>CM042189.1:9994503-10019240 GCA_023539305.1 Ilex asprella
CTCATACAGCTATGTAGATATATAGATATATATTGGTTCATCTCATGTCATGTATGTTGATTGTTTCTCAAGAATATACCCAACAACTATACATAATTCACCAATCACAATCACATCACAAGCACTTTGGGAAAGGGCGTCTACCATCCCAATGGCAGTGACGAATCCCTCCTCAGGAAAGGTATACCACCCCTAGTTCGAACTCCAGTGAACGATAATGGTTGCATTACCAAATGACAACCCACTACAAGTATTAGGAAACCATCTCACCCCCACCGGGGTAGACTAACCTCTAATACTCTACGACATCTTTCGATGGCAATTCAAGTCCCTCACAACAACAATACAATAAGGAAACCAACATATTCTCAATTAACTAACAATTTCCAAAGTATGAACAAAATCTCCAATTTCATCATGTACAGATTTCCAATAAACAATTATGAAAAGTCCAAGAGATCACAATTCAATCATTTATTACTCCACACAAAGTTCTATGGTTCTAATTTCAATAATAAAGGAAGAATTTAAGAGAAAATTCATCACTCTCAAAAATCTAGGGTTTTTCAAACAAAAGAGGAATTTCATGGGTATTCAACCAACTTTGTTAAAAACATGTAATCTTTACCCAAAAGACTAAGAGAGGATGATTTCATATCATTTATATCACATTTATAGCAAAACATACATATATACATAACCCTAATCTCAATGAAAGAGAAAGAGAAGAAATCCCTTACCTTTTGTTCTTGAAATCTAGGGCTTGAATCTTGAATCAGCCTTAAATCTTGTATATTTTCCTTTTGATCTTGAGTTTCTCTCTTCCTTTCTTTCTCTCTAAGGGTTTCTAAGGTTAGGAGTGGAGTAATGAGGCCAAAGAGACGTTTGGGTGTGTTATTAGTGCTAAACTTTGAGCTAAAACCCGACATTTACTGTTCAAAATAGCGGCTTTTCTTTCGAGCGTACCGGTACAATGTACCGGTATGGTTTGGCATACCGGTACGATGTACCGGTACAGTTTTGCGAACGGATTTTTCATTCAACTTCCAGGGCAGTTTTGACTCATTTAGAGGTAGATTTGAAAATTTTTCATGAGACACACTTTTGTAGAACTGGATGTCTACTATCTGCTGTCCAAATTTTAGATCAATTGGATTTAATAATAAAAAGTTATGGCCAAAATTCTAAGCAGTGTCCAAGATCTCTTTTTACCCAAATTCTCTCTAAGTGTGTTTTCACTCCAGAATACTTCCTAGCTTCCAATACACCCCATGTTACCTCTCCCAATGTTTTTCGACCTTCTGAATTCAATGAAAGCATTATTTTGACCTCTAGAAATTTAGAAACTTATCTAATCACCCTTTTCAAGTTTACACACCTTCGACACTTAAACTTCACAATCAATTTACATCTCTAGTTTTATTCCTACCGTCATAATCTATATAGTTTATTCTTATCTCATTACATATATAATAATTACTAAACAATTATATTATCATATCGATATAAATATGTGGGGGTTTTCAATCCACCCCCCTTAAAGAAAGTTTCGTCCTCGAAACTAACCTCAAGTAGCGAATATGTGTGGGTACTTCTCTCGCATTTCTAGCTCCGATTTCCAAGTAGCTTCTTCCACTCCATGGTGTTGCCACAAAACCTTCACTAGTCGGATGACTTTGTTGTGGAGCACCTTCTCTTTCGCATCGAGAATCTTCATCGATTGTTCTTCATAGGTTGCTCCGTCTTGAATTTCAATATCTCCCAAGTCTACGACCGGCGTTGCATCCGATTGACACTTTCTCAACATGGACACGTGGAACACGTCATGTACCCCAAAAAATTGAGCTGGTAATCGCAACTGATACGCCACTTTGCCCACAACTTTGATCACTTCAAATGGTCCGGTATATCTTGGCGCTAACTTTCCCTTCTTGCCAAAACAGAACACTCCCTTCTTGGGTGAAACTTTGAGGAACACATAGTCCCTTTCTTGGAACTCCAAGGGTCTTCGTCTTCTATCTGCATAGCTTTTCTGTCGGCTTTGTGCCGTGCGTAGTCTCTCCTGGATGAGTTGAATCTTCTCCGTGGTCTCCCGAATAATTTCTTGCCCAAATAAACTGCTCTCGCCCGCTTCTAACCAACAAGTCGGTGATCGACATGGCCTTCCATACAATGCTTCATACGGTGCCATCCCAATACTTGCTTGAAAACTGTTGTTATATGCAAATTCCACCAACGGCAAATGATCGCTCCAACTTCCCTTGAAATCCAACGTGCAAGCCCGTAACATATCTTCTAGAATTTGTATTACTCTCTCGGATTGACCATCTGTTTGAGGAAGAAATGCGGTGCTAAAGTGTAACTCTGTCCCCATAGCTCTTTGAAGACTTTGCCAAAACTGCGCCACGAAATGAGAATCACGATCCGATACGATAGATAGTGGAACTCCATGCAACCTGACGATCTCGCGAATATACAAATTGCTCAAGGTCTCTAAGTTGTCTGTAGTCTTCATACTCAAGAAATGAGTGGACTTGGTGAGTCTATCCACGATGACCCATACAGCATTATGTCCTCGCGAAGTTCGTGGTAAATCCGACACGAAATCTATGGTGATGTGATCCCACTTCCACTCGGGAATAGGCAAGGATTGCAATAATCCTCCGGACTTTTGATGCTCAATCTTCACTTGCTGACACACCACACATTTGGAAACATATCTAGCCACATCCTCCTTCATTCCCTTCCACCAATATTGCCGCTTCATGTCCCTATACATTTTGGTACTACCCGGATGTAAGGAAAATTTGAAACAATGGCACTCGCCCAACACTTCTTCCCTTACTTGGTCATCATCGGGTACACATAGCTTTCCTCAAAATCGTAACTCATCACCATTTATCACCCAATTCTCAACAATTTCATTCCTTCCCAACTTACCCCGGATAGCTTCTAACTCGGTGTCTAACCTTTGCAACTCTACGATCCTTTGTCGAAGCATGGGTTGGGCAACAAGATTAAATAGGTATGGTCGATCCTCCTGTCTATCCACCCATAGGTCGAATTCCTCCAAGGCATCCATCATTTTCCACCTCTTCACCGCAAGAAAATTGATTTCACAACGAGACTTTCTGCTAAGCGCATCGGCAACTACATTTGCCTTCCCCGGATGATAGTTGAGTGTGAAATCGTAGTCTTCTAGATACTCAATCCACCTTCTTTGCCGAAGATTTAAGTCTTTCTAGGTGAATATATTCTTGAGGCTCTTATGGTCAGAGAACACTTGAAATTGCTCTCCATATAAATAACACCTCCACAACTTAAGAGCAAAAACCACAGCGGTAAGCTCTAAGTCATGGGTGGGATAGTTATGCTCATGAGTCTTGAGTTACCTCGAGCCATAAGCTACCACCTTTCCTCCTTGTATGAGCACACATCCCAAGCCCCGTAGCGAAGCATCGGTGTAAACATCGTATCCTTCCCCACTTCTCGGAATGATGAGGACAGGAGTCATCGTCAACTTTTCCTTCAAGGTGTAAAAGACTAGTTCACACGCTTGAGTCCACAAGAATTTCTCTCCCTTCTTCATAAGGCGAGTCATCTGCATCGCTAGCTTAGAGAACCCTTCCACAAACCTCCGATAGTAACCTGCCAAGCCCAGAAAACTATGCACTTCCGTCACATTCTTTGGTGGTTCCCATTTCATCATGGCCTCAATCTTTGCGAGATCAACCGCTACCCCTTGCTCGGACACAACATGGCCAAGAAACTTCACTTCCTTCATCCAAAACTCACACTTGCTCATCTTCGCATATAATTTATGTTCTCTCAATGTTTGTAGCACAATAGAGAGATGGCGAGAATGTTCCTCCTGAGTCTGTGAGTAAATCAATATGTCATCAATAAACACAATGACAAATTGGTCGAGGTAAGGCCGAAAGACTCTATGCATCAAATTCATGAAGGCTGCTGGTGCATTCGTCAGTCTGAACGGCATCACCGTATACTCAAAATGACCATATCGGGTACGAAAAGCAGTCTTAGGAATATTCTCCTCTCGGATCCGTAATTGATGGTACCCTGTGCGAAGGTCAATCTTAGTATAATACTTCGAACCCCTCAACTGATCGAATAAGTCATCAATTCTCGGTAACGGATACTTATTCTTCACGGTAACCCGATTCAACCTCCGGTAATCCATGCACAACCGTAGGGTCTCAGCCGTTTTCTTCAGAAAGAGGACCGGGGCTCCCCATGGTGAAGTACTCAAACGGATAAACTCAATCGCCAATAGATGGTCCAACTGCTTCCTTAGCTCCTTCAACTCCAAAGGTGCCATACGGTAGGGAGCAATGGACATGGGTTCGGTTCCCGGATATAGATCGATCTTGAACTCAATCTCCCTATGTGGCGGTAACCCAGGTAATTCTTCGGGAAAAACATCCAAAAATTTTGATACAATTAACATCACGTTCACATGGGATTTATCCCGATCATCTCCCATTAAACTGGCTAAAAAACTCAACTGGTTTCCAGCCTTCGCCTTTAAGAATCTACTACCCATAGTAGGATATGGATGGAAAGAATCTCGGTTATTCATAAAACTGAGGAATGACTCCTCTTGGCAACTGAAATGTAATCCGCTTGCGGAAACAATCCATTACCGCCCGAAAAGCGGACAACAAGTCCATCCCGAATATAACGTCATACCCCTTCATATCTAGATCAACCAAATTCACAATCAATTCGTGCTCTCCAATACGAAGCACATAACCCTTGTAGACTCGGCTGGTCCCCAACCGTTCTCCCGTAGGTAAGTCAATATTCAATGCATGTTCTAGCTTCTCAAAACTCAATCCCAAAGTACTAGCATATGCAGTACGTATAAAAGAATGAGTCGCACCGAGGTCAAATAAGATTCAGGCCCAAGAATTATAAAGAAGAATTATACCTTCTACAACTACATTAGAGGCATCTTCCTCCGGTTGAGTCAAAGCAAATACCCTTCCTTGATTGGCGCCACCAGGGGCTTGAGCTTGTACCGATGTCTATTGTTGTGGTGGCCAGTTTATGGCCACTTGTCCTGCCGCTTGGTTAGCCCTTGGTGGAAGCGATGGACAGTTGTGTCTGAAGTGTCCAACCCCTCCACATGTGAAACATTGACGGGCGTCAGTGTTTGTTCTAGTCTGAGTAGCCCCCTCTCCTCGAACGGCCAGAGGTCTTTGTCTCATTGCTTGATCGGGGCAACGGTAAGGTGTCGCCCTTTGCCCTCCACTGCTACTAACATCGGTCTGGATCGGACCTCCCCTCATGTAGTTTTGTCGTCGTTGAGAGTCATTGATGTCTCTCTCCACTAAGGCGGCTCTGTCAACAATATCCCTATAATCCCGAATCTTGAGAGCCACCAACTTCTCTCAAATGAACGGCCTGAATCCCTGCTCAAAGCGCTTGGCCTTGTTGGCCTCAGTGGATATAAACTCCGTAGCATAACGAGATAGCTCCTCAAACCTTCTCTCGTACTCGGCCACAGTCAGGCTACCTTGTTGTAGGGCAAGAAAATCGGTCTTCATTCTATCTCTAACTGATTCGAGAAAGTACTTGTCTTGGAAGACTTGGTCAAACTCCTCCCAAGTGAGAGCATTTGTATTCCTTCTCCTTTTCACAGATTCCCACCAATGATCGGCCTCCCCCTCCAATAGATAAATAGTCAAGCCAACCCAAAGATCCTCAGCTACCTCCATACCATCACAAATCTTCTTAACCCGACGAATCCATTTA
This sequence comes from Ilex asprella, assembly GCA_023539305.1. Classification (NCBI taxonomy): domain Eukaryota; kingdom Viridiplantae; phylum Streptophyta; class Magnoliopsida; order Aquifoliales; family Aquifoliaceae; genus Ilex; species Ilex asprella. The sequence continues at coordinate 10,000,282 of CM042189.1, forward strand.
TCCGCATCCAAGGGGTTAGAGCTTCCTTGGAAAGTAGGTGGGTGTTGACGTAGAAATTCTCGAAGGACTACCATCCTCCGATTCTCATTCCCGTTGCCCGGTACTTGGGCTAATGGATGAGCCCCACCATTGTGGTTGTTGTTCCCATTTTGGTGTTGTACCAAAGTGGGGAGCTCCCTCAAATACTGATAAATGTCATTCATGGCATCGGGAGGTGGTGGTGGTGGTGGATTTGCTTGACCTCCACGACCATGACCACGCCCACGTCCACGTCCACGTACACGTCCACCATCCATCCTGCACATCAATTTATAATTTAGTTTCATTGATGTACAAGACATCCTAAATATTACATTAATCTAAAGCATAATGTTCATATAAAATTAGACCAACAATTTCTTTCAACCTAATCCTACTTCGCTAGTGGTAATCCATAACCTACAGCTCCCATGTAAGACCTAATGCCTAGGCTCTGATACCAAACTTGTAACGCCCCAAAAATTCCCTTGAACGGCATTACATTCTAAACACCATTCGTTGCATGAGAGCACTAAATAACTCCATAAATAAGAAAGTTTCATTCATCAACCATTGACATTTTAACAAAATTCGGGCAAAGTCTCCTTTGTACGGGGAGCCCTACCCAAATCACAACCGGTACAATTATACTATAATAGACCGCACCGGGTCCACATATGCATAACTATTAACCACACTGGGTCTATTTATCCATCATAAAGTAAACATTCATTCACCATATATCATACCCACACTATCATCCCAAAAGAATAGACCCATCTTGGCCTTTACATTCCCAAAAAAAAAAAATAACTAATGTAGCGCAGTGAAATATAACAAAAATATAACTAAACTTTACATTGTTTCAAAAGAATATCCTAGTCTAGTACAAAAGAATGTGTTGCTCTAAGCATCCACCTCGGGATCCACCTCCCCATCTAGCTGAGTCTCTTAGTGTACAGGCTCCTCGACTCCCAACTCCTCATCTAGTACATGATCTGAAAATATGTAATTTGTAGGGGATGAGCACGAAGCTCTATAGCAAAATCTTCCCAAACTCAAACAAGATTTAGAAAAATGTAAAAACAGGTCGGTCTCATTTAGCAAAATAACATATATAACCTTTGAGAGAAAACTATGACATTTAAACAGATCTCAAGTTTATACAACAGTAATAATCAAATGGAAATAGTAGAATGCATTCTTCAACAATAAACCATTGTCAAATAGTTTGGACCGGCGCCAGCCATTGCATTGTCCCATACCAATGCACCGGCTCCGATATAATCCAATCCATGGTCTCATACAGCTATATAGATATATATTGGTTCATCCCATGCCATGTACGTTGATTGTTTCTCAAGAATATACCCAATGACTATACCTAGTTCACCAATCACAATCACATCACAAGCATTTTAGGAAAGGGCGTCTACCATCCAAATGGCAGTGACGAATCCCTCCCCAGGAAAGGTATACCACCCCTAGTTCGAACTCCAGTGAACGATAATGGTTGCATTACCAAATGACAACCCACTACAAGTGTTAGAAAATCATCTCACCCTCACCGGGGTAGACTAACCTATAACACTCTACAGCATCTTTCGATGGCAATTCAAGTCCCTCACAACAACAATACAATAAAGAAACCAACATATTCTCAATTAACTAACAATTTTCAAAGTATGAACAAAATCCCCAATTTCATCATATACAAATTTCTAATAAACAATTATGAAAATTCCAAGAGATCACAATTCAATCATTTATTACTCCACACAAAGTTTTATGGTTCCAATTTCAATAATAAAGGAAGAATTTAAGAGAAAATTCATCACTCTCCAAAATCTAGGATTTTTCAAACAAAAGAGAAATTTCATGGGTATTCAACCCTAACTTTGTTAAAAACATGTAATCTTTATCCAAAAGACTAAGAGAGGATGATTTCATATCATTTATATCACATTTATAACAAAACATACATATATACATAACCCTAATCTCAATGAAAGAGAAAGAGAAGAAATCTCCTACCTTTTGTGCTTGAAATCTAGGGCTTGAATCTTGAATCAACCTTAAATCTTGTATTTTTTTCCCTTTGATCTTGAGTTTCTCTCTTCTTTTCTTTCTCTCTAAGGGTTTCTAAGGTTAGGAATGGAGTAATGAGGCTAAAGAGACGTTTGGGGGTGTTTATAGTGCTAAATTTTGAGCTAAAACCCGACATTTACTGTTCAGAATAGCGGCTTTTCTTTCGGGCGTACTGGTACGGCGTACCGGTACGGTTTGGCTACTGGTTCGGGCGTACCGGTACGGTTTTGCGGACAGTTTTTTTGTTCAACTTCCAGGGCAGTTTTGACCCATTTAGATGTCGAAATGGAAAATTTTCATTAGATACACTTTTTTAGCCCTGGATGTCTACTATCTGCTGTACAAATTTCAGATTAATTAAATATAATAATAAAAAGTTATGGCCAAAATACTAAGCAGTATCCAAGATCTATTTTTACCCAAATTCTCTCTAAGTGTGTTTTCACTCCGGAATACTTCCTAGCTTCTAATACACCCCATGTTACCTAGCCCAATATTTTACGACCTTCCGAATTCAATGAAAGCATTATTTTGACCTCTAGAAATTTAGAAACTTATCTGATCACCCTTTCCAAGTTTACACACCTTCAACACTTAAACTTCACAATCAATTTACATCTCTAGTTTTTATTCCTACTGTCACAATCTATATAGTTTATTCTTATCTCATTACATATATAAGAATTACTAAATAATTATATTATCATATTGATATAAATATGTGGGGGTTTACACCAACTTAGTTGACTGAAAATCCCAATATCTAAGTTCAAAGGGACAACTGAATTAAGTGTAACTCAGAACGCACTGAGGAGGTTTTTAACTCCTTTCCATTCCTATGATGAGACAGTGTATATATGCCGCAAGAACTAGGATAAGTTATGTTTTTAATGATGTTTATGTGAGTTAGATAAGTCCAAGTAGGGTATAGCAGGATCCTCTCAATTAAAATTCACATGTGAGTAAAGAAGGGGCCACTTTTATGAGAATCGTAGGTTGATTACTCTAAAATTACTCATGAAACCAAGTGGTGTTCAATGCCAAAATAAATACAAACGTGAAAACTAACTGAGTGTGAAGGGAAACTATGTGAATTTTATTGTCTTGGTTTACACAAACAGCTGACAGTTTAAAAGCATCAAGTCCAATGATTAGTCAAGTAAATTCGATAGTCTTTCACTATGGAAGGTTTTGGGCCATTAGGCTACTTATCCCGATGTAGTGACATTTCAATTGTACTTGAACTAGTGTTTACATTATCGTACATTGAATTTTATTCATGTGAGGGGATTATTTAGTTTTTAAATAAATAATTGTGATATTTATTTCTTTAAAACTATTAAATATTGAATAATAAATTGTTAAAGTATTTTTGCTATTTTTGGGAGAAATTGGAAAGGTGTGAAGTAAAGATTCACATGAAAAGCTACTAGTTCAAAATTGGTAACTTTTGGTTAAAAAAACATCAATCCAAATACTTACATCCTTTCATAAAGTCACTATTAACACATTTTGGTTAAAAGACACCATTACAAATAGTCACAACTTTTCATAAAGTCACCATTGATATCTCTTGGACTAAAAGGCATCACTACAAATGATTGTACCATTTATGGAAAAGCCTCTAGTGAGTCTATAAATAGGTGATGTCTTGTACTCCCAAATTATACTGTTGAACAATTCTAGAATTACTCTGTCATTCTACTTCTCTCCATTATCCCAAATTTTGAATTAAGTATTCAGTCTTTCTTCTCTCTTTCTTTCTCTACATATTGTTGCATTATTATTTCAAGTTCGATTCAAGTATAAATACAGAATTGTATTCGTTGGAGTCTTGAAGATTAAAGTGTTGCATCTTCAAGAACGAAATTTATTTTATCTTGGGAGACAATTACTTATCAACCTTAAGCTCCGAGAAGAAGCAAATGTGTCTTAAGGAAACTATGATTACACAAGGTTCGAATTATTATTATTATTATTTTTGAATTTTTATTACTCGTGCAATTCTGCGTCACTGTAAGTGCATTATTTTAGTTTCTGTTTAATATTCTGTTTTAATTTAATAGTTTACATATAACACTATACTTAGTTGGTTTAGAGTTTGATACAGTAATTAGTAATTAATTCTAATTATATATATATTTCGGAAAACAATTTCCTCCCATCTACATATTAAGGGAGTTAGGAGTTTAAATCTTATCCTCATATATTTTTCTTGCTTATTTCTATTACATCACCAATTTCTTTAACAAGCTAAATCATTTACTTTTGACTAATTTTTAACTCAATCTAATTTTTATTTCAGACATTGTCATATAGGATATTGTACACATGTTGATATTTTGTTGAGATCGTGTATTTTGAGATAATTTTGTTGATTTTTATAATAATAGATAAAATTTAATTTTAAATTATGCAATTAAATATAGTGAAATTAATTATTTTGGGCGCTCGAATTTTATATTTCATCATGCCTTAAAGCATGGGTTATGGATAGTCAAATAATACGATATTACATTTCTTTTCTTATTTTTATTTATTATAAAAATAAGTATCAAATGATGTGATATTGCATTTTTTTACTCTTTTTTATTTATTTTAATTTTATATGTTATTTGACCTTCAATTTAATAAAAAAATAAGTATCAAATGATGTGATATATATATTTTTATTTATTTAGATTTAAATTTTACTTATTACGTCCACTGTTATATTATTTATTAAACACATTAAAATAAAACTTCTTTCTTCGAGGCCTATTTTTTTCCAAGATTATTCCCTCTCAAGGAGGTGGCTTTATTTATTTATTTTTATTAGTGTAAGATTACTTAGGCTAGATAATTCTAGAGTTTTTTTTTAATTGAGACAATTAGGTGTGAGAAAATTAGGATGGAATCGAAAAGAACTTAAAGTTTCGATAAGATTTTTCCTAATTTGAGGATCTAAAACGAGAAGTTAGCCAACTTTGAAGCTATTGAAATATGATGAAAACAAGAATTGGAAAATAATTGAGAATTCTATTGAAGAAATATGGTGGTGCTGATTAGATAATATTTTGATTGACATTTAATTTTCAAATAAAAATTCTGAAGTTAGATTTAGTTACAATTAAATAGAATTCTAGAGCTCATTTTATATTTTGATTTTATATCCTTTTTAGATTTTCGTTTTAAAGTTTAAATTTCAACCAGATATTTGGAGGAGTGAAAAATAAATAAATTTTCAACCAATTGAAAGAAGGATTCCCACTTGTTTGGTTTCTAGGAAAAAAGTGGCAAGAAAAGAAAATTAGATTAAAAAATTTTCCACCTAGCCACAGTTATTAAATTCAGCTCAGACATCAATCTAGTAAAGAAACCAGTTCAGTAAGTCACCAGTTCAACTATTGAATCAGTGGTTCAGACCGATCATATAGTTAAAAATTCAAATTAATAATAATAATAATAATAATGTAGGGTGTGTTTTGGTTTGGATAGGATAGGATTGGATTTCTTTTTTATATCCTATCTCATCTAACTCAAACCCACTCAACCACTTAAATTGAAAGGGTTAAGGATCATATCCAATCCAAACCATTGTTTGGCAGACAAAAGTAGGGGTGCAACTTAGGCAGGCTAATTTTATTTCAACCCAAGCCCAATCCGAAAAAATTAGGGCTTGGGCTAAGGTTTTTAATACTTGAGTTGGGTTTAGATTAAAAAATCTCAACCCAAATTCAATCTGGGTGGGCCTAGGGTTAAGCCATCAGGTTCACGGGTTGAACCTGAATTAATACTATATTAATACAATTTTATCATAGGGTTAATCTCAACTCAAGTTTGCACCTCCCTCAAACCCTCACTCACTCTCAGTCTCTCATTCTCACTTTTACTCTCAAACCAATATCTCACTCTCAGATCCCTCTCCCCTGCGTCTCCTCCTTCTCTCAACAATGGCAGTGGATGTGTCATTAAGCAGTGGGCAATGACAACAGTTATTATTTATGTTTGTGTTAAATTACTATTTGTGTTCTGTTTATTTCAGTTTGTGGCAGTAGTGAACTTTAAGTGTTTATGTTATGTTTAAATTACAGTGGCAAAAGTGAACCAGAATCCTTTCTGTTTGTATTATGTTTATTTATGTTAAACTGGCTCTGTGAAAAGATTTTGGTTGTGCAAGGATTTTGTTTCAACAGTGAACTCTATGTTTGTGCAAAGATTCTAGTTGTGTTTATTTTTATTTTGTATGGTTGTGATTGCATTATCTCAAACATTGAATTTTAATATTATGATTTTTATGTTAAAAACTTGATTGAAGTAACCCAAAATTAGCCAGTAAAATAACCCGAAATTTATTAACCCGAATTTAACTCGGGTTGGGTTAGATTAGAGTTAGGGTTAGGGTTAAGATTGAATATTATATACTTAGGGTTAGACTAGGGTTGACCGCCCAACCCATCCAAGTTGCACCCTAGACAAAAGTGCACTTTAATGGGTCCCATTGATAGATCATTACTTTTGTAAAAGTTTACCATTTTATCCATGGACATACCTAATCTAATCTTTTGTTTGGATTGGTAGGTTAACCTTCCAAGATGAAATATTTCCCACATCACATTTATATATAATAGAAAATATATATTAATGTATTTAATTAACTTAACGACACCTTCCTAAAGTGAAATAAACAAAGAAAAATTTGGAGGTCGGTCCCCTTATATGGACTTATTTGGACTTAAGTCCACCAAGGAAACTTATTTGTTATAAAATTCATTTTTTGTCAATTTTACTAAACTATCTCTTTCCTTTAGAAGTGAACTAAACTAAAAATTAAAAACTCCTAAATCTTAGGAGTTTGACTAATATTAAAAAAAAATTCTCTCTCATATCTATCTACATCTATATATAAGTTAGGACTATATCTCTCTCTCATATATAGTAACATTAAAAATAAAAAATAGTAACATTTAAATACAAAAAAGAAAAAAAAATATTTAAACAGAAAAAATAATACCATTTAAACACCAAAAAAAGGTAACATTTAAACATAAAAAATAGTAACATTAAATATTAATATTTTAAAAAATAACAATTGTAACATGTTCAACAAAAATAGTAACATGTTCAACAAAAATAGTAACATGTTCAACAAAAATAGCAACATGCTTAACAAAAACAGTAACATGCTCAACAAAAAAATAACAATATGTAACATTGAACAAAATTGAAAATAAAAATAGTACCATTCAAACACATAACCAAAGAAAAAGCCTTCAATTCTTTAGAATCCAAAAAAATAACACAAAAAAATTAATAACATGCTCAATAAAAAATAGTAACGTGAAAAATGAAACATGGTCAATTAGAAAAAAATAGTAACTCAGTCAACAAAAAACGTAGTAACATGAAACATTGAAAAAATTTGGAGATTATTTATCAAAAAAATAAAATTAAAATTAAGGATCAAACTAATAACACATTGAGCAAGTTTTTCAACATTTTTTTTCCAAAATCAACGACATAGAAGTTAATGATGGCTAGAAAGCAGTAGAAGATATGATAGTTTTTTTATGATGGCCCAAACCCTACTGATTTTGATTCTATGGATAAAAAAATGATCTCTAAGGAGAAAGATTTGTTGTTCTTGAGTGATGATCTTCTTCTAACGAGAGAGAGAGAGAGAGAGAGAGAATATAAATTTGAATTTCAATTTAGGAGGAATTAAGGGATAACAATTTCTAATTTAAGAAATTAATTTAAAGCTACTTTCACGGTCTTTAAGATTTTTATAATTGAACAAAATAATACTGTTAAGGATATTTTTGGAAATTAAAAAAATAGGGAACTTAAACACTTAATATTAAAATGAAAAACGGATTTATAACCAAATAAGTTTCATTAACGGACTCAAGTCATTAGAAGTCCATATAAAAGGTTTCATCCCCAATTTTCACTAAACAAAACATGGGTATAATCAGTTGTTGTCTTATACAACAAATACACCAAAAATTAAGGCATACATAAAAAAAATACACATTAATGTATCTAATTAACTTACTAACACCTACATACATTGCAATAAACAAGATATAATCAACCGTTATCTCATGCAATAAATACACCATGTCATGTGATAGCCATCTTTTTTCCTCAACCATGTTAGCTTAGCGATTGGTTATCTATGAACTTCATAATAATGAGGTCAAACCAACCCTAAAACACAAGAAAAAAATAATATAAAAATTTAGACCATTAATAATTTTCACACAAAAAGGATAACAGGGAAAAAAAAAAAACACCAATAGATAAAAATACGAGCAATGCTACATGAACTTAAAAACTAGACTTAAAAAATTGACTTGATAATCTCAACCATTGATTTCACTGTAGGTCCTAGCATTTATTGAGACCTTCTACCTATTCAATGGTTGAGATTATCAAGTCAATTTTTTAAGTCTAATTTTTAAGTCCATCTAGCATTACTCTAAAAATACATACGATTTGTCTAGTGCATAGGTCAAGTTCCTCATTGACTGCCAACATAATATGTTTTAGACTTATCACTGTTTCCTCCAGTTCTCAAGGCCCTCATCTTTCTCTGATTCAAAAGCATACAAAGTTACAAGCAAACAATCCGTTATGCAAAAACCTACTCTAGTTCTCAAAGCCCTCATCTTGCTCTGTTTCAAAAGCATACAAAGTTACAAGCAAACAATCCATAATGCAAAAACCTAAATAGCATAACAAGCAAGGATATTCCTGAATATGCTACAACGTGCCTTTCATGACTTGTCCCCCACAATGCCATAGTTGTTTAAATTTTTTGCTCTACTCTTGGCGTCAACAAGTTTAATATATGGCCCAAGCAAGCTATCCCTGTTGGCATAAAATTCAAAAGTAATGTAAACAGTAGGTTCTCTTCGAAAGCCAATAGAGCTCACAATACGGGCACAAAAGTCCAAACCCAACAGAGAGTATTCACAAGATAAAAAAAAATAAGCAACAATTGAATAGTTTTGACACAAAGTGTACTCGAAAGATCACCAAAAACTAATCATCAGCCAAGCACTTCTAAATTTTCATGTGATCGACTAATGATCGGGAATGACCTTTTAGAATATTGATTTCAGCACGATGAGTAAACAAGAAATAATTTGGAGAAATCTCTTCATATTTCTTTGTATTTGAGATCAGTATATATAGATACAAGTGTAGTTGTACAATGTAACGGAAATACAAGATTTTAGGAGCTAAAAATCAGTGCTACAATTTCTGGAGAAATATCCTGCATTAATCCCGTTGAAGCTGGTAGCAGATGATCATGTGGTTGGAGGTGGCAATCTTTCCAAATTTGATATCTGGGCATTATCTCTTATAATGAGGATGCCTATCCAGCAGAGAAATGCATGGAAGATAATATGAACGATTGAAGAATGTTACCGTGATACATTTTCAAGCTAGCGAACTCTAGCAAATATCCTCTTATCAAAAAGCACCATCAAGCTGCAGAAAAAAATAAGAAAAATAATTTTGAACATGTCTACACATGCCTGTATATGTTTAGTTCAAGAAATGTGGAAACCTGATTTTTTTCTTGCTACTAACACATGATTAAAAATACATCCATGAATTGTTATGTATCTACTATGAATGAAAGTAACAAAATCTTTCCTAAGGATGTCACTTGGTCTTCATCAAAGAGTCAATTACCACAGGAAGCCGAAGAAAAGTATATGAAAGAAGTTGATGATAATCCCACTCCTCCATCAATTTCACCGTCTGTGGGAGTTTGGTTAATGTGCTGATGGAAATGAGACTTGAGAGATGACAAGGATAATGAGGTTAGAAGAATATGTGTTGTGCTACAGGGTCATGGCCATCTGATGTATGGATGGTTCGTATTAGTTCTTTTCAAATTCCAACTGCATGACCCAAAGTGCATGTAAATTGACGTTTAAATAGTCCATGCAATAGACCCATAATGAACATTTCGCGGAAGTGTGGGCGGCAACCGAAAGGGAAAGGAATGAAAAGAGACAGAGCCGGTGTGAGGACCGGTTGTCCGCTAGTCCATATGTTTTGGAATTTGAGGATGAAATGAACTTTATGACAGTGACTAAACAAGATTGAATGCCAAGTGTTTTTACTCTTAGAAATTGAAGAGTCTAAGAGTTAAATATAAGATTAAATAAAAGATGATAGGACATGTTTGACATTATAGAATTATTAAAGGGAAAATAAAAAAATTAAAAAATTTTCTCCTTGAGCCATTTTTAGAAATAGTATAAATATCTATACTGCTTTAAAAAGCCAGCATATGTGAAAAAAAAAAAAAATCACCTTTACCCTCTAAAACTATTAGAATGTCAATCTTCTCCTTCAGAGTTAATGCTACATCATATTACTTTTAAGTTTAAATGTTAGAATAATTAAAAAACTTTTGAATAGCCTTCATCAATAAAATAAAGACAAATTAATAGTCCTGTTAATGAATCCATTAGTATTTTTTATGCTGCTGACACTACGGAATACGTTATCCCAATAAGAGAAACCAAAAAGACAGAGGATGCGACTTTTTCTTTCCAAAGCAATTGTAACTCTCGCTTTTTCTCTTGCTGTAATTCTCCATAGAGCCTAAATTGCATTCCTTCTTAAAACCCAATGACACTGTCCACACCTCTTATTTGGATTAATGGAAACTCATGTTGTCATGGCATTTTCTCTCACTCCACTCCCCCTCTTTCTCGTCTTGTTGTTCCGACTGGTGTAAACCGTTGGCTTCTCGAACTATAATTCCACGACTGGTTATTCCGAATGGAATTTCTGATTGAAGCTCTCATCTTCACGTCATTTGAGTTTGCAAAAGTGATTTCCTCTGATTTTAACGATTGAAACTTCCCACTTAATGTGTTTGTGTCATCCAACGCCTCGTTCTCTTTTTTTTTTTTCCTTTTCTATATCTATGTTAGTATTAATGTTAGTATTAACTTTGGTTTTCTTGAATTGGATGTTGCATTACTTGAGTTTCATTTGTTTAGCTTAAAAAAACCAATTTTGACATGCCCACAATGTGTTCGAGGAAATGTCCAAAAGCTCTAAATCAAATCACTAAGCTTGATAAGTGTTGTATTGAAAACTAATTAAGCATTTAGTGTTGTCTTGAGAAGATAAGGAACTATCTTGTCACAGTAATAGTTGGTGTAGAAATCTTATTGCATAATCAATTGATAGGGCCTAAATGGTTGTTATTTAATTCAATAGTTGAGTCTTGATATGCTATTTTGTGAGTTTATATCACTTCAACAAATGCACTTGTGGCAAAGACCAATCGTATATGTTCTTATTCGTTGATAGACTTCAATCAAATCCTGCTCAATTTTTGAGATTGCAAGATTTTTGGTAAGAAGAAAATTTTATTATTGGTGATACCATTGAAAGTCTGAGTAATGACACTAAGAGCCGACAGCCAACACAATGCGGGTGTTGTTTTCTTCACGTTTTGGTTTACTTACATTCATTTTTACTAATTGGATGGCGCAAGGTTAGTCATTTTTCTCTCTCTCAATGTCTGAAATTACTATATTTCCCATATCCTTGGAATTGATGAAACCCTAGGTTTGTGGGTATCAAATTTTGCCTTCTTTCTATGGTTTACTATTGTAGGTTATCAATCTATACGTTTCTTGTAATGGTTATGCATTTTTTCGTTCAAGAAGTGCTATGATTTGTTTATTTTTTATGGTAAAGGAACATGTTTATATTCCGTGGGTAATGTAGGTATTTATGTTGATCTTATAGCTCTATGTTTTTGTGATTTGTGGATTTCCATAAATCCCATTCATTTTTTGGGTATCAGATTTTCAAGTTATTTATGTTCAATGATCTATTGTTGATGAACAATATTCTGTAGGATTTTAATTTCCATGATAATGAAAAAATCTTTTTTCTTTTCTTTGTTCGTTTGGGGATTGGATTGGGGGGAGGAACTATAGATTCTTTTGACAATTAAACTTCACTCTGAATTTTTTTCCTCATAACTTAGTAAAAGAAGAATTTGTTTCCTTTACCATATCATGTAGACGTGTTTCAAATTCATGTTATGTTATGCGACAATAAGAGACTGTCTATGCATCACATAAACATCATCATTACGTTGTCCAAAAGTCCACCATTGAAAATCTGGATGAAGGGGTATCCACATACTTCCACAAACAGCAAACTGGTGTTTAAGTTGACAGTGGAGAACATTTTCTCCTACACCTCTAGCTTCAACCTCCTCTTTCTTCATGTCCAATTTCCTCACAAAGATGATTCTCGGACGCTCACTCTCTGTTTGTGTGTTACCAAACCAACAGATTGCTTAAACAAGTGATGGTCTCTCTTTCGTATCCAATTAATGATTCCTTTGTAATCATGCTTTTTCTTTCTATATATATGCCAGTTTACATAAATTATTTTACTTTTTTTTTTCAACTAAAGAAAAAAAATATATGATGGGCTAGCTCTCATTAATTTTTTAACTTGATTTTTGTTGATTCATATTAATCTTTTGATAACTTGTCTCATTCAATTTTATTAGTTCTATCCTATTAGATTGTATTTTAGGATGTAGCAATTGGAGGATGGATTGTATGATCTGCCAAGTGCTTGATGAATTGTTTCCCGATCACCTCTTAGGCTTTCTCTTAATAATTGGTAGCACACTTGATACTTGATTCATCACCATTACCTAATGAAAAATTGTGATGAGTTACATCAAATATTTGTGATCTTTATTGGTAACGTGATTGGAAGCATGGTTGATGCGTCCGGAGGATTCTTTGATTAACTAGATTGTTTGAAGGTTGTAAGCTTCTAAATTATTTGTAGATCAAGTTACATATGTATTTGGGCTACAGGATATACAAATGTGTGGACAGTATATTGTTGACTGTTGATTTTTATGCTTCTTATATTAATAAAGGATCATAAATGTGGTTATTCAGCTTAGTGAGAGGTGCCAGAATGATGACATGGGTTTATACTTGAGCTTTATCATTGTTTGCCCTTATTGGTATAATGTAGCTATCTCAATTTTGAGTTCACTGCCTTGAAATTGTTAACCCCCTTTTTTTATCATTGCACCATAAAAAACAATATCACCTTCTTTTTATTATCAACAGTAAGATGTCTTTGACAATTACAGATTATCTATGTCAAGACTATATTTTGGTTTCTAGGACAAAAATATTAGCTACTTGGAATGGCTTAAAAGTTTCTTCTACCACATTTGGCTTTCAGAATAGGATAGTTATAAATGATAATTTGCTGAAATGAACTATATAAGCACACTATAAGCAACACTCAGAACTATGAGAAGCCCAACAGCTTATATGTTTCTTAGTTTCTAAGTAAGCTTCAATATAATGAATGCACCTCACCTTGGCATGTGAGTCCTTGGGAATTTTTTATGAGATTCCAAGACGTTCATTTTTATATTCTTCTCCTTCATTTTTATTCTTTTCTAATTCCACTCTAGCCCTATTTCAGCACCAAAACCATTGTGGGCTAATCAACCATTAGCCTTTAGGAATGTTTTGTCCTCTAACTCAACACCTAAAATCATCTAATTTTTGTCTTAATTATTCTACCAACCAGATTTTCAAAATTGATATAGCCAATCATTTCTTAAGCCAAACCAATTCTATCCCTTTCCATAACTTACCCATAATTTAGAAACTTCACATAGACTTCGCAAGCATAACCCAACAACATTTTCTAAGCTTCACTTACAGCATTCCGGTGCACTCATATATAGCAAACATAGTTTTATCCTCTCCAAGAGTAAAATTATTATAGTTCCAGCTATTTAATTAGCTCTCTATTTCAATGTATATATATTTTTTTAATTATTCTTATCTATTGGTGAACTGATTTTATCTGTTAAATGCAAAAAAAAAAAAATTCCTAGGTATTTCGTAAGTGAGTTTAAATGATGTCCTATTGAGTGAATAGTACTGCTTGCATGTTACTATTTGGTTTAGATGAATAAGAAATAAGAAGTATATAAATCCATCGTGCATAAGTGTTACGACAAAGGATTGGCAATCTCAATTTTTAAGTGCACAATAAACATTAGATTTTCCCTCTAAAGTCCTAAATCTATTTTGAAAATTTTTTATTGGATTTAGAAATTTTGTGGTTTGTCTTTGTATAATTGTAAAAGAACAATCCCTGCAGCAGTGTTTCGAAGATTCTTGAAAGTTGTAAGGTGATTGTTGGGTGGTTATGGTAAGAGCTTAGTGTAACTTTTATGAGAAATAACTGTCTATTTAGGAAGAATAAGATACCAGTTGATGGATATGTTTTAGAAAAAATATTTTTTGTTCTTCATGTTATTGTAAGTTGTTTATCGTGACTTAATTATACAGAATGATTGAGATTGCAGATTGTAGGACTAATTGACCTGTTTATGTGCTTTTATAGTCCTAAAGTAAATGACATCACTACTCTAGTATTCAAGTTTCTTCTAATTGCATAGCAACATGGTGTAGTTTATGGGTTGATTTTCTCTAAAGGACTATCTATAATAAAGTGGATACTTATTGAGGTTATTATCAATATGCACAATTTTTTCTTTGGACAATGTAAAAGACTATACTTTGGCAACTTGCTACCTAGAAGGGGAGGGTATTTCTATGGATGTTGCTTTTTCGCTTGAATATGAGATGATGAATAACTCATTTGTATCATTGTCTTTCCATGCACCCTGTTACTTTGGAAACTAAGCCAATTTGCATCCCTTAAATGTTCAATCTAATTATGTCCTCTGTTTTGTTTTGCTTACGTACATTATGATAATTACAAATATACTGTGGGTAAGCAAATGAGCTAATATTTTTCATCATTCTTTTCTCTTTTTTCATTATTTGTCATTGTCATCCCAATTTCTATTTATCTTTTTGGATTGAGCAATGCTATGTAATTCAAATCTACAATCTAAATTTGCATCCCAAATGAAAGGGACTATTGGATCAGTGGGTCTCATTTAAAAAAGTTGTTGAGACCCACTGATTCAATGGTCCCCTTCATTTAAGATACAAATTTGAGTTGCAAATTTAGTTTACATAGTATTTGTTACGCCTACATAACATTAGCACATCAAACATTTTTTATCCGTGCATGTTTTAGGTTACACCTACATAGCATTAATTATGCCTGGGATGTTGTTTTGGGTTGTTTGTTAGTGTTCAAACAAATCAGATTTAGAGTCAATGTTTTGAAGTTTTGTTTAGATAATGTGTTTGGTGTTGGCCTTTGGTGGCAGTTAAGAGATGGGTAGTCTTGGATCATTTAGGGTTCATTGAGGGTTTAATTTTAGCATAGTTCCCATAAAGATTTCTATTTATATTATTTCTTATGTTATCTTCACCTTTCACTTTTTATTTTTCAACTTTCCTTCCGCATATGCTTTTTCCTTAATTAGTTGGAAACTATTTGCTATCTTTTGATTACTATGAAACACTAATCAGGGACAAGAAGAACCAAGACTCACAAATAGTTCATGTGCAACACACGTGGGCAACAACTAATAAATATAAATATAAATATAGGTAGAGATATAGATTAGAAGTAGTATAACATATAGTATATGTATAAACAGATATAAATATAGTTATAGATATGGATCTAAGAAGAGTAAAAGATTATGCTAATTATTATGAGGAAAACAGATTGATATGGGATTTTGTTTATCCTACCTCGCACATGGCAAAGTTAATAGCAACATGAAACTATTGGAAAATGAAAAGTTAATATAATATTTTTGACATTGTAAGATTTATTAGAGTGATATATCTACACAAAACAAATACAACAATGCTTATTATGAAAAATTTAATGACTCATTTGATATGATGAATGTCACAAGTGTTTGGTATTCCAATTCCAATGGTGATCTTTTCATTTTTAAAATTTTGGAGGATAAAAGTGTTCAAATAAAGTTTTTATGTATCTTGACATTTTAAAGTTGTATAGATACTCTTTGTGATCGTGCATAATTTTTTTAAACTGTAACACTAATTCTTTTAAATTAAAAAAAATTGTCAATCATATGAATTTGAATTATAATTTAAACACTCAAAAAAGCATAACTTTAGGTTTAGTACCGCCTATGATTTTAGTCAAAAATCAAAAATGATATGGTCAGATTTTTCATTTTGTCTCAAAAGTGGTGGAGGCATGGAGAAGTGTCTGAGTCTCTTCAAACTTGCAAAGCAAAGCACAACAAACTTCAAAGTTCAGGTCAATTTTGATTCTCGAGAACTTATTAGCTGGGGATGTAAGGGCTTCACCATTTATTTAAGAAAAATTACAATTAAAAATACAAAAATACAAAATAATTTAAATTTTCAGAAATCTTGTTGCATCGGCTATTGACTTCAGTGTACACAGGTGGCTTTCGAATTGAACTTTGGCGCTGCTCGACAAGGAAATCCAACACGGGGAGTGGATTGTTAGTGGGTACCAAAGTGGCGCTGGTGTAAGCTGTCAGTGCGCTATGGGGTAGGATGTCAGATTTATGCCAGATCTGTGCCGAACCCCAACACAATCACCAAATTATCACAACTTAACCATTTTGATAGTAAAATTAATATTTAACTATATAATTTTTAACCTAATGAGACTTGGTGCTAACTTAATAACTTCTTGTTTCGGGAAAGGGAACCCGATGTTGATTTTTCCTCACGATTATATATGTGGAGCTCAAGACACTATACCTAAAGGGGGATGAGTATATTTTTTCAATTGAATATGTTTTTCAATTTTAGCACAATTGATTACCAATTAAAACCTAGCCCACCACATTTACCTCTTCCCACAAAGATTCAACAATTAATGTGAGAACCCTTTTAGTTACCACAACCACTTTTTACCATAACGATTGATTTTAATTAATTCGCTCACAATTAATCTCACTGAGATTCCAAACCCAAACTTAAAGCACATGTATGGATGAATATTCAATCAATCAAATCTACAAACACATATTGTGCGTGTGTGTAAACAATCACAAGTGTATACAATAAAGATTAAAGAACACACGCGATTTGTTGACACAAAAACCCTTCTCGGGAAAAACTGTGGGGAACCATTCTGGGTTCTCCAAAACCTACTCCACTAATTGTTAAGTCTACATATAAATACTCAAGACTTATACGCTCCTTTCCTTATTGTAGGGGTGTCAACTCTGACCCGTTAACACAAACCCGATACGAACCCGACACAAATGATTATAAAATTGACACGGTTATTAAATATGCATAATAAATAGTCTAAACTAATGTTTAATATTCAGAACACGCTAAATAGATTTTTTTTCATGAGTCTTGACACGAACACAACACGAATAACAATGACCTAATACAAATAACATGACATGTTGGTCACACGAACACGACACATTTGACACCCCTACCTTGTTGTCTCTTCGCCAAAGAGCCTCCTCTGACATCTAGTATAGCTTCACTTAAACCTCCTCCTTACACGGTTCGTCTAGGACTCAAGCAATTATGGGCACACCAACAATCATCGGTATGCACACACCAATGGGTTTATCTAACCATCAAGATCTTCAACTCCAATTTGTCAGGTTGAATAAAATCTCTAGTGCTCACAACAGACTTAACCTAGATTTGGGAAAGACTCTCCCAATTTATAGGTTTGAAATAAAAATAGCCTTAATAAATAAGAAAACTCAAATTTGCGAACTACCGCTTGATCGGTGGGAGGCGGCTAGTCATAAGGTTGTACCTATAATGAAAAACACATTTCAAATGCGATTAAGATAGAAACCTCTTGAGCGACCATAAGCACCGCTCGAGCGACCATGAAGGACCACTCGAGCGAGCTCTGTGCTGCCTTCTATGGTCTTTTCTCATTTTGTTTTCCTAAGTCATGTTCTAGCAAAGGTTAGCGAGCATAGATCAATTATACCACCCCATCTCGAAAACAGTTAGGATGTGATTAATCCTAACATATTAATCTTTAAATCATTATTTAAACCACAGTAATATAACTTGTGCTTCATTAATCAAACTCATTTACACAATAAACACAATTCAATGCACTGGCACAACAACTAGAGCACAATCTATACTACTAATAAAAGTGCATTACCATGAAAAATTTTTGATTTACTATTTTACCCTCATAAAGAATTAAAAAGGCTACTCTATCCTTCCACACTTAATATTTAAATTACCATCATATCCTTATGCATTTAAATCTCCAAATTACATGTAAGATCATTTTTAATTATATATTCCCTATGTATAAATGTCAATTTTTATGAAACTTTTTGATTTATTATATTACTCTTAAAAAATATATGCATCATTATAAGTTTTAACAAATATTCAAAAAAAAATTCAAAAATTCCATCAATATAATATTACTCACCTTATTTATAAATATAATATTATGACTACATATTTATATTTTATTTTTCATCAAAATGTTTAAGCTTTTCATTTTTAAGATAAAAAATAATGTATATATTGTTTTACACAATTTTTTAGTCGCAGTAAATTTTTTAGACTGTGTTATGATTTTAAGTGAAAACTCAATTTTTTAAAAAAAAAATTAATATGCTTTATAAGATATATTATAGCATTGTATATTAAATGTTATTCCAATTAACCTAGATAATCCTAAATACAATAAGATTCTAATATGATTGGTATATTGATCATTACTTTTTATTTTATTCAATGATTTATAAGTGAAATCTTAATCAAATTAATTTTATAATTATCTATTCTATATTTATAAATGTCAATTTTTTTGAAACTTTTTGATGGATTATATTATTCTTAAAAAATATATGCATTATT
>CM042189.1:10019640-10036137 GCA_023539305.1 Ilex asprella
AAACTTTTTGATGGATTATATTATTCTTAAAAAATATATGCATTATTTTACATTTTAACAAAATATTCAAAAAAAACCTTCAAAAGCTCCATCAATGTAATATTATACATCTCATTTATAAAGATAATATTATGACTGCATATGTATATATAATTTTACATAATTTTATAGTCACAACAAACTTTTTAAACTGTGTTAACGTTTTATGTGAAAGCTTTATTTTTTAAAAAAAATTAATATGTTTTATAATATATATTATAACGTTGTATATTAAATTTTATCTTAATTTACCTAACTAATCCTAAATGTAGTAAGTTCCAATAAGATTGGTATATTGATAATTATTTTTATTTTATTCAATAATTTATAAGTGGAATCTTAATCAAATTAATTTTTAAAAATCGCTAAAAAATCACTTTCAATTACAAAATTATAGAAACAAAATAGAACTTTAATTATTTCTTTTTATTTTTCATTATTTTTTTTAAAGTTAGAACAACAACACTTGAAAATATACAAAGTTTTCAAAAAATTTATAGTGGAGCATGAGAGATAAAAAAAAGTTTGGTAAATTTGAAATGATATTTAATTCAAGTACACATATACCAAATACTTATTTATTAATTTTTTAAAAAAAAATTATTTACGTGCAATGCACGTAGTGCATTTCTAGTACCCTTAAATGTCTTTACTACACATGTACAACAACTAACAAAGTGTACAAACTGATGTTAACTTCTCCACGTCAAACTAGACTGATTTGTAGACCACCTCATATATTCCAAGAACTTGAAAACAAATCATTGTTTGGGGGGGTTGAACAAACTACACGCTCAGTGAGTATATTTGAGACATATTAAAAGTAAACGCATAAGTACTAAACAATTATATTTACATCTCACATGCACATTTAAAATAAAATTCACATTTAATAACATCCAATACTCAACAATCAATACCCAACATCCAAATAAGAAAATATCCAAAATTTACTATGCAATATTTGATATCCCATACAGTTTACGATACCCGATCTCACCCGCGAGTCTAAGTAGTTGTATCGTTGTTGTTTTCGCATAGCAGTCTCGGCAGTCCATCGCTACCATTTACGCCCGAAAGTTTCAACTAGTATACTGCTACCGTTTATGCACAATAGTCTAGGCAACCACATATTGGTAAGCACCTAATATCAATTCAAACACTTGAAACCATACCCAACACCAATTCACAATCCTTAAACCATTAAGTTACCTTCTAGCCATTACAAATAAATATACCTAATAACAAACAATCAATTTCACAAATTATAACCTACCAAATTACCTTCCATGATTTTTCGCATAAGTACAACCAACAACATATAAACATATTTTGAATCAACATGAATCAATACAGTTACCTCGGATTAAATTCAAACCCGGATTCAATCTCCCTGTGTAACGTTAGGTAAATCCAACACTAAAATCATAGCCTCAATACCTAACATACATCGTCAAAAGTCACATAAATATAATTCTCAACACTTGTTATCATGCTACACATGCATAAATGATTAATTGAGCTTAACCCAATACATTTTCAATACCCCATTTCCTTTAAAATAATGTATTCAAACCCATAGATTTATTGAGATATTTGTAGGTAATTAAAATCCATTAAAATTAATTTGAACACACTAGAATGCTTTGAAAAACCTTGAAATTGAATGGTTATTGAATTAGAGACAATATATCAAAATTGGTGGGATTTTCATGTTCCTACCGGTAGAACATCTCACAAATGATCAGTCTACCAGTAGAACATCACTTCCAACGAGGAGAAGTCTATCAAAAATCCTTTTTCAGTTTTGCTCTTTTCTTCAACCTACAACTCACAACCTTAACACCCTCAAACCCTCACACACCCATTACGTGTTGGATTAAAACAGTTTTTTAAGTGTAAAAACTAAATTTTTGGTCGACTTTGAGCCTAAATTAAAGTGGAAACCAATTGCTATTTTGAATAAAATTTCGTGGGTTCATATTCTACTCCGTTAGGAGACTAATTTAGTATATTCAATTGCTCAAATCGAGTAAGAAATGAATGAAAAAATAGGCTTCAAAATGACCTTCTTGAAATGTGAAAATAAAGGAAGTGCAATGGAGAATTTGACACCAATCCAACATTGGTTGAGGAAGAAATTCAACATGGGCATATATAGGTCAAATTTGTTCTATGGAATTTGTCCCCAAGGAGTACCACAATTTTATTAGCAGAGCGAGCGCCTACATGTCATCAATTCGACCACACACGCGCGTGCGCGCCATCCGCCACCACTCGACCCAGCAGGGCCGGGCTCGGGCTCGGGCTCGGGCTCGGGAGGTTTAAACTAGGGGTGCAACTTGGGTTGGGCAACCCGATTTCAACCCGAGCCCAACCCGAAAAAATTAGGGCTTGGGCTTGGGTGAAAAAATTCCAAATCGAATTCAATTTTGGTTGGGCTCGGGTTGACCCCTCGAACCCGAATCCGAATTACTATTATATAAATACAATTTTATAACTTATACTAGGGTTGAATTAAAAATATTCATATTTAAGAGATTAATTTTCATTGGTAAATAATAAGTCACTATCTGGTTGTAAGTCTTGCCTGTTTGCCACAGTGGAAAATCTTTGACCGCATAAATTGATCATTTTGATTTAAACTCGCATAAATTGATAAATTGATCTATCTAGCTGTATTTTGTATGGTTGTGGTTGCATTGAGTTCTTAATATTATGATTTTTATGTTAAAAACTTGATTGAAGTTGTTGGTTGTTAAATTATTTGAATATTATGTAATATATGTATCAAGTTTAGAACATTAATCCGAAATCAGCCCAAAATCATTAACCCGAATTCAATCCAAGTCCGTCCGAATTAAATTCGGACAGTGCTTGGGTTGAGTTTATCAACCAGAGATAGGGTTAGAGTTGAAGATTATATACCTAGAGTTGACTGTCCAACCCGCCCAAGTTGCACCTCTAGTTTAAACCAATCCCTATCTTTTTTGGAGAAAATTCATTTAATTAAATGGGCGAGAATCTCTTAACCCAAATTAATTTTCAGTATCCATTTGGTCGAATTTTTTGCTTCCTTCCAGTTCGAAAATTTGTGTCTGTTCATATAGAATAGTTAAAACAATGGTGTCTCCTGGCTGTGGTTTTATTTTGGGTTGTGTCTTTTAGTGCAATGATTGTCCGAAAAGTCACCAAAGTGTCTATAAATACCTAGTTCATGCATGCATTTATTCAATTCATATCCATCAGTCCAGTTTCGGCTTTAAGGCAGACATTAATATATTGCATTTCGGCATTTAGGCAGTCTACATTTACAGAGTACACAACGTAATTTGGTTCGCTGGACAAGTAGATTGGAGTATTACTTTTGCTCGTGTAAAGATCATTGTATCCTGGGAGGTAGTCGCTCGATATTCCATAAGTACCGTGTGTGGGGGCGAAATCTATCGTAAGGACATAGTGTCCAACACTAGCTTTAATCTACTTCTAATTCTGTTCCGCAAACAGGTTAGTAATTATATTGGTTAAACAAACAGTTACGTGTAACTCTTTCGTGTAACTGTTTGGTAAGACTTCTGTAACTCTTTCATTTATTCTTCTGTAGTTGTTTTAATTTCTTGTGTAACTGTTTTGTACTTGATTGTTACTGTTTTGTTGTACTTTACATGTTTCAAATCATAAATTTCAATAGATAATTTTACAACATTTGGAACACCACAAACAACATTACGAACACTTATTCACATAAAACCCATACTAGTAGCATACCCATACAAATAACATACCAAATATCAAAATTCATAAACCAAACTAAAATCGAAGTTGAAACATCCCTCACAACGGAAAATCAAAACCCAAAACCCAATCCTTTTCCTATGCTTTTAAACAACTAAATACAAAGCATTATTAACATAATTTCTTACCTAAAGGAGTTGCTCTCTTATAATTTTTCAACAAAATCTGTTTTGAACCAAATAAACCAAGAAAACTGGTTCATTCCATGCTGATTTCGAAATGAAAGACCGAAGCACCTCCACTAGGGCTGTCAATTTTTGACACGACACGTTAACACGACACGAACCGAACACGAAATAAATGGGTCGAACACGAAATTAAATGGGTTAATGGATAAAAATGGGTCAACACGTATAAACACGAAAAAAAGCAGGTTGAGTTCATGTCGAAATCAGGTCAACCCGATTTTGATCTGATTAACCCGTATATTTTAAACAGGTTAATATAATTCGACCCGAACCCGACCTACCCATTTCATACCCGTTTAACTCATTTATCCAAATATATAAAAATAACAAAAATAGGTTTTTTACTTCATGTTTTTTATGGATTAAATCCATTTAATTGGAAATGGATGTTAAGAATTGGTTTCCTTTGCTTCTTGTAATTCATTAAATTTTATTCAATAAAATCTTTTGATTTTTTAAAAGTTGTTAAACAAATAGAATTTGATATGTGGGTTAAACAGATCGGGTTAAACAGGTTAAACATGTTAACATGTCGTGTTATGTGTTAACTCAAACCTGACATGTTTATTAAACGTGTTAAACATGTCAGGTTCGGGTAATACGTTTAATAGCCAGGTCAGGTTAGTGTTTACACATTTCGACACGTTTATTAAACATGTCAGGTTTGTGTTTAAGAATTTTTGACACAAACCTGAAACAAACCCGACACGAAATAACACGACACGACACGTTTGACACCCCTAACCTCCACCGAGTTATTTTTCCCCTCAACCCAACTCTTCTCTATCTTTTCACTCCCCTTTCTCACGTTAAACACACACACACACATGACAAAGGAAATGAGGCTAAGGGAGAGACGCGTGTCCTCCCTGACTCACCCTTTCTTCACCCATTTACACATAGGTTCCCCTTAGTTTTCCTTATTCACACAACCACCACTTAATTTTCAACCACATACTAATTTCACCCATAAACTCTTTTCTTTTTTACAATTAGACAATTTATTTTTTAGATCTATAAATCGGTGGTCAATTTTAATATTTATATGATGGTTTTGTGTTAAATGATGAAAGGAATAAAGGATGGGCTATTTACAGCAGGTGGGGAGGGTGCATCAAGGTGTGGGGTGGCTGAGGAGTAGCTAGATAGGGGGAGTTCATGGTCAAATGCAGCGGGGGAGTTTTGATTTCAGGTTGGAGGTCATGGAGGGAAAGGTTGCATGGTCATAGAGAAAGTTTGCTTGGCGATTGTTTGCTTGGCGGAGAGGGAGGGAGGGAGAGAGAGAGAGAGAGAAGATGACGATAATGATGATGATTTGGGTTAGGGTTGAGGTTTGTGAATGGGTCTACATATAGGTTTAGTTTGTTTTTAAATTTATTTATTTTGACATAGTCAGGTGAAAAAGTTTCAAATTGGGTTGACTAGGACCCGTATATATTTCTAGCTAGCTAGTTATTCTCAGTAATAATGAGAGGGAAAAAATAGTTGTTTTATCAAAATCGTTAACCCCATTTAATTATTGGAGTCTTAGTTTAATTTCTAAAATATTAGGAGAAGTCCGAGTAATAAAACTAAATGTCATGGGGTATCCGTAAAATTTACCCAATTTACTAGAGAAGAAGAGTGAATCAAAATTCGAATTTTTTTTAACTCTTTATTCCATAATATTCTAGAGCCCTTTTTTGGCTCACCATAAATATAAGTTGAAGTCCCCTCATATTTTGGGGGCCCAAGCGAACATTTCACTTGCTTATAGTTTGGACTAGTTTTGTACTTATGATATCTATGCTTTGATACTATATTAAACTACAAATTATTCTAAAAATTGAAGTTAATAAAAAGAGGGTTAACATAAATATTTATCGAGTAATTATCATATTGCAAATTCCGACAAGGTTTCCAATATTATCTCATGTTTTCCAAGTCTAACCCACAAAGCGGTTTCCCGCAAACACCAGGGGCCTCTAGTTTTGACCAGATTGTCTAAGTTCATTGATAATTCACGGCTAAACCCATCTTCTAGAAGTACTAAGGTGGACAAAAGTGGTTGGGATTGTTCCAATGTTTGATCCAAATTCTCATGTTTCTAAGCCATTTGCAAGCCTTTCCCACCCAGCTTCACATTGGGATTGCAACACGGTATTGTTGAACTAAATATCGAGTGTAATGATTATATTACGTTACTGTTTTCATTTAATATACAATGGTGGAATGATAAACAAAAAAATGAACAAATGAACCTCATTTTTTGAGGGGGGTGGTTATTTGAAATAGCAGGGTCCATTTTGCTTATTTGTTTGTTTATAGTTGGACAGTTACATTATGTGATAATGTTGACGTGGTGTAACCGTTACATCCAATATAAATATGGGTTTTTTCCTAAAATTTTTTTTAGGAAATTTATTTAAAAATAAAAGGGTATTCAAGTCTTTCTATTACCTAAATGGACTTTTTTACAAAATATATTTTTTTTGTACTTTTGGATAATTAAGTCCAATTTTATGTATCGACTTTTCAAGGTTCTTATATATCTATATCTATATAATAAAACAAAAGTGTGTTTGAATTTTATCCCAGTCATATTTTTCCTCTCAAAACCATCATCAACCACTTACCTCACTCATCATTCATTTGTCAGACCCAAACGTCAAATCGTATCACTTATTTTTATCACATGTTTAATTATTTATATATTTTCTCCTTAAAAATATCACATCACTTATTTCTATCATATATTTAATATTTAATTAATTTGTAGTTATTATATTTTGAAAAATTTTAATCTAGTAAGATCGATTTTTTGGACGCTCGAATTTTATATTTTATCGTGTCTTCAGGCACGAGTTATGACTAATATTTATATAATGTAACATTTATGCCCGGCTCAAACCAAAGAGAAAAGAACCAGGCCGAACATCCGGCCGAAAATACTAGGCCCACCCATATTAAGTTTGGGTCAACCTTCTACCACGCATTTCCCACCACCGACAACGTGGGTAATACTGTCTCTCTTGATCGACACAAACAACGACAGGGTGCAATGCACACGTCCACACGCACTCAATTACTGTAGAGATAGCATTTTGAGATACTAGTTGTAACCAATGTTATAAGAACCGGACCGGTCATCGAACCGATTAGGGGACTGGGTCAATGATTCACTGGTTCAATCGATGGGTCAACTGATCGAACCGGTCATATAATAAAAAAATAAAAATAACAATTATAAAATCTAATAATTTACCTAAAAAATATAAAACATATCTAAAATACATAAATTTGTTATAAAATTGAACTTTAAAGTTCCAATCCAAATTCATAACAAAAAAATCACTAAGTCCAAACCCCAAACAACAATCTCAACTAGGGGTGTTAATCGAGCCCTTGTCGAGCCTTTGTCGAGCTTAATTTACACATTAACGAACTGGCTCGTTTAACTATTTACTCTTAAACGAGCTTAAAATAGTGTTCAAGCTTGGCTTGATTAACAGCCCTAATCCCAACCGAAGAAATCAGCTTGTGTTGTGCAGTTTGACGCAACTCCAAATCACTTTTTGGCTGTGGGTGAAAATAACCAAAGAAAGTTCTAAGGCATGGACAATACTAGTGTTCTCACAAGTACAGATGCAGATGGTGGCCCCCAGGTCAGTAATATATGTCCTAGCCGTCCTAGAATTAAGGAAGTTTTTACCTTAGAACACTAGGGAGGAAATGACGCAGGAGATCGTTGGTCGCTAGTACTGACAGTTTGAGTTCGCAGTTTAAGTTCGCAGTCGAAGTCGCTTGATCCTGATCACAGTCGAAGTCGCCTGATCTTGATAGTCTAAGTTCGTAGTCGAACACCAGGGAGGAGATGATGCCGAGGGTGGCTAATCGCAGTCGAATTTGCTGAAGCTGGTGGTGGTGCCCTCTCCCTCTATTCTGCGATTTAGGGCAAAGCAAAAGCCCCAAATTCAAAAAAAGCCCGCAAATATAATTTAATTTTGAGTTTGACATTAAATCGGTCGGTTTTTATAAAATCGCCGGTTCACGGTTTTTTATAAAAACCGGCCGGTTTTTCGGTTTATAGCCGATTCTTATCCTTAAATGGTCTAACTAAGGAACCGGACCGGTCAAGGTCCTGGTTCACGGTTGAACCGGTTCGACCGGCCGATCCAGTCCGGTTCTGATAACACTGGTTGTAACTCGTGTCTAAAAGTATTATATTTAACATTATACTAAATAATATTTTTTTATTTTTTCGTTTCTTTCATTACATCATTTCAAATTAATTTTTATGTATTATTTTTTTAAAATAACGTCCAAATTTTCTCAAAATGTATAACTCGACAAAATGTTTTCAACACATTTACACTCTCATGTATGGACAATGTATGAAATAAAAATTGTATTAAATTATAAATTAATTAAATATTAAATAATTGAACATGTAATTAAATTGGACGATGTGATTTTTTAGAGGGAAAAATGTGTAAGGGATAAACTTTTAAACTCTTATGTGCTTTATTATATAGATAACAAATGTGAAAATTCGGTTGCATAACTGTAAATAAATAATTAATAATGTAAATTAGTACAAAATAAATATATTTGTAATGATATTGATAATTACGTTAACACCAACATTTTTCAAAAATATAAAAATAGTTAGTTTTAATGTTTTTATGAATGATCGTAAACAATCTTTTTTTTTACTGTTTTTTTTTCTTGTAGAAACTATGTATAATAGTTTTTGTTTCTTTTATGTTTAATGAATATTTTTAGTATAAAATATGATATCTTGCTATACTATAAAACAATCCAATTAGGTATGCCTTGAGAAGGCTTTTCTCCCTAAATGCTAATTTACTAGAATTTTAAAATATTTAATTAGTTCACTATAATCAAAACATTACAGGTGTCCTTCATAACCACTCTCACCATTTTTTAAATTATTTTAAAATTTCAACGTTCATTCATACCTTCTTAATTATTTAAAATATAAAATAATCTCATTTTAATATTAATAAAAATTATCTAGAGATATAATGGTAACAGAAGGTTTGGTAGTAAGGTGATAATAGGAATAGACAATAAATTTCGTGCATGGCACGGGGTGCCTACTAGTAAATAATAAGTTTATCATCTTAATTTTATCGATTAGGAAAAAAAATTAAGTGTCTACCTGAGGAAGATTTTATAGCTCCGCCCTTGCTCCTTGAATTCACAATAGATGATCCATCAAGAAGATAAATATAGAAAAAATGTATTTGAAGAGATTTCATTGTATTGTATATAAATGAACCATTCATTAATAAATGATGGATGATCTAGGAAGGAGAATAATAGAAGGAAGAAACATCGGATAGAATTTGAATATTAGATTTTGGTGAGTTTGTGTGTTGTGGTGATGGCAGGAGGTGGAGTACAAAGGGGGGAAAGGAGGGGGGGGTTCAATTAATTTGGTTTAAATTCAAAATAGTAATTTGACAATTAATTATAAAAATTATGATTGAGTTTGTGTAATTAGATAATTAATAAATGAAGTTAAATTAATATGATGATTAATTGCTCAAATTTTTAATAATTAAATTATTTACTGAATAAGGATTTAATTATCTTATTAAAATTATTCTTGGGTAATATTGTCTTGAAAACATAAGACTTGCAATAGAAAGGGCATTTTGGGAGATGTTTGATTTTTTTTTTTTTTACGTTTGTCATTAGTTCCATTAACATTTTTCAATCGAAGAAGATCTTACTTTTACAAGTTTCAAAGGTTGAGGAGTCTCATGTAATTTGTGAAATATGAGAAAATGTCTATGTAATTTATGTCAAATGTCAAGAACCCCGTGTGAAATTATCCTAAAAATATTATTAAACTATATACTATAGATTTTTCCCTTTGAATTATGAAAGCTTACCCTAAATAACCCTGGGGCAATTTGGGAGTATAAGAATATGCGCAAGGAAAATTCGACACAAAAAGTCACCACCTCGTACAAATGAAAATGAAGTAGAGAAAATTTTGAAGAACCTAAGATGAAGGTGAAAAAACTTTGAATAACCTATAAGACAAGAGAAAATCTAAGTGAACTGATGGCCGAAGACGATCAAAGAGATACTGATACTAAAGTCAGATCACAAGTCAAAGAAGAGTATGAAGTAAATAAGTTAAGATTGAATGCACTTACCTAGCACCCAGAAGCCTTTATTTACATTAATAGGAAATTGTGTCTCAAAGAAACCCGAACTCTAGATTATGATAGGATCAACCTCATCACTAGTCCCTCAAAATTCAGGATAGTATTAGATTAAGACTCTTACTTCTTAGTGTCTTATCACCAACTCTTAGATATTCGAAATAATATTGTACTGAACTCTTGTTCTTAAGTTGAAAGTAGCACTCATCTAAGGTAAATAGGCAAGTAAAGGGTGGTAGCTAAGAGCAACTCCAAGGAGCTATCTAAAGGCGGGCTTTTAGCTATTTTACATAGTCAATGCAAAATTTTTGGCTCCAACGGGCTAGGTATCCGGCTAGCTTTTTTCCATAACCCGATATTTGCTCGCTACATTTGGCGACCTCTTCGGGTAGCTACTTTATCAACAAATGCCATTTTTTGCGCCAAAATCTTCACTCCACAAAAGCTCCATCATCGCAGATCATTCATAGAAGCTCCATTGTTTAAGGTCTTCATCATCCACAGAGCTCCATTGTCTTCACAGAAGCTCCACCCATGGAGTTCTCTCTCTCTCTCTTTCTCTCTCAAAAAGCTTTGTGTATTTAACCATAGAAAAACCCACCAAAAATCCACTGAAAACCCACCAAAACCCCACCGAAATCCCACCAAAACCACTGAAATTTCACCCAAAAAATCCACCAAAAAAACCACGAAATACCCAATGAAAGTTGTCTCGGTTGTGGAGTGTTCGACTTCAACGGAGGTGGGTTCTCTCTTGATGTCATTTTTGTGTGCTTGTTCACAAACTTCACCATCAGTTCTATGCTCAAATCACAAACTTCACAATTTTGATTTTCCTGATTTGGGGTTTTCAGGAAGATAAAAAACGATCTGAGGTATATCATATTGTTTTGCTAAGTACATGTGATGGGTTATTATTTTATGATATTTACTATTGTAGCCCATCTTTTATGATATTTACTCTCGTAGCCCATAATTGATTAAATTTATACCATGTATAATTGAATTGCTATTTTTTGAATTTTATTACTGAAACTTAGTTAAAATTAGTTGAAGTAGTTAGCTAAAATAAATAGTTTTGTTAGAGTGAATTTAAAAATGTAATTAGTAAAAATAGATAATATAATATCTATAATATAAAACAGAGCGGCTCAAATCCCAAGACTTCTACATCCAACGGTCTCAAATCAATTAAAGCTTCAATATCCAACGGTCTCAAATCAATTAAGGCTTCAACATCCAACGGTTTGAAATCAATTCATTCATCCAACGGCCATTAATACTCTTTTATTTCCCCCCAAAATTCATCCATTTTACTCATTATATTTTTCAAAATAACCCATCCACTATCACTTCGTCTGTCAGATCTGCAGCCTCTCTCTGTAACTCCTTTTTTTTCAGATCTCTCTCAATCTATGTCTGCTTCATTGTTGTTTTCTCATTTTTTTTCCCTACATCGTCTCTCTCTTTGTTACACCCAGCAACACCACCGGCAACACAACCACCACCAGCACCACTTTGTCAGCAGCGTCACCACCACCAACGTCTCTCTTCTTCCCTCTCTCCCTTCAGCACCCAACCCACTGAAACTGGTAAGCTCTTCTCCCTCTCCCTTCCTCTCCCTCTCACCTAGCTCTCTACGCACCCACCTAAATTCTAATTTTTCAATTAAATGTTGTACGAGTAGAATGAAGATCAATGAAAAAAATTCGCTGCTTAATTCATTCACTCCTTCCATGTTTATGCCCAATGGTTGCTCTCTGGCTTGCTGTTATCTCTACTTCTCTTTCTATCTCTGCTGCTCATTCATACACACAACACACATACACACATAGCAAAGCTAGGTATACATCTACTTCCCTCTCTCTTTATGCCCTCTATCTCTCCCCTGCTCACACCGCACGCACAACACAACATAACGACACACATGCATAGAATGTGTTTGACCAAATGCTAAACACAAAGTACACTAGCACAGCACGACTGCCCACCTCACTGTCAACAGCAGCGACCATCGTCGATGATCAAATAGCCGAAAGCACCCTTTTTCTAGCATCATCGTCAAGCACACTTGTGGCCATCAGGGTCGGATTTTTGGTCTCCTCCATTTTGTTCAAGTTTTTGTTTAATTCCAATAGGTGTTTGATTCTAATTTTTGTTTGATATTAATTTCTATTTGCTATTTTAGTTCGATTCCAATGTCAGTTCAATTTTCACAGAGGCAATCCATCTAATTGAGACAAACATCCTAGGTAAAAATATCTTAGGTTGCTGATGTACTCTGTTTTCACAGAGGCAATCCACAAATGTTGCTTCTTTTCAAAAAAAAAAAAATTATGGTTGTAGTTCTCTATGAAGTAAATTAATTTCTTGATATGTAGGATGATATGGGCTAACTGCTAATGTTTGATATTTTTTGCTGACTTTAGTTGAATTTGTTTCATGGGTTTTGATATTTCTCCACACTAGCACCGTCAATACCCTGTGTCGATAGAGGAAATGTTAGTTAATCCATGTTTAGCTCAGCAGATATAGTCTGAAGTAGTGGCGTGCCTCTGTTGGATGTTGAAATTGGACTCTCTAAACTCCTAAGCTTCATTCTCATTAATGGTCTATACATTATTTTGGTTCATAAAAATTATGTATCAGCCCACCAAAACAATGAGGACACTGACCCCAGAATTCTTCTAAGTTCTAAAAACCAGGGAGAGTGCTAGCTCATTCCTGATAACTTTCTTAAGCTTTTGGGTATTTGAATGTTTGTATTTAATTTGAGTATTTTTAATTTGGGTTTTTTAAATTGGATGTCTTTAATTTGGCTCTTTAATTTGGGTGTTTTTATAGTTATGATGAAATAGGTTTATCATCAATTTTTTTTTTTAAAGTTACCCACGTGCCATCAACAACAGAAGTGGCTTGCCAGAGTAAATTTCTTGAATATTCTTTGCTTTACCAGTGGTGTTTTTTATTATCTTTCATTTTAGTGATCAATTTCGACTTGTTCTTTGTTATAAATATTCAGGAAAAATGTAGTCCCTAATAAGAATCTGACTCTGCCTGTGCACTGACTGATTACTAGGTTGATTATTATAATTTTTCTGGTGTTTAGAATTTCTTAATAAAAGTTTGCACAAAATGAATTGATATTTACAATTTTCATAGTTAAAAAACAAAGTTCAATAAACAAGTTCAGGCTACTATTTTTCTGTCGTGAAAAGAAAACAAATGCATAATAGAGTATATAATCAACCTCAAGAATTCCTGGTTTTTCCCTACTAAACTCAAAAGACGTATTAGTAGGCAAGGAAGTAACAGTTTATATGTCCCATTAATAGGCAAGGAAGTAATAGTTTAATGTAGAGTTGTATACTTGTACTATGGATATAATGTAGAGTTTTTCTTAATGTAAGTAATAGCAAAAATGGAATATATTGCATTTAGCTAGATATAATGTAGAGTTTTTCTTAATGTAACTAATAGCAAAAATCGAATATATTACATTTAGCTGGATACTTCATAAAAAATTGGAGATATAATATATCACTTTTTTTAGTTTTGTAGGTTGTGGATCAGGACTTAGTAGGGAGACGTTATCCCATAATGGATTCACTTAGATATATCACTTTTAATGCTAAGTATGAGGATTCAGGGTTTACGTTGAGTTGGAGCATTGCAACATCATATCTTCCAAGTAATCCTAAAGTTGCTAATCCAATTGCATTGGAGCTTGAGGTTGGGGATGATCTTATGCTTCCTGATATGGATCGGGTAACCACTCAAATTTGGAGCTTTGATCTGTATGTGGGTCCAGTTAAAAAAAAAAAAGATTTGTATATGGGACACTTTTAACTTTCACTTTCTATGGTATATGGCAGTCAAAAAAGTGTTCTTGAAGTGGAATTATGGGACATATAAACTGTTACTTCCTTGCCTATTAATACATCTTTTGAGTTGGACACAGAAAAAACAGGAATTCTTGAGGTTGATTATATACTCTACTTTGATCTAATACCCCCCCCCCCATTTTCTTTGCTTCCCCCATGACTAACGGGATTTGGTTTCTTGGTTTTATGTGGGTAATGGGTTGTTTGATTTTTGAATAATTCCTTCAATTTTGATTGTTTTATACAAGTTTCAAAGTGGCCTGAACATTGAGTGAAATAGCTAATCAGTAATTCACTTATGAATCTATGTAATGATCCATGTTGTGGATATTATCCCTCAGCTGAGTATATTATCTTATCTTTAGTTTTACTGTGGAGAATATTATTATCTTAGCAACCCTTCATGAAAGGCTATGTTTGTTGTTGTGAAAATATTTGACATGCAGGACTTGTCCTTAGCTTCAATCAAGTTTCCATGTCAGAGAGTTTGAATGAAGCTGTCAAGTCCATCCTCAATCTTGTTCAAAAGTTCATTGGAACTGTTGATATTTTGCTATGTTGTCCCTGAATCAGGTGCAAAATGTAAAAGGTTTGACACTTTTCCTTTGATTTTTTTTCCTAATAAATGATTTGCATTCTATTAATTAACCAACGCTGGTGCTTAAATGATCATCTATTTAATAACTAAATATGGGGCTGAAGACCTAAATTCATACCTTGCAAAAGAAGTGTATTTAAGGTCATTTGATACTTATTCCATTGAAGTTTAACACTGGTAATAATTAAATAATGAAAGTTGTGGAGACTTATAATAGAAACTGGAGTTCCTGGAACTTTTTCTTTTTGCACGTATTGTTGTGTTATTATTCATTTGGACCCAAATTGAATCCTTTTGTATGTACAAATTTGTTGTAATGGTAATATTTATTTGTCATTCCATTTGAGTTTAAACTATTATTGTAGCTAGATGCTATGATGTTTATTTTCTTGAATTGCATTGACCGGAGTTGTTAGTACAGTAATCTAAATTCATTCCCCTTATTCTTTCCAGCTAGCAATGGTGCGACATGATACACGATAGCCTGGAGTTGGGCTGGAACATTCTCAATCTCCAAAGGTGCCAATTTGTTCTATGTAAAATGGTAAGCTCTTATTTGTGGTCTTGATTTTTTAATCCCAATTTAGTGTTCTTACATCTTGACTTGCTCTTGGGTTGGTGCACTTAATTTTTTTACTTGGTGTCTTCATAGTTCTAACGGATTTTTTTTACTATTGAATTTGTTGACTTTCTTTGATTGTTGATGATCATACACTATTAACTATTGAATAAATGATCGGGCTCTTATAGGCTAGCTTTCTCACTTTTTTTGAATTAATTGATTTGACCCTGAAATTGGTTAATAAATGGTAATCTCTTTATATATAATGTGGTATGGTATTTTTTTTGGTACGAAACGTTATTTTCATACCATTATTTTTATGGCTAATTAATAATTAGCTATTGAGCATTATTTTCATGGACTTGGCAAAGTCATAGTTTCCCTCCATATTTCGTGATACAATTCATTCAAATGCTTTGATTTGCTATACGGATAATTATTGAATTAGTTTTTTTAAAAAAAAATTCAAAGTCAATTAATTAATTATAATTTTTATTGCTAACTGATGCACTTTTAGTAAACTATTTTGCTGTTTTATAGGGGTTTTGTGGGCAGATGCCGATTTGTTCGAAAATTCTTGCTTTTTAGGAGGATGACTAGAGGTATTTTTATACTGCATTGCTTATCTTTTCATGCTTTTTTTAAGGTGGGTAGTTGATATTTTTTTTCATGCTCTAATATGCATCATTATCAGGTAGGTTAGTTGATATTTCATTTTTCAATTTTGTATTTAAGGGAATTATTTTGATTACTTTGGAGTATCTTTTTAAATTAATTCGAGAGAATTATGGAGAATTTGGTGGAGTTTTAAAACTTTTTCAAGAAAATCTGTCAAAAGCTACTGATTTGTTTGGTTTTTAATGAAAAATTTTTTTGGCAGTGGATACGCATGATGCTTGGGTGGAATAAAATATGAGAAAAGAGTATGTGAATTTGTAGTGGGGACAAACCAGTTTTGACTAGATGTAATATGTTGGTGATTGTAGTTTTGGAGAACAAATGCTTGTATATTGAAACAAAAGGTACTGATGTATTTAAATGTATATTCCACAATATCATTAGCGCTCTTTTATTTGGTATGCTTTGTAATTGACTTTTTTTTTTTTACATTGTGTCTTCAAGCATTGGGCTTTAATTAAATGATATAAAGAATAATCTATATCAACTTATTAGAATGTTTCGTTTGTTTTTCAGTTTTGTATACAGGTTGATATTTTCATGGACTCTTATTTTCAAAGGAAATTATGTC
>CM042189.1:10041137-10057952 GCA_023539305.1 Ilex asprella
ATATATATATATATATATAAATTCCGTGTCTGCGGTCAAATTAAGACGCCCAAAAATTCAAACAATCCTTACCCATTACACAAATATTTAATTCATGTAATAACACGTTCTAATCAAATTTGATCAATATTTCCTTCTAGAAAGTGGAAAGAACAACCAATAGGACTAGGAATAGGACTTAGACTCCCACAGATTTAAACAATTCTTACACTTTAACAAGAAAAATTCATTACCAGCATTTATATGTGTTTTTGTTTGAATCTGTTTGATCCATGGTTTCTCCCTTCTAGAAACAACAGCCAATCAACTAGGAGACTTTTCTTCGTGTTGTTGTTTCTCTCTCTCTCGTCCTCAAAGTACACTTTCCTTTCGTTTAGATTTGTGTTTTCTGTTTTCACCTGTTGTCGCCATCCATTACGACTACTTCCCAATTTCTTGCAATTTTCGCCGGCCCTTACCTGTTCTCTTTCTCTCTCTACAATGACTTTGACCTTTGAATTTTCCGTGTTTCTATCTCTTCCCTCAGATATATACAGATTTTCCTATCATCTCAGCGCTGGAGAAACGCAACCCAGAAGGGGAATCAGCTCAATCTCTCTCTCTTTAGAATCTCTTCTTGTTGTACACGCCAGTAAGTTCTGACATAGCTTTAGCTCTTCACATTCATACTTGTTGGTAGCTGGGTTTTTCTTACAAAACTGTAATAGAACAACAAAAAAAAAATCAACGATTACACAGATTTTCCTTGTTTGTAAGGGTTCTGGGCTTGATTGTTTCTTAGTTTTTGTTGCTTCTGTTGTGAGTTTTGGTGAATTTGGGTAAGATTAGTATCTGGTTATCACATGAATTTGGTGAATATTGATTCTATGCGGCTCAAGAGGTCTGTGATCTTCAGATCATGGGCTCACAGCGTCCCCTTCTGATCCCTTCACCACGAATTCAAGGCACAGAAGATCTTCCTTATACACCTGTTTTCACTGATCTGTTAAAACCCATTTCTATCAACCCGAAACCCTCTTCCGGGATGGATTCAAGTATTCAAATTGAGAATTCTTCCGTCCCCGATTCAAACCGGAACTCATCGTCTCGGCGAAGTGTTTCCTCCATTCAGTCAAAGGCCTCTGGTGGGAGTTCTGTTAGGGAAGTGAATTTTGCTGAGTTGGGATCAAAGCCGGTGAGGTATGGATCGAGAGGTGCGGATTCTGAAGGGTTTAGCATGTCGCAGAAAGAGATTACTGATGTGGATGCTAGGTTGGTTTATATAAATGATCCCGAGAAGACAAATGAGAGGTTTGAATTTGCCAAGAATTCCATCAAGACTGCGAAATATACTATCATTACTTTCTTGCCTCGGAATCTTTTTGAACAGTTTCATAGAGTTGCATACATATATTTCCTTGTAATTGCGATCCTCAATCAGCTTCCACAGCTTGCTGTTTTTGGCCGGGGAGCTTCGATCTTGCCATTAGCATTTGTATTGTTAGTTACAGCAGTTAAGGATGTCTATGAGGACTGGAGGCGGCATAGTTCGGACAGGATTGAGAACAATCGACTGGCATCAGTTATCGTAAATGGTCAGTTTCAACAGAAAAAATGGAAAGATATTCTAGTGGGTGAGATCATTAAAGTTTCTGCCAATGATACTCTTCCTTGTGATATGGTGCTACTTTCAACGAGTGACCCCACTGGAGTTGCTTATGTGCAGACCATTAATTTGGATGGGGAATCCAATTTGAAGACACGGTATGCAAAGCAGGAGACCATTTCGAAATTTCCAGAGGAGGGGAAAATTAGTGGGTTGATCAAATGTGAGAAACCCAATAGGAACATATACGGGTTCCATGCAAACATAGAGATTGATGGGAAGAGGGTGTCGCTTGGACCTTCCAATATCATTCTCCGTGGTTGTGAGCTCAAGAATACTGCTTGGGCACTTGGGGTTGCTGTATATGCTGGCAGGGAGACCAAAGCCATGCTCAACAACTCTGGAGCACCATCCAAGAGGAGCCGTCTTGAGACCTACATGAACCGGGAGATCATTCTCCTCTCTTTATTTCTTGTTGGATTGTGTACAGTAGTCTCTGTTTGTGCTGCTGTTTGGTTGAGGCACAACCGGGATGAGTTAGATATCATCCCTTTTTACAGGAGAAAGGACTTCTCCAAAGACAAAGTGGGGAACTATAATTATTACGGATGGGGGTTGGAGATATTCTTCACTTTCCTTATGTCAGTTATTGTGTTCCAGATTATGATTCCTATTTCATTGTATATATCAATGGAGCTTGTTCGTGTTGGTCAGGCTTACTTTATGATTAGAGATACCCGAATGTATGATGAAGCCTCCAATTCAAGATTCCAGTGCAGGGCATTAAATATAAATGAAGATTTGGGGCAAATAAAGTATGTGTTCTCTGACAAAACCGGCACTTTGACTGAGAACAAGATGGAATTTCAATGTGCAAGCATTTGGGGTATTGACTACAGCAGCAAGGATGCCCGTATTCAAGACGAACAAGTTGAATACTCCATTCAAGGTGCTACACTGCTTCTTTTTCCCACTCTGTTTTTTGTCTTTCAAGTCCTTTTAGGAAACCAAATCTTCTGTACTTAAAATATATGTTTTGTTTTCCATAAGCTTAGCATTTCATTTTCTGTGTCTTATTTGCAGATGGGAAGGTTTTGAGACCAAAGATGAAGGTAAAGGTTGACCCAGAGCTTCTCCGACTATCAAAAAGTGGAAAGGATACAATTGAACACAAACATGTCCACGACTTTTTCCTTGCATTGGCTGCTTGCAACACAATTGTGCCTCTTATTACCGAGACATCTGATCCTCATGTGAGATTGTTAGATTATCAAGGGGAGTCTCCAGATGAACAGGCATTAGTGTATGCTGCTGCTGCTTATGGTTTTATGCTAATAGAGCGAACATCTGGCCACATAGTTATTGATGTTGAAGGAGAAAGACAGAGGTAATTTGACGCTCTTTCTACTCCCTGTTTGAAACTTTTTTATTTCTAAATGATTCTTAGGCTTCTGCTAGTACTATTATTTGGTCATGATTGCTAGGCGCTATTGTTGCTGTTCCTTTGTTTTCTTTGTTACAGGTTGTCTTGTTATGTGTGGTTGAAGGTCTATGTAAGGGGGTTTAGATTGACTGAGAAAATTTTACTTAGGAATTGTTCCATGATCCTTAGAACTTTGTTACGCGCTGTTCATTTTTGAAGTAGAAAATACTAGTTTTTTAGAAGAATAATTCTTTAAATTCCCCAAAATGAATGACGATGACTTCTTCTTACTATTATGACCGCATGCTCCTATTTCTTTCATTCGATGCACCACGTAGCATCTAAACATGAAGCTCGAGATTGGAAGGGGGCCGGAGAGGAAAGAGGTTTTAGAAACTTTTCTAGTATCTTTATTTTCTGCAGTTTCTTTTACATTTTGCATTGAGGATGTCCTTTTTTGGTGGCAACATTATAGATGCAGTTATTGTCGCACCAATTTCTTGTTTTTCTCTCCCTTTTTTTGAGAAAGAATTTTCTTTCTATGGAGGTGAGCATTGTAATTTATTTATTTTATTAAATCTCCTTCATGGGCAGTGCAGGTTCAATGTTTTGGGTATGCATGAATTTGATAGTGACCGGAAGAGAATGTCAGTTATATTGGGGTGCCCTGACAAGACAGTAAAAATCTTTGTAAAAGGTGCTGACTCATCCATGTTCAGTGTAATAGATAGATCACTGAACTTGAACATAGTACAGGAAACTGAAGCCCATATTCACTCTTATTCCTCTATTGGCTTGAGAACCCTAGTTGTTGGAATGCGGGAATTGAGCATCCCTGAATTTGAGCAATGGCAGTCTAATTATGAGACAGCAAGCAATGCTTTGATTGGAAGGGTGGCTTTACTTCGCAAGGTTGCTAACAGCATAGAGAGCAACCTCAGCATATTGGGTGCCTCTGGGATTGAAGATAAACTGCAGCACGGTGTACCAGAAGCAATTGAGTCTTTAAGAACGGCGGGAATTAAAGTGTGGGTTTTGACGGGTGACAAGCAACAAACTGCCATTTCAATTGGCTACTCATCTAAGCTTTTAACAAGCAAGATGACTCAGATTGTCATAAACAACAACTCTAAGGAGTCATGTAGAAAGAGTCTAGAAGACGCCTTGATTATGTCTAAGAAGCTCACTGGCTCTGGTGCAACAAACATTACTGAAGGAAGTGCTGAAGCTGTTATTAGTCTGCTTGCCTTGATCATTGATGGAACAAGCCTTGTTTATATCCTGGACAGTGAGCTTGAAGAACAGGTAATAAACCTAACACCTCTCTCTCTCTATGTGTGTGTATTTCTGTCAATGTTGTGTTGTAGTCTTCGATACCTAATCGTTGTTTTTTTTGCAGCTATTCGAATTGGCCAATAAATGTACAGTGGTACTGTGCTGTCGAGTGGCTCCATTTCAAAAAGCTGGAATTGTTGCTCTCATAAAGAACAGGACGGACGATATGACCCTTGCCATCGGGGATGGTAAGCACAAAACACCACCCTTGATTTGTTCTAGACTAATACTCACTACAAGAGCAATAACACTAATGCGGAAAGAAAGAAAAAAAAAACAAAGAAGAAAGGAAGCAGAATCTGTCCTATCTCTTGGTGGTTCTTGTCTAATGAAAGAATTTTCGACTGGATGATTTCAGGTGCTAATGATGTTTCAATGATCCAAATGGCTGATGTGGGGATTGGCATCAGTGGCCAAGAGGGTCGGCAAGCTGTCATGGCATCAGATTTTTCTATGGGTCAGTTCAGATTCTTGGTTCCTCTTTTATTCGTCCATGGACATTGGAATTACCAGCGGATGGGCTACATGATTCTATACAATTTTTATAGGAATGCAGTATTCGTTCTTGTCTTATTCTGGTGAGTGTACTTTTCAGATCCATTTCATAACTTTCGATTTACCTGTTTTTAAGGCTTGTTGGGCATGACGTTTTGGACCTGGATTCATGGCTTTGCCCACTCCAAATAAGTCTTCACATTCTAGCTAATGAACAACATAGACACTGAAAAATATTAAAAAATACAAAAATTGTCAAATTTATCCATGTTCCAACATCTACTTGTTAGGCCATGCCTTCTTTCAAAATATAACCTTTTGATATGTTTGTCCTTCTACTTATTTTTTAATATGCTCCCATCACAAATTCTGGGAAACTTCATTGAATACATTGTTGCAAACATCATTGACATGAAACTTATTGCCTGGAAGCTGACAACAGCAAGGTTGTTGGCTAATTTGCCTATGTATGTCAGCTGACATGTTCATATGTTCTTGCCAGGTATACGCTTTTTACAGCTTTCACCTTGACAACTGCTATCACGGAATGGAGCAGTATGTTGTATTCAATAATCTACACTTCGTTGCCCACGATAGTTGTTGGTATTCTCGACAAGGATCTAAGTAGAATGACTCTAATGAAATACCCTCAGCTTTATGGGGCTGGACAAAGACAGGAATGCTACAATGGAAAATTGTTTTGGGTAGCAATGATGGACACTTTGTGGCAAAGTGTAGCCATCTTTTTTGTCCCCCTCCTTGCATATTGGGGAAGCAACATTGATGGTTCAAGCATGGGAGATCTTTGGACAATTGCAGTGGTGGTGGTGGTTAATATACACTTAGCTATGGATGTGATTCGGTGGACTTGGATTACTCATGCAGCCATTTGGGGATCTATAATAGCAACTTGCATTTGTGTAATTGCTATTGATTCTGTGCCTGAACTACCTGGCTACTGGTAAGCTCTCTTAGCTACTTAATGCTTAAACATTGGAATTGTTATTTAAGATGTGCATGTTTTTGTGTATACCTGCCCTTGTTCAAAATTATGACATATTAAAGGATCCAACTCAAGACCAATTAGCAATGAATAGAGAGTCTACAAGGCTCATATACTAGTCTAGGAGATATTATTTTATCAATGTGGGACACACTAATTCTTATTGGCACACTTGACCCACAATCGCACATGGAGGGATAGAAAAACATCCAAAAGTTGGGTCGAAGATATAATATGGTGCACTTATGGCACAAATAAGGGGGAATTGATTATGAAACCAATGAAGTTAACATAGAGAGACTTGCCCAAAAGCTCCTAAAGTTCAGCCCTAATACTATGTCAAAGCATTATTCATTTTTTTTATACTTTAATATGCCTTCCTCTTGCGTGGGCCGGATTTTACACCAAGAATATGCAAATTTTGTAATATCATGATGGCGGTGAGATTGACATACCAAACCCCATGCTCTAATATCATGCTACAACATCTAGTATAAAACCAATTGGTATAGTGGGGATAACCACAATAGTTGTGTATTAGTTTGGGAAGTGTTATTGTATCGATGCGGGGCTAGTTGTAATAGTATAGTTATCGTGGGAAGTGAATGTTGCCATGATTATCTAGCTCTTTGCATATTAGAATGCTTCACCGAGACTCCT
Source organism: Ilex asprella (assembly GCA_023539305.1). Taxonomy (NCBI): domain Eukaryota; kingdom Viridiplantae; phylum Streptophyta; class Magnoliopsida; order Aquifoliales; family Aquifoliaceae; genus Ilex; species Ilex asprella. The sequence continues at coordinate 10,047,639 of CM042189.1, forward strand.
CTTTTTGATAAAGTTTTGATCAGTTTGAATTGTCAAAAAATAAAGGAGTATGTGCTAAAACGAGGTTATAAGAAAATAAAATGGAAAGAAAGGGAAAAGAAGAAAATATACAAACACACACAACACAAGAAACTTACAAATTTGCCCAATGCACTATGACATCCCCCAGACAAAAATACATGGAAGGAGATTACATATTACAGAAAAAATTATCAAACCACATCCCATAGTTTAGTTCATTGAAACTCAGTAAAATTATTGCCAAAATAAGTCCTCTTGGATATTACTTCAACATATTAAGTCCTCTTGAATGTTACTTCAAAATATTCTATCTAGAGTTACCTGCACAAGAGCCATGATATTGCTCCACTCCAACATTTACACTGCCACTTTGATTTAAGTTTCAGCCTGTGGCCTGTCTTTTGATTTATCAAATCAATTTCTTTTTTGACAAATTGCTAAATTTCTACAATACCAAGTTGTTGTATTTTGTCAAATTTCTGCTAAGCGCCTACAATCTTTTACTTGATAAAAGAGAAACTTTTTACTTAGCGAAGTGCTGATTCTATTGTGAAAGGATGGCAGCACTTGGTACTATTATGCGGTTTAACATGATTAGTGGCCATTTATGGGTGCTTATCTAACTGCAAAATTAAAATAGAATTACTACATGATATTTGTGTTCATGCATCCCATATTCTCAAGCCATTCTTTTGCATTGTAATCTCAGTAAATTTGATTCTTCTTGCTTTTTATCGCTCTTGGAGCAATTTGCATGTTTACATTCACAGGAATTCAATTTATCTAAGCTGTCAATGCTATCTCTGCTTTTATTTGAGTTGTATTCTACACTTAAGTTGGAAATTTACTCAAGAAGGAATCTTACCTTGCTATCTAATAAATGCTAAAACAACTGATCCCAAATTCCTTATATTTTGCAGGGCCATCTTTCATCTTGCGAAGACTGGATTGTTTTGGTTGTGCTTGCTTGGCATTATAGTTGGAGGAATGATTCCTCACTTTGTTGTAAAAATTTTTGTTCAATACTGTAGACCTGATGATGTTCAGATTGCACGAGAAGCTGAGAAGTTTGGAAATTTAGGGGAGCTTGGTGGTGGAGAAATTGAAATGAATCCAATCTTTGATCCTCCCCGGAGATGACTAGGTGATTTTTGGTCCTTTAATCTTTTTATTTTTTTTTAAATTACATATTCTTTAGGCTGCTTCAGAGAATCTCTTTCTCTTGCCGGATTTTCATTGCTTGCTATCAAAGGATAGTAATTGTATCAATTAGGTTTGTAATTTACACTGTTGTATGCTCCATAAAGGTATTTATTGTACATTAGCACTGTGAAAACACAATCCAAACAGTTGTGAAATGATAATTTTCCATGAAAAAGATTTTAATGAGTTTATCCTTGTCTTTGATGAGTTTGTGTTTAGTGGCAATGGATTTTGTTTTGTTCTGGGTTACTATGTTTGATTTGGGTTATGTTCGTTTTGGTATGACATGAACCAGCAACCAAAAACTTGAATCTGGTACAGGCTGTGTTAGAAATGTCTTACACCCGGAAAATGAAACATGAAAAAATTTCAATGAAATCTCACCAACTCGTTGATATTTCTTCGCTCAATGAAGATTTGGGCGAAGACAATTAAAACTTGCTCTAGTTATCGTGGCAAGATTCATTAGCATTAGTGCCATCATGAGGGAGAACTGGTTCGTGTACCAATTCTGTTTTGTTGCTGCTTCTGTTCTGCTTGTTTTGAGAATTGGTACTTATCACTGGCAAGCTTATCAATAAGTTTTAAGTTTCAGATCTTCATTGTATTGCTTTTTGAACACCATAAGCTTAGCCCAAAGTAGAAATATTTTCCATGTGTACAGGCCGTTACGAAGGTGTTAAAGCCATTTACTTTCGTGGTGTGGAGGTCACATAGTCTGTGCATCTTTTCGTGCAACTTGGTCCAATGGGTCAGTGGCTTGGGATGGTAGTAGTTAGTGTGATGAGTGTCTTACCTTAAAAGCCCACATTCCTTGTGTCAGACAGGTCCCAAACGAAGAGACTGAGCTTAATAGGAGGATTGTGATGACACAATTTTACAGACCAGTGAAGTATATGTGAAGTGATTGACAAGTTTGAGCCTTAGACTTTTGTTTAACAATGTGTTTTAAATCCGTGCATAGCTAAATCAAAACGGATAATATTATACAATCTAGGCTTGGGTTTATATGACTCAATTTGTAGCAGAAAAGGGTTTAAGGATTACCCGGCATCCTATAAGAGAGTAGGAAGTAATTACTATTGTAATCAAGACTGTTAATTCAGTCTTTTGGTAATGAAAACTCTTCGACTGGATTAATAAAAGAGTTCTCTTTATTAGTTCATTGTTTTGTGTGTTTGTCCCTTTAAAAGTCATCTAATGAAGTTTGAAACAAGACAATTGAACCCATCACAAGCAATCGTCTAAGAACTGTATGTCGATTGAGTCTCTTTCATCGATAATAAGTTTTGGAGCAACAATTTCTTGTATACTTCATTTTCAATCTAATCTTCTATAGATATTAGGTACATTGGAGCTTTTATTGTTTAATTTTATAGTTCACTACACAATTATTGGAAGTTTTTTGTTGAGAAATTTGTATTGTAGAATTGACTATTAAGTTCTAGACTTTGATTTTTGAAATCTTTGACTAATAAAAATTAATTAACTTTTAATTCGAATTCAGCTTTTCTGTTGAAACAGGCTTGATAAAAATCTATACTCAAACGAGCTCGAACAATCACAACAGAGTTAAATTTAAGCTTACTTAAACTTGATGAATTCAACTCAATTAACAATCCTAAATGATTAGGCCAACTGACTAATCTAAAAATGTCCAGGCCGTAGGTCTTGTGGGGGTTTAAATGTATCATTTAACTTCCCCCTTATCTATTTTTTATAGGTCACTATCTTCGACGGTTTCTGTTTCCATTAACGATTATTTGGCTCATAATTCCCAGAGAGTTATCTCCTTTTTAAATAAAGTTGTGGCTAATCATCTCCCGCCTTTTTTCAAATTCTACCACGTGAGATTTATTTAATGTCCTTCAATTTGCCAGATGCCAATGAATTGAACATTCTTATAATTTTGTATTTTACGTCCAAACAGAAACATAAACATTTGATAATAATTTTGGGTTAGTCCTCATTTGAATAGAGGTGTTTGCAATAAAATTAGAATTATCAATCAACAAGAATGTTCTGAAGTCGAGCTGAGCTTATTTCAGTCATATCACTTACTCGAACCATGTCGCGTATTATTTGAATTCGGCTTATTTATAAAATGATCTTAGAAATTAATCACATTCATTTTATTTTACAATTTGAATGAGTGTACACAAATCAAAAGCAAGTTAAACCTAACCTAAACTTGAACTGTTTGGATCGTTTAGCATCTCAGCCATTGGACATACAATTTATTTTTATAGAAACAAAAAGAAGAGAGATGTGGTATTTTTTGAAAGAGAGAGGAAGTAGTTTCTAAGCTGTTTTTTTTTTCATCATTTTCTTTTCCTTTTCCTTTTCCTTTTCCTTTTCATCCTTCCACTTTGTGTCTTGGGTTTGTTTCATCTAAGCATGGACAGAAAAAAATGGGGGACAAATGACCGGTAAAGTTTAATATATACTGTGAGTTCGAGTCTTCCATGACATTTGGCAGCCTTTTAAAAATCTTACTAAGGGTTTATCCATGTCTCAAGTAGTAAAGGCCTAAACCGGACTACTAATAATTTTTGACAATCCGATACGAACCCGTTTTAGATGTAAGTGTAGCACAAGTTTGATATCGTGTTTGACTAGTTACAAGGAATTAAAGGACATGAAAAAATTGGATGTAAAATTTTTGTTATATCCGGAGGTGAAACACATCCGTTTTGACCGAACAAGAGACAGCTTGAACATGTATTAATGCATTTTTGTTCGCTTAAATTCAGTATTTGTGACTCCCTTTCTTTTAGGATAATACCATTTTAGTACCGTACCAAAAGTTAATATTTTTAATAGTCAACTTACATAATTCAAATGTGTAGAAAATGAATATTATAACATTGTCGCATAGATGGGCACATCAATAGGTCAATCTGAGAATGCTAAAGAGTATGTGGTTTGGTGGGCCAAGAGGAAGTGTTAGCTTAGGAAAAATGTCACCCGAGACCCACTGTATCGCCATGCCAAGCACGTGCTCAAGTCATCATATGGGTTCCACTATAATTGAGGTCCGTGGATATATTTGCTTAACTGTATAATCTAATGAGAGAATGAAAGAAAAAAAAATTGGGATATAGGTGTCAAAATAAATAGGATTGTGGAAGAGATCTTAAACCAATCACAATTTATGGGCTTGCATCACATCCTAGAGTTTACAAGCACAATCAAGGTCCCGAGGCAAAAGTAAGGGTCTTGCGTGAGATAGGGTGTGTTCCACTACCTAACTAATATTTAAGACACTTGTCACCAGTTTATGGGCTTGCATCACAGGTGCCTAGGCCGCACACGGTTGGCTTTACTCTATAAATACTCTTATACTCTCACAAGAAAAAGATATAGAGTTGAATGGTTGAAAACTCTTCGATTTCAGCGAACGATGACACTATATCTTCAATCCGATTAATTCTTAACAAATTAGTATTTGCAATTTGTGAGGGTCGTTCTAGCTATATAAGAAATACGTGATTGATAATAAGATAAATAACTTATTTCGGAAACTCCATAGATTTAGGGTATGTTTGGATCGCAGATTAAAGGGGATAATTGTGGTGGTATAGGATAAAAAAATATGTGGGGTTCATATACCTTATGTTTGGTAAGTAAAAAATGCATCAAAAATCTCATTCAAATTTTTTTCTAATCCGATTTAAAAAAGTCAACTTTAACCCATTTATATGGATTAAATGAAACCCAAGGGCGAACTGGGATTTTTTTTGCTAAACAGGATAAATAATATAAATGGCTGAATTGTCTTGTTCTCTTCTCCATCTCTCTCTCTGCGCTTCGTCACCTCCTCTTGTTTTTTTAAACAAATTTGTTTTATCATGGCAAAGTTCTGTTGACATTCCTCATAAAGACTATGACGTTTTCTCCGACAAAACAACTAATTTAACTAATAAAATAACTCTAATAAAGCAGTATCTTATTTGGACTAAGATTACTTAATAATTAATAATAAAATAACTAATTAATGAGAGCTTGAGTTAATTTTCAATAGTCCTTGTAACATATGAATATCCGTTTATAAAATTACACCATTTTTAAAAATTACATCTAAGAAAAATTTGTTTGAAATTGGTCAAAGATTAATTAATAAACCAAACATGGTTTTTGATCAGATAAGTTAGAGGCAAAATAGTCAATAATATCATATTTTATCACCTTTTTCCATGGGTCCCATATAAATGCTTATGTGTGTTATCAAAACACAAAAAATGATAGGATGTAACAATTAAATCTTAATTAGTCCAATGAAAGATGGATTTAGATTGAATAAGAAATGATATTTTTTAAAATCTCTAATTCAGTCCAACCCTGCGATCCAAACATGCCCTTAAGCTGTAAGCCTTGAGAAGGCACCCTCTCTCTACTTCCTCTCTCCTCTCCTTCCTCTCTTCCTCCATTCTTCACACTCTCATCTTTGGGTCCCTCCAGCAATGATGTCTATGAACCCATTTAACTCCCCACCTATAAAATGTGAAGTTATAATTGATTGAAGTTATTCATAACCAATCATAAGAACCTATCATGAATGATTGGTCAAGAATAACCTTAATTAATTGTAAATTTAGGATCGATCATAATATTTTGTGATTATACCATTGGAAATTATTGCTTATACTCCAAAAAATTATAATTTAGATAATAAAATACAATACAATTCAAATCTCAAAAGATAAACAAAATAACTTTTATTTTTCGCAGTTGAGATATTTTTAAAATTTATTTTAAAGTTAATTCAACAGTTAATATTAACACTCCAAATTTAATAGAAAAATACTTTTAAAGGTGTGTTTGGGCTGATTTTTTAAAACTTATAACTTCTCATAAGTATATTTTTTTTAAAAAAAAAATAGTGTTTGGAACCGACCAACCACCACCCCCACCGCCCTACCACCATCACCACTGCCACCATCACTACCACACAACCATTACCATTATCGCTACCCCCACAACCACCACCACCACTACCACTGTCACCCCACCACTACTTTTTTCACAACAACCATCACCACCGTCGCCGCTATCATCATTGTCGCCACCCCACCAATGCCCCACCACCACCATTCTCAGTACCACCATACCCATCACCATTGTCCTCATCTTACCACCATTGTCACTGTCTCACCATCATCCCTACCGTCCCACCACCACCATCACAATCGGTCGTCGTCATCCATCACAACTATAATCGTCTCCCATCACCACCACTACCACTATTCGCCCCCATAATAACCAATGCTTAAATTTCTCTTCCCTATATTTTTGTAATTTAATTTTAATTGTGAATATAAATATACTTATTATTAACAATTTTTATTATTATTTCGTGCTTTCAAGCACGAAAAATAACTAATTTTCAGTATGACACATCTTTCAGTATCGTAAACATCCTTGTTCTGTTAACTTTTTCCTCTTTATGAATATTAAGTCAATGAAAAGAAACTTCTTAACAACAATACATATATAAATTTTCAAATAAATAATGACTGTCCGATATAACTTAATGAGTAATTACATCCCTAGATACAACATCCACCGACTTTAACCATTAACGCTCAAATTATATTGTATTTGAACCAATGTTACCACCACACCAAAACTTGTCCTCGCAGGCTTATGAAGTCCGAATAGTATAAATTTTTGTAGGTGAATCTTAATTTATACTCTTAAAGTTTACGCTTAATTTCTATTTAGTTCCTCAACAAGCAATTGCAACTATCAAATCCTTAAATTTTGCGACTAATTTCAACTCCCTATGTCAAAATTCATAAGTAAATATGATTAAAAAAAAAACATCACCAGTATTACATGCCACAATCACATATAATTGTCACCTAATTAACATAAATATGAGTCAAATTTGTAAAAAATGAGCCAATACATCCGGTTGAAGTATTTAAATCTATATATTATGAGTCATCAAACATAATTTTAAAACATTGATGGGGATTGTACTCTAATTTTAGAGTCAGCTTATTCAAGATTACTCTTACAATTGGATCATGTTATGCTAATGGTCATTGACAATCGTCTATATTGTCTGCATTTCATACCATTTCACTGAATTTTTTTATTTTGATTGTAAAATAAGAATTTGAAAGAAATTTATAGGAAAAGGATTATCAGGAAAAACAGAAAATTCAAACCGTTTGAATCTTTACCTGACGGATTTTTTACAATCAAGTATACGGTCAATATTAACCACCCAATGTTGATTGAAAAATACTAATAACTCTCTCTCTCTCTCTCTCTCTAAGTTACCATTGAATTCTCCAACAATAGCTTCCACCAGCCATTGAAACATTGATTGAAACAAAAGATAATGGAATTAGCACAGAAATAATAGTATCTCAAAAGGTCAATAACACAAAACAAAAACTTTATTTTGAAATACCCGCAAAATACATCATGTACAACAGTTGAATTTTCCCAGCTTTACAAACTGCTAAAAAAAAGAAAAAAAGAAAAAATGGCTATGCTACAATACTGTAAAGGAATTCTCCAATCCTAACGGATGCCAAGCAACCTTCATACAGCAACAGCTTCAAGTTCTTCAGGCTCGGTTTCTGTTGCTGAGATCAAGGAAGCCGACTGAATCTTACCAGCATGTTCAAGCCGCATCAAAATAACTCCCCTGAGAGAGAGAGAGAGAGAGAGTCAAATTCAATACGCATTATGAATCCCACTTCAGTTCAATCTGTATGTTGTTTTCAGCGCACCCGCATGTCCCCCTTAAATGTGGGAGTCCAGGTTTACTAGCCCAGCTTCAGTATCTGAGTATGAATTTACTATGCCACCAAGACAAAAGAAGAAACTGTCGGGGTCTTTTGAAAACCCTAGACAATCTAGTCACGGTTCCCAACTTATATTGTCAAGTTCTTTGTTATTCTCCACAAATGCAATTTTTTCTTAGTAAACCAATTTGGCAGATCAAATTTTGTCCATCTAGATGGCAGTATCACAAGGAGGACAAGAAGGAGGCAACCAAACCGAAGCCATTTTATCTCTCAAGTCCATCTAGCGAACAGAGGACTTCTTATCTCTCAAGTTATGCAAATCCATTAAGGATGAGGTGGGGTAGCTCAGTAATTCAACCTTTGGCCTTTGGCATTGGAGGGTGAGAAGAACTTTGGGCTGGAAGTTGAGCTGTAAGGAAACAGGCTAATGAGTTGATCAGCAAATTTTATCGTCAAGCAAGACAAAGAGACGTGGTGCCCCTGATAGGATGAAAAAGAAAGGAGGCCACAAGCCACAAGTTTGGTGCTCAGAGCGGCAAAGGTGAAAGCTCCTAAGTGAGTAGAAAGGAGCAAACCAAACCACGGTTCAAAGTACTTAAGATAAACATGCATGTAAAGAAGCATGAAACTGGATGAAGTTGAACATGATGAGCAGACATCAGAGCTATCGCAGTATGAGTCGAAAAGTAGATGATGTCTCAAAAGCATAAAAAAAAATCTTACAGTGGGGAGTCCAATCATGACAACACCCTAAGTGAAGTTGAATTTTTATCGTGAAGCAAGCAATGTCATCCTGGATAATGGTAACACAAGACCATTATCGGGAAACAAATCCCTTATAGAGATTAAAACACTGTACCTATGAGATAGAGGAAGAGGAAAAAACCGAAGATTTCACATAATACTTTTGATCGAAAAATCAATCTTATTTATTTCGTACCCTTCGCTCAATGAGAAAATGGGTCAAATTCTAAAGGATCAAACCTATGGGACTTTAGGAATGATACAAAAAAAAAAAGAGGGAAAAATATTCAATAAAAAAAAGTAAATAAAAATGAAGTAGAAGAACCCAGATTTCAAATGAACAACTAGAAGTAAAAATTGGCAGCTGCAGCTTAAAACATAGCAAGCTTCATAGTTCCAAAAGGAAACAAATGAACAGTTACTCCTTGCTACTTGGTTACGTATTTAATGAGATAGTATCGATGATGAAGCACACTGTTTTCTTGCATATCATATATAATCACTGCAACCACAAGTGAATGATAGAAGGCATGGTCCGCTATAGGAGAGAGCCAAAACATAATCATTTTTGTCAAGAAATTAATTTTGCAGTCGCTTAGAGAAGAGTTAACCAAGATACTAAATTTGCACGAAATCTAAGAGGATGGGACAATGTCTCAATCATCGTCTCAACAACTATGCAAAGTATCATGCATGTTTGACATGAGTGATGCAGTAATCGAGAATCGAAATTTCGTTTCGAAGTACCGTTTCGATCAACTAAAAAACGAAAACGTTTTGGAAACGCAGAAAAAATATGGAAACGCGTGAAAACACAAATACAATCCATTAATCTATAAAGATAAGATAAATAATTGATTAATTCAACATATTTATTGGGTTAACATTTCTTAATACAAGAATAAATTTAAATTGGAGAAAAAAAAATGCTTGACATGAGGCGAAAATTATTTAAATTAGTTTCAAACACTTAATTTTTATCAAATATTTAATACCTATTGTCATTACATTATCAAGCACATTACATTCATTCTACAAATTAAATATGACATGTATAATACTTTTAAATTAAAATATAATTACAGTGGATATTAAATATAATTACAGTAGGTACCTGTGCAGTAGTGGGGTATTAAATATAATTTTAATTGGTATTAAATATAATTATAATGGGTATTAAATATAATTACATTAACGTATTAAATATAATTGTTCATACTTATAACAATAAAAAAGGCAGAAGAGCAATGGAGAATTAAATATAATTATAGTAGGGTATTAAATGTAATTACAATGAATATTAAATATAATTATAATGGGGTCTTAAATGTAATTATTCATAATTAAAAAAAAAAGATAAAAACTGAAGCAATCACACGACCGACAGACACAGAGAAAGGCAAGAGGGAGGGGTGCGATCGATCACGATGCCATTGTCGGAGAGAGAGAGAGAAGAAAAAGAGGAGGAGAAGAACATACCTGTGGAGCTCATGGTCGCAGCGATGAAGACAAGACAACTCCAAGCCCTAGATCAGCGTAGATAATAATGCTTGGAGCTGCTCAAATCTGGAGTCAAGAA
>CM042189.1:10062952-10135116 GCA_023539305.1 Ilex asprella
TTTTTTGGGTGAGTTTATTATTAAAAAACTCTTAGTAATTTTTAGGATAAATTGGAAAGGGGTGAAGTCAAAATGACAAGACAGGCTATTAATTCAAAGTTAGTGACTTTTGGCTAAAAGACACCAATCTAAATGATTACAACCTTTTATAAAGCCACCATTAACACCTTTTGGTTAAAATGCACCATTACAAATGGTTACAACTTTCCATAAAATCACCTTTGATACCTCTTAAACTAAAAAGCACCATTTCAAATGGTTGTGCTTTTTTCATAAAGTCAACATTGATAACTTTTGAACCAAAATACACCTTTTCAAATGGTTGCACCTTTTTTGAAAAACCGCTAGTGAGTCTATAAATAGGTAGTGTCTACACTTGTAAAACATATCTTTGAACAATTTTATACTTAATACTAGAATTGCTCTCTGTTCTCTCAAATTCACATTCATCCATTCTTTTCTTTTCAATTTAGTATTCCAATTTCGGCATAGTTAGAATACTATAAGTTGCCTATTTGATTTCCTGAAGGTATTTGAGTACCGTCTTCGGAACTGTAATACACAGACAAGTATGCGTTATTACACAGGTTTGAGGAGTCTCACAGTATCTTGAGAACAAATTTGCAAAATTCTGGTGCACCTTTCTAAACAAATGATGAGGGCAAATATTATTTTTATGGAAGCATTCTAGTACATTTTGCCCATCCATCCCAGAAAGCCTTAGCCAGAAGCCTTGAAACAGATCTTCTAAGTATAATTCTTTGAATTCATACAACACTATATTGTAGTACGACACAGTAAGTTTCAGACTTTATCAGTTGAGAAGTCATAACATAAAGAGTTTTTAAGTCCTTTGATTCGTTGACTTAGACAAGGAGTTAGGGTTTGTAGCTTACCCTCGCTAAACCTTAACCTTAACCAAATCCTCGCTAAACCTTAACCTTAACCAAATCCTCGCTAAACCTTAACCTTAATCAAACCCTCGCTAAACCTTAACCTTAACCAAATCCTCGTATCAGACATTCTTCGAGAAATAAGAACTTGGGTTTTATTATGATCAAGCTTTGGATATAATGATGCTACCTGGGCCAGTAGCAATTGTGCATAGAAGCTAAAGGATACGATCTCAAGGTTTGTAGAGAAAGCAAAGACAAACAGAGAAACACACACTCACAAGGAGAGAGACAGAGAGAATGATCTAGGTTCATTGTGATCTTCTAGTCCAATTAAACTAAAATAGCAAAAAGGAAAAAAAAGGTTAACAAAAATTCCCTCAATCTCTAAAAAGTTAAACATGTGAATTCATCAGAGTTAAGAAACAAAGCCATTAATTTGGTGACTCCTGATATCATCCAGTCTAGATTCCCACAACTATCAACAATCCTTGGCACATAATTATTTTCTTTTTTACTTTAATCAAGAACATAAAACTGAATTTCCAAATGCTACAAGCTTGTTCCTCTTGTGTGCTATGAATAATTTATTGCCTTTGAACGCACACATTTATTACAAGAAAGTAATAATTGCAAAAAAACAATAATTAAACGTTGAAACAAGGGCACAATTATTTGTTTGATATTGTTGCTGCTACAAAAAAATGGCCTTTGTGCAAATCATACAAATTTGATTTAGGTCTTATCAGTATAATCACCTAATTATAAGAGAAAAGGCATGAGGAGAATTCTTACAATCTCACAACTACTTAGGATAACCATCCCATTTTGCGAAGCCATGGCCACAAGGTCTTCATTTGTGCAACAACAAACCCATTTTAGTTCATCACCAGGAACCTGCCAAGTAAACAAAATAGGCTCAAAAGAAAAAAAAAATAATGATGTATATCGCATACAAGCATTCTTACATACAGACATGCATACATACCCAGATAAATAGGTACATAAATATTCAGATATGAACAAGCAGATAAGTAAAGAATACTTTAGGCACATCAGGTTTGAGCTATATTGTATGAAATATTCACCAAGCAAAGACCATAGCGAGGAGAAAGAGACAAACCAGTTGAATTGCTATGATTCCTGTTGATCTGATTGATGAGAAATAGTTCAAAGAAACTTTTTTGATGAAGCCATTCACAGTAAGCATTATAAGATACTGGTCTGCAGCGAACTCTCCCACAGGAATAATGGAAGTTATTCTCTCACCATCAGATAAGGACAAAATCTGGATCCAGCATCAAATGGTTAGCAGATAAGGAAGAGATTACAACTAACAGTTCTCTTAGGTGTTGGGAATGCATACTTGGACCAGTGGTGTGCCAGCAGCAGCTCGAGTGCATTCTGGAATTTTATAGGCCCGAGCAGAGTACACTACTCCCTTGTCACTATACAAAATAAATGAATGGAGCGAAACAGATAATATCAAGTCATCATGTTTAAATAATATTACTCTCCTATGCATGGAATATAACTTGACAGATTGTGTGGAACATAAGTAGGGCAAAGATTGATGACCTAAGAATGGAGGGACGGGGAAATCTCACAAAGACCTTCATCAACTATCCAAAGTATTACAATTGGGTATCAACAATATTTGCAACTAGAATCTTTTGAATAAAGTTACTTCTTAATCTTTTAATATTTTTGAACACCATCTACTCTAAAAGCTTAGGCTTATAGGGGAAGTGTAACTTTATTATTTTATACTCTCAACACGCCCTTTCACGAGTGACCAGAAGCTCTTTCTATGAATGGTCCAACACATGCAAGTATTTTATCAGGGTGGCGGCAAGGTTTGATATCAGGATCTTTTCCTATTTGGTTTCAACTATCAAATTTTTGGGACTACTTCTGAGAATTTCACTCTCAAGCATTTTTCGATGCAATTTTTTGCATGAAAGTGGACCAGAGACCTCCAAATTAAGGTAATAAATATTACCAAGTGGTTTTCCAGAAAGATTAGAACAGATTAAATGGAAAAAAGTAATGCTGCAGTGTGTGTTTGGGCATTGTTTTGGTCTTTTGGGATAATATTCACGTCAATGACTCTTCAATCATTTTTAACATGATCTTGAGGCTGTGGCTTTTTTTTCTCCTGATTTTTACTTTCAATTATTTGCCCTATTTTGGTGTGATTGGAATCAGCAGTGCTTGAAAGTGTTCCAACATGCCAGAAGATAACCTACCTAACACCAACAAAAAGGGCTAGTGGGTCAAATTGGAAACATAACCCCACTCCCCAAATTACTACTGTAAAATTGGACAAGGATAATTAATTGGTTTGGTCTCAATCTTCGTTTATCTTTATTAGAAGTCGAGGAAATATCAGATACTTGAATAGTAAGAATAAAGAATCAGCAAAGGATGACTCTTTAATTCAGAAGTAGAAGAAAAAATTCAACGACTATGTCTTGACCGTTACATTAAACAAGAATAAAACCTGGGCATTAGATACTTAATTTTTGTGAACTGCGGACAAAATTTGGGATGCAATCACATAGACCAAATAACATGTGAGAAACATAGCTCAAATTTACAAATTAAGACAACAAATCCATAATAGCTCATAGAGTGATAGGTCTCTCGTTGCTTACTCTCACATTCTTCGAGGTCTTTGGCATTAGTTAGATCACTACTAGAATTTTCAGGCTGCTTGTCTTGCAGATGCTTTAAAGGTCCATTTCTGAGTTTTTTATTGAAACCAATTGTAAGTAGGGTAAATTTCATCCACAACCCCAATAGATAGGCCTAACTTCAACATCACCCATTGCCTTTTCTGAAATTTCACTAACACTCCTTACCTTGTTTGGTAACGGAAGTAGCAGTTATTTTACCAAGTTATCGCTAACCATTCTACAAATTCACATATTAACTATTCTATGAAATCATATATACATATATAGACACACACACTAGTACAATGTGTGTTGCACATAAACATATTTAAATAATAATACTTTTAAAAAAAAATTATATTTATAATTAAATTGAATAATAACGTATGTGTCAAATAATTAATTTTTATTTTAATTATTGGTAAACCTAATTATTGATCTATTTTACCCCTCTTTGAATACCTAATCTATCGTTGTTATGCCGTAACCATTGCCCATCTCATAGCCACGGCCTATCTCAAACCATAGAAAACCTTTAGACCGCCACACCATCACCTCCACTCCCATAAGCCACCAATGTCACTCTGAAATCCAAGCATAGAAATGACTCCACTTGCAAAACGAAACCCTTTGTGATTACTGTAACGCCAAGTGTGAGAGAAGGAGGAATAGGTGGCCAGTAGTGGAAGCTGGAGGCTCTAAGGGAGGAAGGGTGGTTGTACGTAATGGTAATTCGAATTTGCGTATTGATTTGTTCAAAGTCATGTGAATCCCTACTATTTCAATTCAATGGTGGGTGGGCGGTGCTCATAGTTGGGTTTATTGTCGTGGTGGTTTTTGCCAAGGTGGTTAAATGCTTGGTTGATGCTACTTTATTCGACTTTTGGGTATTCATTTTAGGCGATGATTAGGGGTGCTACCTATTTCGAATTGGAGTCCATTTCTCTCTCTCTCTCTCTCTCTCTCTCTCTAATTGTGTTGTGACCAGGTGGTGGTAGAGGATATGGTCTGAAGCTTGATAAAAGAAGTATGATGACCATGCATGTATGAATATAGAGTTATTGTGAAATTAGGTTGACAGTTTTGCGATGCCTTTGGTGATGCGCAAAGTAAATAGGGTTTGAATTTTGTTTGGTTGGTGGTGATGGTAGCTTTAAGTCTACATGCATGGGTGGTGGGTGGGAGGAGAACTTGGAGGCCTTGAGGGAGGAGTTTGTTGGGAAGAAAAAGGATAAATTTTATGTCAAACCAAAATATTTACATGACACAAGCACTTTATAGATTGTTAGTCATGGCCAGTTATAGTAAGGGGTCTAAATGAAGTGGACGTATAAACTAGACAGAACTGTAATGAAATTTCTGGAAAGACATGGGGTGCCCTTGAAGTTAAACCTATCTACAGGGGATGTGGATGAAATTTATCATTGTAATTATCATGTTGTTCCTCTATTAGGAATTTATTGGTATATTAGGTTTATTGACAATTTTTCTAGAGCACCTTGGGTATATTGTAGAACATGAAAGTGATTTTTCAAGCTTAAAGATCTTTCAAAAAATGGTATTAACTCAATTTGATACCTCCATAAAGATCCTTCGTTTTGATAAAGAGAATGAGTACATTCTCAGGGATCTTGAATCTTATCTTCCTAAACAGAACATTATTCATCAAACTACTTTCACAAGTACTCCAAAAAAATAAGTAGTGTCGCTGAGTGGAAGAACCAACATCTTCTTAGAGTTATCACAGCCTTACTGTTTTCCGTGATTCTCCCATTATAGTACGAGGGTGATGCCCTCCTCTTGCCGCATGTTTGGATGCTTTAAAGAGTCTTGACTTTTCAGCCACCTATTAAGATATCGCCTACATCTTCCTTCTTGCCACCCTCATTTGGTATTAATCCTCACGTTTTTGGTTGCATCAAATGTGTTCATGCTCCCTCTCCTACTAGGAATAAATTGGATACTAGAGCTCCTCATTGTTTCTTACCAAGGAATTTCCCCACTTGGGTAGAAATGTTGTCGAGAGGGGTTTGTGCCCATGGATGTGACTTTCTTTGAATGTGTCCTATTTTCTCCATTCTCCAACTTCTCTTCAGTGGGAGAATACTCCTAAAGAGCAATCACCAATGCTTCTCACATTTATTCCTTATTATGTCTCTGTCTTTTGACTTTTGAAGTGTCAATGCTGGAGAATCAATCCTACTGAACCTACTAACGATACTAAGGAATAGATTGTCTAAAGGAAAAGAAAATATAAGACCATCTCTCCTCCAATTTGCCAGCCCTCTTCTTTGGACTCGGGTCAACCAATTATTAATGATGTTGTCAAATCTACTACATGGTTAAACGTTGCAGTATCAACCATTAACTCAGAGGGCATTGGTACACATCAATTGTGGCGTCGCGACACGATATTGACCGATATAGAAAAAATGCTAGATAGAGGCCCAAAACCAGCAATTTCCATTGATGCTCAATATAAATCATGTACCAGGTTAAACATATTGAAAATGAAATATAAAGGCAGTATCTAATTTATTTATCAGCATTACTGTTCAATGGAAATATTTAATAACATAATTAGAGTAAATTGACCATGTATATTAATTTTTATGATGGAATTTTTATTTTACTTCCAACATTTTCATTTAATTATAAATAATTTAAAATTGTCAACAATAAAAAATCATTCAGTAAATTATAAAATTTAGGTTTAGTCATACAATTTAAAAATGGAATATATAATTTATTTATAACAATGTCGAAATAAGTTTAAAGCAATGAGAAAAGAAATGGTTACCCCCCCCCAAAAAAAAAAGAGTAGACCCATAAATTCCAAAAAAGTGAAGTAGACGAATTGTTTCCAACTACTTGAGAGAGAGGCTGTGACCTTGAGACTAAGAGGGAGGGAATCATCTCCAATTGCTAGGCTCCAAGTCGATAGACAAAGAGTCTCTGACCATCCACAATGCCTAGTGAGATTGTTGTGGGTTCTTCTTAATGTGAAGGGAACTAAGTTATGTCTACTTGTGTAGAATGTACGGAAGGAGACCACGTGGACAACCTACCCGAGCTGTCAGGGATCAACCCCCCCCAAAAAAAAAACAAAAAAACAAAAAAACAAGAAATGTCATGATTGGCATATATAAATGTCTAAGGATGTTGACCACCTCGGTGCAACACCAAAAGGGGAATAACAATCATAACAGGGTCGTCCAGCCATTAGCTAAAGGTCGGCAAATGGAAATGAGAGCAAGAGGATGATGGTGTTAAAGGGACTTTCGGAGGCAGCATCCACCTACCTTCTCGGAAAGCTCGAATCCAATGGAGGCTAACAAGTGGGCCCGATGTATAAAGAAAATGATGAACAGCATAGGGATTGACGAGGATTTACTGGTAAGACTTACAGCCCACCTCTTGGAGGCTGACCACTGAAGGGATGCTGTAAAAAGGATGAGAGATGTGGATGACATGAATTGGACGAAATTCAACCATGTATTCAACGAGAAATACTTCCCACAGTCCATCCAGGACAAGATAAATGCTGATTTTTTGGAGCTACGACAGCGTAATATGACCTTTTCACAATATGAGGCCAAGTTCGCAAAGATATCCCACTATGCTACAGAGTATGTCTCTACTAAGACAAAGGAGGCCAAGAGATTCGAGTGGAGTTCGAGGCCTTCCAGCCGGGCGAAGTTTATGGCTATCAAGATCTAAGAGTATAGTGAGTTGGTTGAGAGAGCCACCTTGGTTGAGACGGATCTGGAGGGAACCCAATGTCAAGAACAAGGTTTGGGAGCTTGGATCCATTGGACACGATGGGGACATACCCGATGTGCATAAGATACACAACGGATGAGACTTAGATAAGTTGGGGACACACGTCTAAGATGTATGAGGCACAACTTGGAAAAACCCTAGTTCTTTAGAAATCTAAAAGCATGTTAGGTAACTAACTTATTTATGTATTTTTACACAAATGGGGGTTAAAACTATAATTTGAAAAAATTTATAAGTAAGCTTCCACAAATTCATTCTAGATCTGTTCTTCAGTTCGTCAGAAAGAACAAATGATGATCGAGAGAAGAAATAGATTGGTTTGAAATATTCGAATGCTCAATTAATGATTTTGATTGGTAATCGCTTATGATTTGTACTTTTTTCCCTTTAACTGAAAATCGAAATATTTTATCATATAATCATATACATTCAAACTTTGTCCGGTGCCTATCTTTTACACAGCCAATCCCAAGCTCAAGTAAATGAGAAGGATTGTTTTAGGTAGTTGACATCAAGTGTAAAAACTGTTGATCTAAAATGAACATAAATCCAAAAAATATATATGTAAACACTTGAGCATTCCCCATATGCAATGTGTTGCACCATACTGTGGAGTTTTGAAAAATGGATAAGGGGTACTGCATTTTAGTCACCCAAATGCAATGGAAAATGTGCAGGATTTTTGTGCTATTTTGAATGAACTTGAGTAAAGAAGTTAGTCCGAGACACTACATAGGTTAGCAACTTGGACAATACAAAAACTCACAAGAATCTAAGTGAGTAATAGAGAAATCAAGAGAAGTAGAAAATACAGATTCTAAGCATTGCTATAGGGGAAAAGATACACCTAAAAATGGAATTGGAATAATTGTATATCGAAATCTTAAGCAAAGAAACAACAATTGTTATTAGGAAAGGAGACAAAATAATAGTAATTAAGCTTGTAGTAAGAGAAAATAAAATGAATATTATTAATGCTAATGCACCTCAAGTAGGATTGGATGAACATATTAAAACTCAATTTTCGGAATATATGAATGAGTTGATGTGATAAATAATTGTATAATAGAAAATAGACATCGGAAGAGATTTTAATGGTCACATAGGACAAGATCATAGAGGATATGAGATGGTTCATGGTGGAAATGGGTTTAATGCACCTCAAGTAGGATTGGAACAACATATTAAAACTCAATTTTCGGAATATATGAACGAGTTGATGTGATAAATAATTGCAGAATAGAAAATAGACATCGGAAGAGATTTTAACGGTCATATAGGACAAGATCATAGAAAATAGGAGATTGCTCATGGGGGAAATGAGTTTGGAGGTAGGAATTATGCTGAAGAGTCTATATTCAATTTTGCAATGGCATATGACCTCATGATTGCGTACACCGAAAGAGTGGATTAAATAGGAGTCTCAGAGAATTTTTTCTAGCTAGAAAATTAGATCGTTTATTATGTACACTGAAAGAGTGGATTAAATAGGAGTCACAGAATTTTTTCTAGCTAGAAAATTATATTGTTTATTATGTAAGGACTGTATGGTCATTCCAAGAGAGATCTTGACCAAGCAATATAGGATAATGGTATTAGATATATGTATTAAAACTCATTCAAGACCAAGAAAGAAGGTTAAAAACCCAAGAATTAGGTGGTGAAATTTAAAGGAGAAAAACTAGCTTTATTTAAGGATAAGTTGGTAAAAGAAGTAGCATGGAATCTAGAAGATGAAACTAGTGTAATGTGGAATAAAATGGTAAGATGCATCAAAAAAAGTACAATAGAAGTTCCAGGAGAATCAAAAGGCCATGGAATATTACCTAAAGAAACTTGGTGATAGAATAATCATGCCAAAAGTGCGGTATAAAAAATGTTATAAAACATAGCAAAAAACTAGAAACGAAGAAATTTTTGGCAATATAAGCTTGCAAATAAAGAAGTTAAAAAAGCAGTAAGAGAAGCTACGTATAAAGCATATGATGATTTTTATTTTGAGCTAGATATAAAGGACAAATAGGGAAATATAAATATATACTTGCTAAATTAAGGGAAAGAAAAACTAGGGATGTTAACTACATTAAGTGTATTAAAACAAGAATTCAGGGGACTTGGTGAAAAATAAAGAAATTAAGAAAAGGTGCAAAATTATGTTGAGAAATTATTAAATGAAGACCATATAGCAGTGTTTTAAAACCTTGCCCGACCCAGTGGGTCAACACGGAGAATTGATCAACTGGTGCCCGAGTAGGACTAATTTCTTAATCAAATCGATTAAGCAATTCGCCCACCAATAAAAACCATTCAAACCATCTAACTTTTAAGAACCAATGCAAACCGGTCCGGTTTGCTCAAATTCCACTAGAACTATTTGTCTTAGAATTTAAATATAAATAATACTACTTATCTTTTAGCTGGTCTATTATAGCTCCCTCATCAACAAGAGTTCGTACCATGCTATCAAGCCAAAAGCAACCATTGACTATGCAATGACCTGCACCTCTTTATAAAGCGTGCAGTCCTCTTCTCCTCTTGTGCGTTCCGATGTGGGATTGGAAGTAATGTATATAAATTGCCATGGTTCTTCTTCTACTTTTTTAATATACTGAGAACTTCAACTTTTTTTAATACCTTCAGTATACTTTAAGCTATTTTTCTTTTTCTTTCAATTTTTATGCTCAATCAAATTATATCAAACATATGAGTTAATAAGTTGAAGATAGTTATTATCATTTTATTTCATCTACTATAACACAAAACATGTTATTTTGTAACTATTGTATAATCTTTTAGCATATTTACTGTTATTACTAATTATTTTTATTGTTAATTATATAATTGGTTAAACCAGTTACCCAACAGTTGAACCAGCGACTCATTGACCCGATCTCTTTACTAGGTTGATGTTTGGGCCGGGTTTAAAAACTATGCAATATAGAAACTTAAAAGGTTGAATAGTATAATATTAATAGCCAAAAACATACTAATAAGAATAAGTTTTTCGAAAAAATAGGGAATAAAGAAGAAAAATGAAAAATGTAAAAACTTTAGGACTGGGGATGATGTACCAATTTAGGTTTGGAAATATTTAGAAGATTTGGGGTATCTTGGTTAACTAAACTATTTAATAAAAAAAACTATGACAACTAATAAGATGTCGGATGAGTGGATGAAAAGCATTTTAGTATCTATATATAAACGCAAAGGGGACATCCAAAACTTCACAAATTATTGAGGTATTAAATTAATGAGTCATACAATGAAACTTTAAAAAAGAGTGGTCAAGCATCGATTAAGACCCGAAACAACCATACCAGAGAATCAATTTAGATTTATATTGGGAGGTCAACAATGGATTGGAAGCTATATACTTACTTACGAGGCTAATGAGAAAGTATAGAAAATAGAAAGATTTTTATATGTAATTTATAAACTTAGAGAAGGTATATGGTCAAGTTTCTAGGGAGATAACATGGTCATTTTTAGAGAAACAGAATTACTAATACACATACAAATATGATTATGGTTATGTATAAGGGTGTTGTCACTTTAGTTAGAACAATTGCAAGGGAAAGTAGTAAATTCTCAATCACAGTAGACCTACATCAAGGTTCCACATTTAAGTCCATAACTTTTTACCTTAATTATGGATGAAGTGACTAGACACATTCAGAATGAGGTTTCATGGTATATATTATTTACTAATGATATAATATTGATTTATGAAACTAAAATAAGAATTAAGAATAAACTAGAAGTTTGGAAAAAAATATTAGAATCCGAAATATTTAGGATTAGGAAAAAACAACAAATATATGGAATGAAGTTTTAGTAATAATAGAAATTCAAATAGTGAGGTATTAAAGATAAAGAAATACCCTAGAGTGAACATTTTTTATATCTAGGGTTAATTATCCATAG
Source organism: Ilex asprella (assembly GCA_023539305.1). NCBI lineage: Eukaryota > Viridiplantae > Streptophyta > Magnoliopsida > Aquifoliales > Aquifoliaceae > Ilex > Ilex asprella. Next base: position 10,074,231 of record CM042189.1, read on the forward strand.
GGAAGGGACTATTGGAGACAAAGTAAATCATAGAATCACGGTTATCAAAATCCCAATCTCAATCATAAGATATTACAATCTGTTACAAGCAAATCGATCTAAGCCTCTTGTAGAATCTCTAATTGATAGGATCTTAATGGATCGGATCCTCACCTGAATTGCAATTTTACCGATCCAAGTTGTTAGGTTTGTTTGTTATGTGTATTTAGTTATTGAGTTGGCCTAAATCATTTTATTGTTTTAATACTTAAAGACTTAATCCAAATGTGATCGTCTCGCCTAGTGGTACATCTATAGGATAATAGTGGCGAATACGAAAAGCTACAAAAATTATTTTTGTTACAGAAAGATCTCTTTATTCGGTAGTAGGATCTTAGTGATTTTCAATCAGATCATACGATCTCGATCCTTCAACATTCCCAAACACTCTTAGGTAAGATCCTAATTTTAAAAACCTCGCATAGAATTAAAGCATAATAGACTAAGTGGAGGAATGCATCTCGCGTATTATGTGATGTTTATGCAAGAGCCATTAGACCAACAATGCTCTATGACACAAATTATTACGTAATTAAGAAACGACATACTCATAAAACTGAGTGTTGTAAAAATGAAGATGTTCAAATGGAGGCGTGATAAAACAAAAAATGATAGAATTAAGAATTGAGTACATTAATGAAACCATAAAGTAGCAACAATAGGAGATAAATTCCGAGGGAATCAACTTAGATGATTTGGACATATTTGTAAAAGGCCTAGTAATGCATCAATAAGGAAAATTGATTTGATAAATATCGATGATAATGTGACTGGTAGAGGTAGGCCTAAAATAACTCTGAACGAACTAATAGAAAAGGATAGACCACAATAGAGAAACAAGAACAATGTAACCGAGCCTAAATAGATGGAATTAAGACCTTGCTGAGTTGGGTTTAGTTGTATAAGCATATATATACATATATAATATTTAACAGGTCCACTTATATATCTAGTGCAAAAGCACGTGTCGATGTGCTTATGTCGATTTGGATACATATCTTGTCTTGTATTTTTGCTTCTTAGGACCCAAATCTAATTGAAGTAAAACCAAGAAAATATGCTTGCCACAATTGCTACCGATCTCATACAAACATGATTTCCCTAAGACAGAACATGTGTCACTGGTAATTGCCAAACTAAGAAATACAGATCCATAAGTGCAAAACAACGGTTCCAAATTTAAAACTTTTTGATAGATTATGTGCCTTGGGCCTGCACCAGTGGGGGAGGTAGAAATGTCAATGAGCAGAATATTTCATTTCAAAAAGCCCCTTCAATTAATGGTGGATTCTCGGATGCCTAAATGCTAAGTTGAGTAACTTCTATCTAAATTCTTGTCAGTGTTGACAATACAAACACTAGAACAAATGTACTTCGGTCCAGTTCTAGTAGAAAAACTTCCTCGCACATAGAACAGAATGTAAAAAACGAATTCTACAAAATTAAATAAATAAAATAATGTCGTAAAAAACAATCAATTATTATCGAAGGGAAAACATTTCAAATTAAAGCAGACGCAGACAAGACATACCTAAAATAGAGAACATGATCATGGGCATGACAAACAAGGAAGTCGGACATTGTGTCATTCACTCTCAATTTCCCAACTGATTTACCAATGGTTCCACGGTTTTGGAGATTGAATGTGTCGGGCCTCATTCTTTTAACATAACCCTTCTCGCTGAATGCCTGAAATAGAATCAAGAACTCTATAGAATAACAACAGATTGAGAAGTAAAGAATTTCACATTGTAAGGACTGCACGTGCAAAGTACCAGTAGCATTTCATCATTAGGGATAAGATCTATTTCTTCAAGCAGGCCACTATCGGTGTCCTCAACCATCGAGCGCCTTGGAGTGGAAAACTTGTGTTTAATTTCAGTTGCTTCTTCTTCTATCAGCTAAGTAGCAAAATAAGGAAAAGATCAGCACACAAGTTAAAAGAAGGTAAAGATTACATACACAAAAACAATTCCATGTTGAATCAATGCAAAGTGAGAGGGCGTGCAGCAGGAGCTTTCAAATTCTGAAATAATGGTTTTAAGCAACTGAAACAACAAAAATCTTCAGACACTCGAAAAAGACAATTCAATACAAATTAAATCGGGTGAAGAAAGAATAAAAAAATAGGTATGTTAGGGCTATAAGTGTAATTAGTAAACATTGCGAGTCACGTTAGTCAACTTTGTTTAGGTCTTAGCGCTTGAGCGATCTGTGTAGGAACTCGTTAGAACACTCCACTAGCTGGTGCTCCCTCCTTGCTTTGGCTAGTGGAGGAAGCTCGAGCGAGATGGCTTGGCACTTGAACAATTGCAATGATTTGAGCATCAAAAGTTTCCTTATGTGAAAAAAAATATTTCCCAACTCAACTCAATTATTCCCAGTATAAATTCTATATTTATAGACGTTTGGGGGATAACCATGAGAGGCTGAACACTTTTTTGAGAGTCAAATCTAAACCCTAGCCCTCTGAGAATGAGTGTTCATGAGATTGAATGGTTAGCGGGTAACCTATGAAGATCGAACACACAATTTTGGAGTTTTCTAGAATGAAATAGACTAGTCACACCTAAAGTTAAAGAAATGTGTATCTAAAACTTAATTTGGTTCTAGTTATTCCCTTGAAGATTTTTTGTGGAGTTTTGATTACTGAGCATGTTTTTCGAGTTTACAATGGAGGATCAGTACAATAGTGTTTTGGGAGTGGGAGCATGACCTAATTGTGTGTGTTCTTGGCTGGATTAGGCCGTGCAGGTTTTCCCATGTTAAGGATTCCCCATAAAGATCGACAAAGTTATTTTTGATTCATTGAGAAATGACCAAACACACTAGATCAATATATCATAGTATACCACAGTACACTGATCAAGTGGATTGAGACAATTGTACTTCTTTTGCATTCGATTTTCATCCAACTACTTGGGTTGCCTATAGTTCCCTTGCTTATGTTTGAAGCAACATTACATTTTTTATTGGGTAATCGTCTTTATAATAATCGATTTAACCCATCGATATTTGTATCTGGGCATTTAGATATCATTAAAGAATGTTCAAGTGGTATCAATGTCTTTTCAGATATGGATACACATAGCAAGAGCATCTATCACCTGTCCCCCATTGTTTGATGAAACTAATTATACTTATTGAAAAGCACGCATGAAAGCATCCCTTAGACCTTTAGATGAGTGGGTGTTGTTGTTGATTGTCCACTTAGGTCGGACCCGATAGACCAATGATATAAAGGCAAGAATAGCCCCATATGACTAGCAAATGGACCAAAGAAAATTTTGAAGCAGGGCGATCTAATACAAAGGGTCTTAGTGTTATCTTTAATGTTGTGGACACCGTTAACTTACGAAGAATCTCGAATTCAAGAGGAATGGGACATCATGAGGTTTCAGACAAGGGTACAATCCTATGAAAAGATCACAACTCCAAATGCATACCACTAGGTTAGAAAAAATCAAAATTGAGGGCCATGAAAACTTTTTTAGGTTTATGCTTGGTTTAAAGACATTGTCAATCCTAGATACAACCTATTGAGGAGCTCAAGTTAGTGAGAAATTTCGTTATGATCTTCACCGAATAGGTTTCAAGCTAAAGAGACAAACATCGAGGAGAGAAAGGGCATACATTATCTCAAGTTTGATGAGCTTGTTATGTCGTTCCAAACCTATTAGTTGAATTTCCGTGGGCCAAAGAAACATAAGGATATACCCATGTCATAAAGTAAGAAAGGCGGCAAGAAGTCTGACAACTCGAGCATAGGGGAACAGGAACTAGCCTTGATTTTCAAAAAATTCAAAAACATTTCTAAGGCAAGAAAGGGCAATACTTTGGGTGTATGAGGAAACAATTTGAGAAGCCATCTATGAGTCACTTCTAATAAGGAGCCAGGTATGTTCCCAAATTTCATTATCTCTCACTAACACTTTGGATGCCCTCAGGCCTCAATGCTATTATACGTCATAGTGTTTGAGAAGTAGAGAGAAAAGGAAAGATCTTACTGAGTGGGACTGAATACAAGGCTGATCAAGAAATTCATGGAGCATATGAGGAGCTTTCCACCGAACGTCGTCAGCAAACGAAAGCTCACTTGAATTCGAGCATTAAATTCAAATTTCTTAAGGAGATGGATCCATTAAAGAGTGAGCTTGAGAAGTCCAAATATACGAAGAGAGCATAGCAAAGAGCAGTAATCCTTGTTGGTAGGAGTGCAACTCGGGTGGGTTATAGGGTTAACCCAAGCTCAGCCCAATTTATAAAACATTCAACCCATCCGTTATTCAACCAGCGTATTGCGAGTGTAGAATTTTTAAAACTTTGGTTGAACCCGAGCTAGTGAATTCGGATGCATTTGGGGTTTCGCTCAAGTTCATATTTTGGGTTGTCAGCATAACAGACCATTACTGCAACAAAACATCAAGTTAAAGGAAAACCCATTTTAGATCAATGAGTGAGGCGTTAGCCAGCCAAGTTTCACCCCTACTTCTTGGTCAAGTCGTGAGTGTGTGTGTGTGTGTGTGTGAGAGAGAGAGAGAGAGAGTGAGTCCATAGTGTGCTTCACTGCAAGAAAAGTCTCACGTCGAAAAGCCTTTTAACTTGAGAAAGATCTACATAGGTTTGCAGAACTTTATAAAAGACTTTTCATAGGATCGAAAAAGTTAGCTAGAGCTTAATATAAGGAAGGAGGCACATTATAAGAGAGGTCTAGGTCAAACAAATGATAAAACTACAATTACATCTTCCAAGACTATGTTTGTTAATGTCAAAGGGTCACCCATCATACAAGTTGAGCATGAAATCCCACAAATGCCTACGGGCAAACCAGGTTCACACTTGGTCAATCGGTCTAAAAATTTCGAGCCAACTAAAGATTGCTAAAAGAATTTTATTACAGTATACTTGTGGTCAAGGTCACCATGTGCAATGCAAACAATCTAGTCTACCTAATTTATCAATCTCAACCCTTAGACCACCATTTGCATAACATCACTTGGTTTGTAGGATTGAGTGAAGGACTTGAGATTCCACTTCGTTATGTGTTGAAGAGATCTCACTTGAATACTTCGCGAGTAACGGAAGAAAGTAGATGTTGTTATCCATTGGAGGAGTTAAGGAAAACAATAAAAGATTGGACAACAATGTTAAAGGCTTACCCAAGCTGAAAAATGAACATGTGCACCTAATTAAGATTATGTTCATTTCGGTAACAAGTGTGAATGTGAACAGTCTCTCACCATTCCACTACCTTGGAAGGTCATGTGATTGGCAAGGTGGAAGATGCACCTAAGAATTAGGGAGCTTGATGCGTCTTAGTGACACTGCATCATTCATTGCATCTTATATGTCTAGAACAACGCATGTAATATTTTTGGTATTGTCGTTGGATTATAATTTATTTTTCGTGACAATTAAAACAAAAAACAAAAAAAGTAAAACCCAAAAAGATTTTTCTTTTTGCTAGTGTTATGTTACTTTGTAGACTAGGAAATTTGAAATACTTTTTTATTCTTCACTTATATCAATTTAGATTTGAATGCCGAAAATTGAAAAATCCAAAAATATTTAATCTTCTAGTTTAGAATCATTGCATGACTAAGCTTTTCTTGATGAGTCCTTAAACCAAACATGTACTGAGCTACTTTTGGTCACTATGTAAAATATAGATATGCACACTTGTAAAACTGATTATGATTGGAGTATGAGTCTCACTTAGATACGGTTAGGTGAAGGCACACCAATTGAGATTCCACATCACTTGTGCACCCTTAACATCAACTTTGTTGGTTTTAAAGTTAGTTTTAGTTTTTGAGTTAGTCCCACAATTTCATGAAAAATGTAAAAATGAAGAAGAAAAAGAAAAATGTAACGTAAGAGTGGAGGATATTGAAATTAGAAGACAAAAAATCAACGAAAGAAATCCACTCACTAGCAGATCTTACTTTCACTAGTTTTGAAGAGTTTAAGAGATTGTATATGAGTAGAATAAAACTGTAGCCTAGACTTGCCTTTGAAAACGACCAAGTGAATGGCCATTGCAATTATCACATGAATTTTGAACACTGTGTGTAATTCTAATATATGCTTAGTGCCAAGGGTGATTCATTTGTGTGGTTAGAGGTTGAAAATAAGAATTCTTGAAGTACGTATCCATTAATCATGTTCATTCTGCATTCATTAGGTTTATGTGCATCAAATAAGGTTTTCGTGCATTCGTTGTGATCCGTCGTATTTTTTGTTCATTGCATCAGTCATAATTTGAGCATTGATTACTTCATTATTTATTCAGTTGTCAAAATCATTATCTTAGTCATGTGTTTTCCCATTGATAATGAGTGTTAGTCTTGATGCATCCTCATTGAGTACTATGAGCAAATTTCATCTATGTCAGAGATTATAGAATGCTTATGCATTATTTGAGGATCAACTCTAGGCTTAATCAGTGAAGGCTCGATGGACATTAGTCAAGTATTTGCGGAAGAATTCCCAGTTATAAAAACAAGATGTTTCTCATTTTTACTTCATTTCACACCCAAATGCACCAACCACTACCTACTTTGCGGATGTTCAACCTTAGTTGCTCTTGTTCAAATTAAATAACTACACACTAGATTTATAACAACGGTTTCGGCTTGGAATTATATGTATCGTGTAACGATATCACAGTTCGTTGTTGAAGATGAGGATGACGAGTTTAGCTACCATCATTAGTTGAGTTGGCGATCACTTTGAAACATTTGCGTCACACTTAGGCACAACCCAAGTTACAATAGAAGGACATCGCCGAGGATTGCTCAACAACGTTGTGCCTACAGATACTGATCCCAAGGGTCATATTAGTGAATCCAAAGCACCAAGAGATAACTTGATTAGGGATGGCAAATGCCAACACGGCACAATAACACGACACGAATTAATGAGTTCAGGTCGACTATTTTTTTACACAAACTCATATATAGCACGAATTATTAATGGGTTATGTTTAGGTTTAACCCAAAATTGACCCGTGTGTCTAATAGTGTCGACACGAACCCAATTAACCTATTTTTCAACCTGAATGACCCATCACTATATAAATAAACTTGGTTGGATCCCTAACCCTAAACTCATTTCACATCTCATATTCATTATGCCTCCCTCTCGCTTCTCCCTTTTGGCGATTTGACTAGTGCAACGCTGACTCCCCTTCACTGGCATAAGTCACAACGATCGGCATCCATCCACTTGACCACCAAATAGTTTAGCTCTTTCTCTTTCTTTTTCTCTTCAATATTTCACTACACGCAGATCTGCACTTCCCTATGCACAAATCACTTCCCTATACACAGATCTGCACTTCACTGCATTAGAGAAGGAAGAGGAGGTGGTGTGTCGCGGTGGAGATGGAGGGAGTGGTCGTGTGTTATGAATGAGGCGAGTTGATCATGATGCCTAGGTTGGCTTGTAAGTGAAGGTGGACGAGAAGATGAACATATTTTAGGTCGTGGAGGGTAACGGAGGTGGTTCAATTAGGCTCAAATTCAATTTCAATTAGGCATTTTCAATGTCAAGCTCAAAGTTGTTAATACTAGGCTTTTCAATTTCAATTAGGCATATAGACCAGCATTTTCAATTAGGCATTTTCAAATTCAAGGTCAACGTTGTTAATACTATAGATTAGGCCATTTTGTTAGTACAATAATAGATCTATGGTTTCTTGTAGAAGTATTTATTGTCGATGACTATAAAGTCAAAACATTGTCTGAAATCAATTTTTTGATGGATTTCATTTTGTATCGTAAGTTCAATTAATCTTATTAGGATTGGTGCTGATATAAATGTTTTGGCACGGAAATGCCAAAGAAGGAGATTATTAGGGTTATAATTGAAATTCACATTTTTGTGAGGCATACAAGTCAAGTCAGTCTAGGTCTAGATAAGATGCTTTGAAGATTGATAAGACTCAACCATGATCGATTTGAGATGATTGGGGATTAATTGAAGATAACATCATCTGACTCATCATATTCAAACCACTTAGGATTGGTAGGTGGACCTAGAGATATTAATTAACCTTAGAGGGTAGTTAAGCTAATTGGATATGAAAGATTTAAGTTGAGTGACATATATTAAACCATGATGTTTGAAATGAAAAATTTTGTTTTAAAACAAGATTTGTGGCTTAAGTACAGATCACGAGAGCAAGTCACTTTGAAGCTCAAGCGAGGTCATTTGGGATAAGTTTGGAAGGATTCCATTAGCTGCCATTCGAGCAAAGTGAGTAGGATCTTGGAGCAAACCACAAGAGAGAAGAACCTATTCTTAAGCTTCCAATCAAGAAAAACCTACTTTTTTAATGTTCATGAGTGATACACACAGGTCACCAGATCTTCAAAGAAGGGAGTTTCTAAACTTAATTTAGTTCTGTGGTTTCCTTGGAGATTATTCGAGGAGTGTTGAAGGTCGAGCAATCATTGGTGCATTTTGCGGAGGATTAGTAGGACAATGTCATGAGAGTAGGAGTACGATCCAAACCATATTGTTTGTGAGGTGTTAAGCAAGGATCGAAAATTCAGGGGTGTCAGCTCTGACCTGTTGACACAAACCCGACACAAACGATTATAAAATTGACATAATTATTAAATACGCATAATAAGTAATCTAGACTAATGTTTAATACTCAAAACACATTTATTTATTTTTTGTGGGTCTTGACACGAACACGACACAAATAACAATGACACGACATGAATAACACGACATGTAAGTCACACGAACACGACACGATTGACACCCCTATTCAAAATATCGTTTCGAAGTACCGTTTTAGTGACAGCTAAAAAACGGAAACGTAATAGAAACGCAGAAAAAAAATATCGAAACACGTAAAAACAAAAATATAATCTATTTATTTATAAAGATAAGTTAAATAATTGATTATTTCAACATATTTATTGGGTTAACATCCATTTATACATGAACAAATTTAAATTGAAAAAAAAATTCAAATGTAGAATACTTTTAAATTAAAATATTATCCAATTAATAATATTATTTTATTATAATACTAATTAGTAATTAATAATACTAACACTTCGTGCAGCATGTTATTATAATACTAATTTGTGCAGCATATTATTATAATACTAATTTATTAATTTAAATTGCGCCTTTAAATTAATAAATAATATTATTTCATTAATATTAAAATCATTGTATACACAATTTGTACGCACATAAAAACTTAATTCTGGATATTTAACAAATAAGATAATAATTAATAGAATGACTTGTAGTTATTTAATATACCAATTCAACAAATAATAATAACATAAATGAATAATTACAGAAAGGAAAAAAAATAATGAAAGGTATTAAATAAAATTAATGGTACTTATGTATACTTAAAAATTAAAAGTTATAATGCAGCGGGCTATTAAATGTAATTTTTTATACTTATAAGAAAAAAAAAATACAAAAGTCAAAAGACTTAGCTAGTCGTGACTCTCTTACCCACGAAGTCACGAACACAGACAGAGACTAAGAGAAGAGAGAAAGGGGATGGTGATGTGATGTCGATGTTGATGTTGATGCCTGAGAGAGAGAGAGAAGAAGAAGAAGATCATACCAGGTAGCTAGTGGCTCGGGGGTCACAGCGATAAAGACCTAAGTCCCAAGCCCTAGATCTGTGTGGAGGGAGGCTAGATTTGCTAAAATCTAGATTCAATGAGGTAAGCTACTGAACTCTTCTGCTTCAATTTCTGCTGTATAGTTTGTATCTGTGTCTTTCTCTCTCCCCGATTTCGTCTGAGTGTGCCTTTCTCTTTCTCTCCTCTCTGTTTTTTTTTCTTTTTTTTTTTGCTTAGAAGAAGTGGACCTGATTTCTCAAAAAATCTGAAATTTCTATGTACATGTGATATCTGTTATTTCCCTTTTTTTTTGGCTTGGAGGACTTTGATTAGGAGTGTTGTCGAATGTATACACTGTTTCGACCGAAACGGTCCGACACAGAGACGTTTCAACCGAAATTTTAAAATTTTGAGATTCAAGCCATATTTCATATCTATGTATTGAAAATCTGATACGTTTCGAACGAATCTACACTACATTTTGATCCTTGGTGTCAAGACAGTTGTGGAGGTCGTTGGTGCAATGAGGAAGAAGTCTAGACAAGTACATCTCCTGGAATTCGTGGCGTTTGGGTTGATCTTTAAGTGAGTCGGGCTTTTTGTTTCCACATAGTGTAGGTTCTATATTTGGACAAGATCCCCGGTTTTTTTCTTCTCATGTTTTGGTTTCAATGTAAAAATAGACTATGTCATTTGTAATTGATGATGAAACTGGATCAAACTCACTAGGTCAATATACCAAAATATACTCATAATAGGTGATTGAGATAATTATACTTGTTTTGAATTTAATTTATATTCAACTGCTTATACTGCCCATACTTCATTTGCTTGTGTTAGAATCAATCTTATATTTTTAATTAGGAAATTGTTTTTATAATGACCTATTTGCCACCCCTCTAAGTCTATGTCTAGATATTTAAATATCGTTCTCAAACTTCTAAGATAAAGCAAACAATAGGAGTCGCTTCCCTGGAAAAGCATAAGCACTACAGTAATGACCGCTTTCTAATGTACTGTAGCCAGAACCTTAATGCCTACGTGAAATGATGTAAAGAATAAACAAGCATCCAATAATAACAAAAAGGGGAAAGTCAACCTGGAATATGAGTCTCTTGCTCAACAAAAGCTCCTCTAGTTTTGAAATTTGTTCCATCAAAGACTTTCCCTCCTCGACAAATTTATTTCTCTGCAACAAATCAAATATGAGAAAATAGAACTTTGACACTAATAGTGAAAGAGAGCATTAGAAAATCGCATCAACAAACATAAAACAGGCTGCACCTCAAGAAGTGTAAGCCTTCTTAGGTTTATGTCCATTATAGCTTCAGCTTGTTTCTCAGACAAATTGAATTCTGCAATAAAGAAAATGATGAAATATTAATTGATCAACTACTACAACTTTTGGCAAAGTAATCATCATAGCAAAATCATCCTACTTAATTAGCAAGAAAATAACTAAGCACTGACCCAACTGCATAATACTACAACCCTATTAAATTTGCACACCAGAAAATGAAAGTGTTATTGAAACAGTGAAAAACAAAAGTATACTTGAAAACATATACTGAATTCTAAGCTGGCTAGAGGAAGGGGGGTTTGAAATTTGAATTGGGTTAACAAGGATAAGCAAAAGCCAAACATGTGCATCATAATGGCTAAACCTTGTACCAGCGGTATAATAGCGCCTTTCAAATCAAGTATATAAATCCTGTAAGATCATTTCCAATCCTTACTCCTTTTTTAAACCCAAATTTATATTTGGATAAAAAACTCCTAAAACTTTCCCCAATGCTAGATCCATACCCATATCTAGGGGAGTCCATAGGTCGGGACAGGCCAGGCTAGGCCCACAAAACTTTTTCTGGACCAGGCCTGGGTAGGGTAGGTCTAAGCCCTTACCCGGACGAGTTTTCGGGAGGGACGGGCTTCAAGTAGAGGTAGGCTACCCGTAGCCCAATCCGCCACTCTATATACAATTTCATTTAAAAAGTTTTCAACTTAATATTTTTGTAAATTACAAATCTAATATCATGGAGACCACTTTGTACTATTAGATTTATGATGTGACACATGCATCTCATTTGGAAAAAAATATCTTCACATAGTAAAGTTCAATAACATTTTAAATAATTTACAGCCCCACTATTATTTGTAGCATTATCTAAAGTAATAGTAAAAATTTTGTTTTGAATATGACAAATTTATAACTGATTATAAATAACTTCAAAAATAACTTTGAACTATAATTATCTTCAATCCTTATAAAAATAAAAATTCTTTTTTGCATAAACCAATTATCATCAATAAAATAAAACAGTTATTGGGTAGAAGGTTCAATGTTTAACTTTTTTTCATCAATTATCATCAATAAAATGGTCAAAGTTTCAATAGTCAATTTTTTTCAAACAATTGAGTGGAAGGAAAAATGGGCTGGACAAGCTGGCTCTTGGGTTGGGTTTTAACTGGTTTTTGCAGGCAGCCTCATGGTTCGGATTTTGAGCTGGGTAATGAGTTTTAGAGCAAACTTAAGTCCTCTCTCGAAGGATATTGAGCTCGGGCAGGCCAACTATGTGGCCCGTCCGACTTCAGGCCACGTAACGGGACCGTGAGTCAACCCGACCCATAAACACCCTTATCCATATCAAATGAAGGGAGACTCATTTTTTTACTCAAATCCAAACCCAAATCTTTAATTATGAGATTTCACTCTCCTTTAAAGATCCAATGGTCATATTTTATCATCTTTTAAATTTGTATTTATCCTTATTTAAATTTGAATTTCTCCATTGGAGAGGTTTATATCAAATCAAGTTTTTTACTCTTTTTTTAACTCAAATTTGGGTAAGAGTTTAGATTTCTATTGGAGATGGTCTAAGTGAGTACGCTCGTTGCCAGTTATTTTTTGGTTGGATGCCTTGGCATCAAAGCCAGGTCATAGGTGATTAATGGGTCTAGTCTCTCACTTATTTGGATTTCCCAACCTTTTTTTCTATTTATTTCGATTTGGTATGATAACCCACTTGAGAGTCCAAATCACATGTGAGAAAGAGTGCGAAGAAAGCTCGTATAACTGATTGAAATATTAAAGCCTAACACATTGACATATTGAAGCCACCCCATGTAAGTTCAAATGGTTAAGGGACCTCTTTACTCATTGTCAATTGGTTGTGAGTTAGATGTCTATGAGGAGACGTAGTATCCCACATCGAAATATTAAGGTCACCCACTGTTGATTCATATGATTTAGGGATCTGTCCATTCAGTCGCAATTAGTTATGGGTTAGACGCCCAAACATTGTATCTTCTAGTGATTTTAGGCAAGCCACATATTTGGTTTAGGTTCTCCATATGTTTTTCTCGTAACTACACCATCTTATGTCTCTGATGATGTCGTCTGATTCTTCTGGCTATCTCTCCACCTGCAAGCAGGAGTCGCACATACGGGAGCATGTTAGACTTTGTTGCACATTGGTATAATAGTGCCCCCAAACTATTATATGAGTCATGTAAGTCTTTCCACTCCTAGCCAACTGGTTTTGAGTTGTATGCTCTAAAATTAATCACAAAGCCGATGACACTTGGAAAGATAGTTACTTGAGATTTTAAAATATCTCAGATCAACTAAATATAAGAGGTGTTGACAGACACCAAATGGTAAGAGGCCTCACCTTTCCTCAAATCAGCTGACGCTGTTGCATGGCTTGAAGCTTTCCTGATCCTGTCAATGACTCCATCTAAATTATCAAGCCCCACTATGATACCCTTCATTCAAAAAGAAACAAAAATAAGCAGTTGTAACTGTGGGCATTTATAAGGTATTTCTGTGGATGTAACATGCAACAAAAATCATTCTAAGTTAGATTCAGAGGAACAAAACTGCAAAGCACCAACCAATCCGTGTGAATGGATTAACACCAAAAACAATGAATAGAGTAATTGAATAACAAACAACAAAAACAATATCATTCCTGCAATTCCAGCAATGACCACATACCTATCAGAAAAAGTTTCATCCAATGCTTGGAACACAAATAAAAGGGTTTTAATCCAAAGGGATATTCAGTGTATCACTCTAAGCAGACAATTTAGATGATTAAATTTCAGGTAATTTTAACCTACCTCGACAATATGGCTTCTGTCTTTTGCTTGTGAAAGCTTAAACCTTGCACGTCTTTCAATTACAGAGCACCTAAAATCCAAGAATGCCTGTAAGAGAATAAAAAAGACAAGGGAAAAATTAGTTTTGGGGGATAATCTAAACCTAAATTTATACTGCTAGTAACATACAAAAATCCTTGGGGTAATACCAAGCAGTAAGTGTACAGTTTCAAACAGTGCAAAAAACCTTACAAAAAAAACGGAAACAAAAAAACAGCAATCACTAGGTTAAAATTCTCTCTTGCTCTGCATCAAAGTGAATCACAAAGAAAGCATGCAAGAAAATGTAGGTTGAGTAGAAAAAAAAAAAGCGGATACAAAATTTTGTATCCCCAGAAACAGGATGCATTATACTCTTGCTTCTACTGCAGCGCAGAACATAATCACTCACTTTCATGTCTTCCTCCTAAATGATTTCTATTGTATAAAATCCCCAAACCATTAAAAACAATATCAGGTGGGTAGGCCTACAAACATTAGTTTAACCTTCTCCAGCTAGATCTGAATTTGAAGAGACGCATTGAATCAAGTTCTTATCTAACTCTGCATTTAATGTTTAATACAATTACAATCATATTTCCAACATTGTAAAAGAATCAGATCCTAATTTTAATGCTTCATGATTTACAGCTGCAAGTAAATGACTAGCTACAGCAGGATGTTAAAGAAAAATGTGTATTCATAACTTGCTATCTTCCCTTGATAAATCAAAACAAATATTTGTAAACATCCCCAAAGCATATCCTGAGGAAGAATAGTTAGTTGTTGGAAAATCGATAATACAGATTCATACATACAATACACAATAAAGAAGATTTTGTACGTGTGTGGTGGGAGTGGTGGGGATGGTGTGGGCAAGGATTGAAATGTCGTGTCAAAATGTTCGAAATGTTTTCGATTTTCAACACACAAATACGTAACATTGGTTGAATCCCAAAATTCCAAAGTTTTGGTCAAAACGTAACTGTGTTGGACCGTTTGGTCGAAACATTTCCGTTTACAAAAATTCACACCGAACAAACCGCTAGATGCAGAAGCACTTTCAGAGTTTTTATCAACCACAGGCAATCAGCTTACAAAGAAGGCACACTTTTGCGAAGCGCTTATGTTCAAAGGAAGGGGTCAGATTTTCTTCAGATACTGGTTCCCATAACAAAATTGCTAGGTGAGCATTTGCCTGGAACTATTAAGAGATTTGATATGACTTGGAGAAATTCCCCATGATTAATTTTAAAAGAAACCTTCCCACGTCAAATTCCACGACTGTTGCTCCTCAGCCTTTCCACGAATCTTGCCAACCTCCATTCTTCAAACGTATCCTAAAAACCTTAAGATCGGGTAAGTAAGTATGTTAGCCTGTAAATATCAATTTATCTCTCTACCAATTTATTCCCAAATCCATGGTTGCAAGACACATCACGGTGAAATTTCGTATGACTTTGAGGAATTCTTCACACTCCTTATGTAGAAAAAAGCTGTTTGGTGCAGAAGTGCTTTATGTTGAAGATGGAATACTGGATTGACTTCATTATAATCCCCAAGATTCTTGAGATTGCCATAGATAACCCCAGTACAGTAGACTATCTCACCTAAGAGGTGAGAACAGTGGACGCAGGTTGCCTTGAAGGAAACTAAATCACTATACATTGCTTGTTTATTGATCTTGATTGAGTATCCATTTTGAATGCAAGTGATATGTATGATGCTTGAACTGTCTCAAGTATGAATTTATCTTATGAGACTTGAATCTGTCATTGAGGTGCAATAATGGAATAGGAATTGAATTCGTAATAAAATAGTGATAACACTGCTAGGGGATTCCTGAAGTAGCAGGATCCAACCATCTAGACCATTCCAACCCACAGGACTTGCCCCAGTTGATCAGGATACTGCAGAATTTGTGTGTCCTGCACAAAGCTCAACAGACCCACCCTCGGATATTCTGGATATATTTCACTCACCCCATAGATAATATGATCTTAAATTAGCAGTGAATTGTAAAGCATAAAATTATCAAAAGGCTCTTAGTTTGAGAATGACTATGCAAATGACCAGAAGGACTTGGATTGAGTTTGATCTGCAAAATTATTAGTAGTTATATAATATGAGCTTGGATCCATTGATCTCTAATTGAAATTCAGAGCATGGGACAGCCTATTTGCAACAATTTTCTCACTTGGAGGTATTGGATGCATGTGTAACAATCTTTGTCACCGTTTGTAGAGATTGAGCTACCAAAAAATTCCCATCTATTACTATAGTAGAAAAGCTCATTTTCTTCCTAAGCATCATTGTTACTATTGAAATTGGCATCATTTGGAAAACGTAATGCACTGTTTGTTAATAGGCATTATCTGAACACACATCAAGATCGTAACTACTCTAGAAGCAGAGAAAAGTGTGATCTTTCTTTCATGGAAAACTTTTCAACGTCCTCTGGTTGTTAGACATAAATAGTACCACCTCTGGGCTCCAATTAGGCTTATGACATTCGTTACCTCAGGTCCTACCATTCCAGTTCAATTGACAATCCAAACAAAAAATAAGGATCTCATCATAGATTCTCTAGCTTCATATAGTCCAGTTACTCCAAACAATGTCAATAGAACAAAATGCTATTACAATGCCATCAATAGTATTACATAATAGAACTAAACACCTTTGAAATGCCATCAATAGCATTACATTCTAGGAAGCCAAAAGGATCTCAGGTAACAGTAAAACATCCTTAGTTTCTACAGTTAAGAAATTTTCTACTACTATATCCTGTTACTTCATGGGCTTGTGTCATTCTAGGAAGCCAAAAGGATCAACTCTCATGCATCCACTTTTTAAACATTTAAAAGGAAGCAGGGTTGGATATAGCATTACATTTTTTGCAGTAGAATCATTGCAGGAGATCTTTGTGTATTTAGTGGTTACACTCGAAAGGTAACTATTCCGATAACAGAAAGCTCTATGAAACAAATTGGGGCAAATTAAACTAACTAAAAAGCATTAACAAATATTAACCCAACGATTTAATTGCAAAATGTATATACGCATCAAAAGACATAGGTAATAGCATCTAAGAACTTGCAACCTGGAGCAATTCCTTCAAGCCCATCAGCTTAGGTTGCCCATTGAGAATACTGAGAATAAGTCACACGAAGGAGAAATTAGAGAAACTAGAGATAGAAGAATCGTATTACATTACTACTGTGCGAAAGTGAAACTAAGAGTAAAAATAAAGACACAGACTTTAGAGGATGAAGACCTATGCTGCATGGCATCACAAGATTAATTCAACACAAGAAAAAATAAATTCATCCAAATAGTGTATAACATCTCCCAGTCCCACACATATTTTCAACATCAATTATGTGCCAATTCAAGATTCCAAAATGAAAAAATTAAATAAAATAGAGTAGTTGCCAATTTGAGATTTCGGAGTTGTTCAATGGTAACACGACTTGGCTATTCATATGAAGCATCTTAGAAAGCTGCATTTATTATGAATTTTCTTTTAGTCCTCCCAAGTTTCTAATACTGACACAGAGAGAGAGGAGTATGAATTGTTTGATTGATAGATAGGAAGGGGCAAGAGAAAGAGCAACCGAAGGTAAGGTTCCAAATTTTGATTGTGATGCATGTAAGAATTTAATGTTATAAACTGGACATGCATCCAAGAAGTAATGCATTATCTTTTTTAGGTAAATGAGGCCCCGTTTGGTAACGTTTAAATTTTTCGTTTTTCGTTTTTCGTTTTTATTTTGATATTCAGAAAAAACAAGAAAAAAAAACTCGTTTGGTAACCGTTTATGTTTTTCGTTTTTGTCATCGTTTGATAAACGAGGGGCGATTTTCAAAAACCAAAAAAAGTCGTTTTTGGTTTTCGTTTTTCAAAAACGAAAAATAGAAACGTTACCAAACGGGGCCTGAAATACTGTATTATAGCTTAGGTCTATTACTATAGTTGAAGACCAAACATAAACCCAATGGATGATGAGATGGCAACAAATGCTAGACAATTAATTACCATACGAGAACTCAAAGTTGAACGGAAAATCCCCTTCAACATACTCACAAAATCCTTTTCTAGGTTTAAATTAAATTGTTAGGGTCCGAACACATTTATGAAAGAAGAAAGCAATAAATTTGGGAAGCACAAACACGATGAAGAGGAGGTTGCATGTGTGCTCAAAGTCCTAAAACTTAATTGATAAAAAAAGAGGGAAGCTTGAGGCAGGCAAAGTCAAAAGCAGACTATTCTTAAATTTTAAGGCTTGGCATCCAATAAGAGAGAGAGAGAGAGATGCCTTCAAAGTAATACTAAATAGATATGTACAGCTAGGATTTTTTTTCAACAGGAAACAATATTTTATTAATAAATTGAAAAAGGTTACAAAAAACCAACCAAAAGTGAACAAGACATCCAATCCAATGATAGGTGAAAAAGAAAACCAAAATAAAAATCATAAAATCACAACACTAGATTCCACAAGATGCTGACCAACTTGCAGCAATGCAAAAAAGAGGGATATTATCTAACTCCTTAGACACCGAGGTCCAAAAAAGGTCAAAAAATAAAGTCTACCCCATAATCCTTCAACCTCCTCACTTTTATCTTCAAAGATCATCTTGTTCCTCTCTAACCAAACAACTCATATAGTAATAAAAGTGAACACAGATGACATGGATCTAAATGATACCCAACATAGTCCCACAAAGTCAAACAACTTGTTCCAAAGTGAAAACGTCATAGGGTCATGCAAAAATAAATGATCTACACTCTTATTATCACCTCTACAGATAATACACCATTGCGAAAACTACAAGACATAGGTCTCCTTTTTTGAAGCACGTCATTCTATTAATCTTATTCAAGGATCAAAATATCGTTTCGAAGTACCGTTTCGGTCAGCTTAAAAACGGAAACACTTCGAAAACGTTTCGGAAACATAATGGAAACGTAAAAAAAATATAAAAACCACGTGAAAATATGTAACAATACAAATACAATCCATTTATTTATAAAAATAAGCTAAATAATTGATTAATTTAACATATTTATTTGGTTAACATCCATTTATAAAAGAATAAATTTAAATTGGAGGAAAAAAAAGATTTGACATAAGGCGAAAATCATTTAAATTAGAATATTATCCAATTAATAATACAATTTTATTATAATACTAATTATTAATTAATAATACTGAGTGCAACATATTATTATAATCAGGAGTGTCAAGCGTGTCGGATTAAACGGGGGACGGGTGAAAAATATATAAACCCGTACACAACACGTTTAATAAACGGGTGAAAAATTTCAATACGAACATGATCCGTTTAATAAACGGATAACACGACACGACTCGTTTAACCCATTTAATTTTAATATAATTATATCAATAAATTTTAATGCTCAATTTTTTTTTTTTACTTTCAAATGTACTTACCTCAAAAAAGGTGAATTTTTAGTCAAATCTCATAAAAAAATCATCCTTGAAAGCTTAAAATCTTCTTCCTCTCTCCTCATTTTTCAATATGGGACAAAAACAAAAGGCATTAGTTTGTCTTTGTCTTTGTCTTTGCCTTTGAAGTGCTCCCCATCTCCCATCTTTTATCTTTAAACTACTACTTTAACTTTTTTCTTTTGTATTGATTTCTTTACTTCTTTTTGCTTGTCAATTTTTTCAAAATAATTAGTAATTTATTATTATATAAATTTTATTTAAACGGGTAAACGTGTGATAAACGGTTTGACAGGTCTCACCCGAACACGACCCGTTTATTAAACGTGTTTGGCGTGTCAACCCATTTATCACCCAAATTCGTTAAAGTCTCACCCAAACCCGCTTAATTCGTGTCGGTTAATCGCGTCGGATTTTGACAGTCTTAATTATAACACTAATTTGTGCAACATATTATTACAATACTAATTTATTAATTTAAATTATGTCTTCAAATTAATAAATAATATTATTTCATTAATATTAAAATCATTGTGTACACTATGATTAAAACACATAAATACTTAATTCTAAATATTTAACACAGTGCTGTTTCAACATGTTTCGACCTATTTCGACCGAAACGGTCCGACACAGTCATGTTTCAACCGAAACTTTAAAATTTTGGGATTCAACCTATGTCTCTATTCAACTTATTAGTTACTACCCTCCCATCAATTGGATACCATTCAAGACCTATCAAAGAAGGTATAGGACACTCACGCTCCTTCCCATAAGACTCAATACTCAAATTTAGCTCACAGAGATCTCCTTACGGGATAGCAAATGGGGCTTAAACTAGAATTTCCAAAAACCACCCGCTCCTTCCCATAAGACTCAAATTCAACAAGGAATCCACACATCAAACTATTCCCCTATCAAAACTGCAATTAGCCTCCCCAAAATTGGACTTCTCAACCCCAAACACATGACCAAACCTCCCTTCCCATACATAACCTAACCTCGGAAGGTCATTTCCCCTAGACGAAACAAAAATAGAAGATGATACCCCCCTCCCCCAAAGACACCCCATGAAAAAGTTTTAAGTTTATCGTTTCTTTGCAAAGTGCAAAAATGCATGAGAAATCGCCCCACCACCATGACTAACCTCTTGGTGTGCCTCACTAATAGCCCTAGAAAAATAATTTATACCAAACATTCTCGAAATATCGCCATAGATCTCCTCTGGCCTCAACCCAAATTCACAGCCTATATCGCACCCTAAAAAATAGTTTATTGAGCTACTATCAACACCTATGAAGCACGGACACTATCGAGAATGTGACGTATCTGTGTCGGACACGTGTTGGACAACGACACACTTCGGACACTCTCGGACACGTGTCCAATACTCTTTTATTCGTGTCCATAATTAAATGATAAATTTTTAATTTCGAACACGTGTCAGACACTTTTTTGGTGACGTGTCCGACACTTCTTTAGAACGTGTTTATTACGAAACAATAAATATTTTTAGAATTACGATTAACAAAGCTTAAAATTTTGAGAATATATAATTACAAATACTAGACATATTGAAGCTGTACTCCAAATATAATAATAAAAGCAAAAGATACGTAAAAGTTTTAAAAAAGAGGAATTGAAAAAATGAGAGTAATTATTTAAATTATATATTAGGTATACATTGTCTACAAAAAAAATTGTTGACTATAATGAAGATGTTTTAGTCTAAAAATTCACATAGATGACTAAATATTAGATTTCTTATCATAAAATACTATTTTTTTAATTGTATATCATTATCACTATATTTGCAATAAATTATATAATACTACATATAAAATATATTTTTTTTGTAGGGTGTCCCCAACGTGTACGTGTCCTACTTTTTTGAGAAATGCCGTATCGACGTGTCCGTGTCGTACTTGTGTCTCGTGTCCATGTCCGTGTCCGTACTTCTTAGATCAGCATAATCGCTATCTTTCAATTCCATTAAGTCGTTTGAATGTCATAATTACCTTCTTCAACCTCCAACAACAATCGATTTTATTCTTCTTCATTGACCCCGATATCAAAATCATCACTAAGATTTTCCTATTCTTTGCATCTATCAGAGACTAAGTGGCACAACCTTCCAACGTCAGCCTTACGCTTTGCCTCTTTTGCAATCAAATGAGAAACCCTACTAAAAGCCCATGTTGTACTTCGGCTTCATCATCGATTACAAATTCATCGCAATTTGCACGTTCTTCCCATAAGTGATATTAAAGGATAGCCATAGATAAAGGCTCCAGCGAGAGAGTAAGGCTTTGGGTCATTAAGTTTATGGGCCAAAGCTACATCTTTCTTCATTTCGAGCCCAAGTATAGCGCATCTTAATCCATAGCTACCAGAGCCCAGCCTACTCATTTCCGTCCCAAGACCCGAGGCAATAATGCTATTCTTTTTTATTTGACTTAAGATCCAAACCAGGTAGGCTCATCTTTTGAGAAAAAAAAATCCCACCTCACTACCTTATTTACTCCATTCATTATTCCAGTTCACCTCTTGAACCAGGTTTAAACCCTTTTTAAAATTTCAATCCTCAGTTAATTGCCCATATTCTCCAAAATTAGCATAATTAATATCCTTATATATATCATGAGATCCTCTCACTTGTAACCAAATCTCCACTAAAAACTTTATCCTTGTATGTATCCCCCTCCTCCACACCTCTGCCTCTACATCTACCACGTAACCATCTTAACTATTAACTTCTTCAACCTCTTGCCCATTGTACCGATCTTTCATAATCCCTTTCCCAAATAGACTCTATTGTTCCTCACAATTGACTCTACACAAATTGGGGAAAAAAACCTTAACTATAAGAGAAAACTATTCCCCATCAAAATCAACTTTAGAAGACGTCCTCAGAAAGCCAAAATTAGGCTTATGGACTCGAACTTTTACCTTGATAAGATTCATGCAATTTTCAGTTTGTCGATCCACGTCAATGAACCCACCACAATCTCCAATCTTTTTGAAAACTTCACGATGCCACATATGGAATGCTAAATCTTCTACTACAAACCAACATCCCAAAAACAACAGCCTGCTTTGAGATGAGATTGACTCAAGACTCCACCTCTGCAATTTCACCATAACAAAGTCTTCAAGAAAACATTGATTGTTCCTACATATTTCCTCAACCTTTATAATATCTTTGCAGAAAAATATGACTTTATCCACTTGAAAGGGTTCTCTTTTTATACATTTTCATATATTTAATCAAGGCAATCTAAATGCCTAACAGGAAAGGAATAAATAGATTCTGATGCATACTACCGCCTTCCTCCACTTCTCTTCCTCTCTAAAAATAACTTCATCTCCCTTAAAGGTGTTGGAATCCTGTTGTATGATAGTATTACCGCTACTCTTTTCATTCTTTTTGAGCACGTCTACCATACCTATTATATTCCTTCCTCAGTCATGAATGTCTATTACCATGAATGACCTCCTCGAGATCCTTACAAAAGCTTTCCATCCCCTTCCTTCAAAGCCTTCAGGAATAATCACTCATTCTCCTTCCATTGTTCAACAGCTTAGTTAGTCTAACAAAGTCACCAAATCTACTATTTTCTAATTCAATCCACACACAAAACCCAATAACCCTTAATTTCCTTAGAAAAACACCAATTCTATTCCATCGCAAAGCACCAGAAGGAGAATCCTTCAACCATATCACACAACCTTTATTCAACAAGCAAGTAAAAAATCTAACCTAATCACATTCCTTCGTGCGAAACAATTCACCAAAATGCCCTTTCAAAATCCCCTTCAAAACGTTTTTGTTCAATCATTATCACCCGGAGCAGACAGCCAATGCTGTACCTCCTATCAATGTCCATTCTTCAAATCCACCCTTTGAATACTCTACTAGCTAATGGCAAGATTTCCAAGAGAACAACTCATAAGACACGTATCACAACTAGGATCTTCTAATGACAGAAAACTGAAGTACTCAAAACATACGAATTTTATCAAAGGTGGTCAAACTAGAGAACGAAAACACAACAATGATGGTGATGGTGACATTGGCTACAGTAATGCCTAGAGAATCCCAAATTGTTCAATTCATCCGCTCGACTGACATGCATGTGAGTGAAAAGGAGTTCCTTTAATTTTGTCACAATTTGTATCCCTAATTGAAACATACTAATGTTCTAACATAATAAGGTCTTCTAGATTCTGTAATTTCCCAAAAATAAATCCTAAAACCTTCTAGAACTCATCTTACTCAACATATTGACATATTTCCCTTAATCAATATCTTCTAACCACAAAGCTAGCTCCAACAGTCCCATGTCAACACATTCTTTAATTAAATAAGAAAGAAAGTACTTAAAAATGACAGATATTAAGATTTAGTATCAATGAAAAGAAATTAAGAGAGTATTGAGAAAAATAAGGAATTATTCGACGGAGGAGCTGGATGACCCAGAACAATCAGCCAAGATATAGCTCCACGGCACTTTCTAGGTTTAAACATTTGTGCCTTCTATTAGTACACTTAGCCGATGAAACTCTAACAGACTACTAGTAGGTCAAGTCATTCTCCTCTTTTTCTATGAAAGCGATTCAAAGATTTGTATGTCTACAGATTCAGGAAGATTGGTATATTATCACAAAGCCAACGTAGTAAATATTTATACACATGTTCAAATATTGGTGAATTTAAGAACTAGCTTCCCCGCCATTCGTACATTTTCATTTACATAATGCATACAACAAAAAGAACATGCCAAACTTGAAACCTGAGTAATGAAGAAAACTATCACATATCTGGCCTAGCAAGGGTTTTCTTAAAAAAACCACCAAACTGCAGATCTCTGAAGCTAGTATTGTTCTTAAAACTACTCACCCCACCATGTTGCAGCTAAAACTGGACTGCAGGGCAGTGAGGCGATACAAATTATTCAGAACAATAGACGGCTCAGATCCTCTCTTAAGCTGGAAAAGGATAGGAAAAAAAACAATTAGCCATTATAAAAACTCCGAAAGCATTAAACTTGCAAATGCCATATATTAAATAAAATGTTGACAGTTGTCTCCGATAACTAGAAAATATGAGGACCAATCATCTTTATACCTCAATCACTACACGCATGCCAGTTCGATCACTCTCATCACGAATATCGCTTATGCCATCCAGACTCTACCAATAATCAAAAGATTTCAGTCAACAACAGAAATTGTGAACCATGATTCAAAATCCATTCAGAATATGAATTACAAGAGACAAAATTGGATAATTAGGATAATATTAGAGTACAGGAAACCAGAAATATGGTAGAAAATTTTACAAGTGAGAACTATTCAGAACAGGTTGTTGCACATAAGGGACGACAATAAAGGGTTTAAGAAGCTCTAGAAACAGCCAGGAAGCATGATGTTAAATTGTATAAAAGGTATATAATGCTTCCAACTTGACTTAGTTAATCAATAAAACTAAAGCAGGTCAGGGCAGCCACACCTAAAACTTGGCTACCAGAGAGAACTGCTCAACTTTTTTTTTTGTTTTTTTGAGCAAGGAACTGCTCAGCTTAGGGGAAGCAGATTAGCCCATGCAACTAGGTAGAAATAAATCGACTCAAAGTTATGTTTCAAAATCTGTGGACAACATAAGTGAAGTGTGAATTTCGACGACACCCTCTGACCTTTGTCAAAACAACAAGGACACCCTTTGGCATTCTCATATTGACAAAAGGCCCCTACTTTTGCGAGTTGTAACAATCGAACTCCCTACTTTACCGGAAATGATTACATCACCAAACATAATCCCTAAAATGTTAACATTAACTCCCCAGTTCCTCACTAGAACCAAATAATCCTACTTCCAAATAACTATCTCACTAGAACAATAAATTTGCAGACAAACATCGCCACCCCTTTCTTCTTCTTATTCTCCTTTCTCTCACAAACAGTCACCATCCCAGACACACCCAACACGCAGACACACACACACATAGCCAAGCCTCTGCCCCTCTCTGTTAACCTTTGTTGGATCCCAACACTTTGAAACCACCCCTAACCCCCTAGCAAAACACCTTTCCCGATCCCCACAAGCAACCCACGAACCCACTCTTTTTTCCAAACCTCCACAAACCCAGATTGTAATTTTCCCCAAAACAAAATAGAATGCAATGAAATTTTAAAATTTGCTATCAGCTACTTTCCATCGACCAAAGCACACGCTCCCCTTAAGGATGGCCACAACGAATAAAGCGAAGAAGCCAAAGCTCTTGAGGACACCAGAAAGCACTTCCGACCTATCTTGCCACTGTTCTTGCTCATGAACAACAAAGGAATAAGGAGGAGTTTGGGTGAATTGCTGCAAGTGGATACTCGCCTCGTAGAGCTTGAATTCGAGGTATGGAGGTGTTAAGAGAAAGGCAATGATCCGAAATTCAGCCAAATATTTTAGGTAAACTACACTTTTTCCCCTTCAACTATGGGCCTTGTTGCAATCAACTCCCTCAACTTCCAATTTCAACGTGTGCCCTGCAAGTTTTATGTGGACTAGCATAACTAACGGACAACGCAAAATCACCCAAAAAAATCCTTCCCATTAAAAGGTCAGTTATGTATAAAAAAAAAGGGAAAGTAATTGACAAGCTACATATTTTACTGTGGCAAAGACAAACTGGCGCAAAAAAAAACTGTCGTTGGCACCATGACATGGGGTAGTTGCCTAAATGCCCCATGTCATGGTGCTAACAACAGTTGATACAACAAAGATTAGGACAAGAACAACCATAATAGTGAAGTAAAACGAGGATCTCTATCTAATACAATAGATAATGGTATCCCAAGAATTTCACAATTTCTCAAATATGAAGCATACTTAATTGAGTCAAGAAGTTTTTCAGCAACACAGGTAGAAAGGAGCTTATTTGGTAAGTCTACCAACAATCACCAAACCAGCATATAACATTGTGAGATCCTCAATATGAAATCACTATAACATGAAACCTCAATATGAAACCACCATAACATGATCCCGTTTCCAATTCACAATCAGTAATGATTGTAACAACCTGCAAGCTTTCATTGTTCAGCTTCACATGTCAACAAATCAAACCCTTTTGAACAAATTTAGCTACATCTTCCTCCACTCCTTTCCACCAAATTGACATTTCAATCAAGGATACATCTTTGTGCATCCTTGATGATACTATTCTTCAAATGGCATGACTGACTCAATATTCATTCCTTTAGTTACATATCACTTGGCACTGCAAGCCTTCCCAATTATCCCAGTTCTCCATCTGAACCGATAAACCATCCCTCCATTTGATCAACCCCAGTCATCTTTGCTTCTAATAGTCACCAATTCTAAATCTTGTTGACAAGCCCACATCTTGTGCAATAGAATTGCTTGAGCCACTTAACCACATACATAAGCTATAGTGTCGTGTGTATGCAAATAAGAATCAAACTCTTCCAGTACCACCACCATCTACAATTTTGCAACATAACACTAGCAAGACCTTGGGTTTTCCGGCTTAAGGCATCAACTAATATATTTGTTCCCCAAAATGATACTAAAACACAAAATCATAATGTCTAAAATATTCCATCCTCCGTCTATGTTGCATACGCAACTCTTTTTGACAGAAGATATACTTGAAACATATTTCACCCAAGAAAACTCCAAGGTTTACTCCGTATAAATAACACTACCAAATAGCAGCTAATTCCATCTCGTATACAATAATTACATCCATGAGGTATCAACTGATGGGATCCATAAGCCACATCACTGTAAATTAAGTAGTTTCTTTACCAGAAGGAATGCTAAGAATTGGTGCAGAAGTCAATCGTACTCAATTCGTTAAAAGCCTGTTCACATTCTGCTATTCATTCAAAGGTCACCCTTGTTTTGTCAGTTGGATTATTGGTGTAACAATATGAGAAAAATTCACGATAAACCCAGGTAGTAACCATCAAACCCCATAAAACAACGGATTTCAGGTTCATTCTTTGGTCTTTCCCATTTAGAACAACTTCTACCTTCAATGGACCAACTAAGATGCCTTCTTTGAAAATTACATGTCCAAAGAACTTTACTTATGTCAACCAAAGGTCACATTTCTCTTTCTTGATTTAAAATTGATGTTCCCTCAAACTCTGCAAGGTTATCCATGAATGTTGTACATGCTCATCCCATGTCTTTGAGTAGATTAAATATCAAAAGCCAGAACAATGATATATTGTTCTAGATCACGTTTGAATACACTGTGCATAAGATCCTTAAAAATATCTAAAGCACTTGTCAATCCAAATGGCATCACTTAAAACCCAAAGTGTTTAGTATCCGGTTCTAAAAGCAGTTTTAGGAACGCCTTCCTCCTTTATACTCAATTGGCGATAACCTCTTCATCTCAAATCTATTTTGGAGTTTTTTTTTTTTTTTGAGAACTGGGGAGCAGATTGAGATTCCCCTAACTTATGAAATAGATCATCAATCAGAAGAAGTGAATACTCATTTTTCATTGTCACCTGGTTCAACTTCCTATAATCATTGCAATATCCTAAAGAACCATCTTTCATTTTCAGAAATAGAATTGAAGCTCCCCCAAAGGGAAATACCAGGTTGGACAAAACCCACTCCCTGTAATTCTTGCACCAGCTTCTTCAATTATTGGAGCTCTGTTGGAGCCATTCAAATATGGTGGGATGAATATAGGAGCTATACTTGGTAATACCTAAAGAACAGAATCTATCTCCATTTTGAAGGTAAGCCTGGTAATTCCTTTGTAAATACACCCACAAAATCATGTACAACCAGTGTCAACAAAAATAGTTGTCTATCTTCATTAAAGAAAACAAAAGCTAATGAATTGATAAAATGTGCAGCTCCATACTTTCCAACACAACCATTAGACAATGGACAAGGAAGAGGCATAATTCTATCACCGAATACAACCAGTTGATCCCCCATATCAAATCACAAGCAGAGATATTGAGAATAATCAAATCTTAGCTATGTTCTTCATACAAGGCCCACATGATTGATTAATTTCTAACCCCATGCTGTAGCAAACATAGGAGAAATAATGAATGCGTGCACTCAACCACAATCAAATAAAACTAGTGCCAATGAATAGCAAACGAAAAAGATGCCTTCAACTATAGAAGTTGTAGCTTGATCCTAAGACTATGCCATAGTGAATGCCAGACCCTAAGCATTTGGATTTTGATCCCTTGCACTTGCATTTTACATACACCGTGATTGGATAAAGGAAACTTGTGATTTTGCAGATTGATGTAAAGCTCAATGTTTCCGACTTCTCCATGTGATGACTGTGCTTGAGATTCCTGTTCTGTCTCCTTCGAACAGTTCCTTTAAAAATAGCCTGACTGGCCACATACAAAGCAAACTTTTTACCGTGTCCCCAAGTTGCAAATTGAGAATATCATGTCCCTTCCAATGGGCAAGTCCTCCTAACGTGCCCTTGTTGTCCACAACCATAAATATCGCGGGACAAGGAACATTACTCAACTGTATACTTTTTATAAACATTAGTCCTGAACTTCTTCCCACTAGAATTTTGCCGATGTCCTTCTCTTTTATTTCGTTCCCCTTGCCCCCAATACTATTGAGAATCCTCCAACCCTTGTCTACCACTCTCTCTGTATAATTGCTTAGCCTTAAGCCAACTAATTTTTCCCAAATAGATGACCTAAGTCCATCCTCAAACATCTTTGCTCTTTGTTTCTCGTTGGATACCATATAATGAATAAATACCCTGAATCAACTAAAGAAACTCTTGCATCTTGATCTTGCGGATTCCCAAAAGCACTTTCAGAGGGCAATTTTTTAAATTTGCCCAAAGACGTACTGCCTCCATCATCACCCCGCTTAACTAAGTCCAAGCAGTAATTTGCTTATCTGTCACTTAAACAAAAGACACCACTGCCATTCGATCTCCTCTGAAATTGTCAAGATATCTAGCAACTTCCTCACATGCTTAATCCATGTTTAGGCCTTTCTAGAATCAGGTTCACCATCAAAACTGAAAAGCTGGCGGATTCATCCTTTGGAATTTTCTCAATAAATTCATTCTTGTTTCTGTGCTAATTAAGTAGACGTACAGACACATGTGAAGCTTCCACAAGTAAAGTCAATTAGATGGAGCTTCTAAAGAAGTAGGGTGCATCGTTTCAGGTAAAGCTTACATAGGTAGAGTTGATGTCGATGGAAACCGTGTAGAGGGAGCTGGCAGATATCTGTGTCAACCCAATCATATCCTTTAAAGCTTTAAACATATTAGCCATATCGTGATTTGGTTGTGATGGGGTATATTTACCAGTACCTTTCTTGGACATTTTTCTACTAAGGAGAATGGGCATGTGTATACTCATACATTCACGTACGTAACAAAATACCAATAATTGCAATTCAAGTTTCACAATTCAAACACGCGAGGTCAATACATATTTCAGAACAGCACAACAAATAGCAAATCATTATACTCAATTCACTTTGAGCATATCACGCGCAAGGAAACAAACAAAGGATTCCATTTTTACTTCCTAGTCCTTCCCAATGGACCAAATACCTAGGCTTTGACACCACGTTCTTGTGCCCCGGGTTCAAAAGCGTGATAATAGGTCAATCGTGTAGTATTTCTATAAAATTAAACCCCTTTCGTAAGGTTAATTTGAATTAAATACCATAGATCAGTCATCCAGATGGGAAACCAAACTGAAATGGTGTCAATTTGACTAAATAGATTTGATATCAAATTTAGTGGATTTCGTCGAACAAGTTACTCTAAAAACATGACGGAGGTCTTGTATGGATGCCTCGGTCCATGTTTTTGACTTCCAACCCACTATGTAGCCACAAAGTCATTTACAAGGTATACATATGTACGAATGTAGCACATCCTGATGTAATCAAACCATCTCCCTTCTCTTCTCTAGCTCCTCGTAATATCCCCCATCAGTACCTTCAGCTAATTTCTAAATTAATAAAGTGAGCTCCAAGGCACAATAGACACAGCTAATTTTTCACGAGGAACGGATACATGGAATTTCATCCATGGACCACATTGAACATCGTCCACATAACAGTAGCTACCATATTCCAGGCATATCCTGCG
This sequence comes from Ilex asprella, assembly GCA_023539305.1. Classification (NCBI taxonomy): domain Eukaryota; kingdom Viridiplantae; phylum Streptophyta; class Magnoliopsida; order Aquifoliales; family Aquifoliaceae; genus Ilex; species Ilex asprella. The sequence goes on from CM042189.1 coordinate 10,104,645, forward strand.
AGACACCCAAATCTTACCTTAGGGACTGTTTAGTCAAGAATCGTTGTCTAGGTCAGCCCTCAATTGTCTCAACCCCTTTTTCAAAATCAATCTCAGCAAAGTCAATTTCAACAACATAGTTTTCCTCAAATGACAACTTATACTCAGTTCCATATATTCATTACATGACAGCCTAACTCAATTTCTCAACAAAACTCACAAATCAACAATTTCAAAATTGCATACACACAATAAAGAAGCAGCAAACCACTTGTTCAGAAAATAAAGCTCAAATATATTAGAAATCAAAAAATTTACTCATTACACATAGAACTAGAAGACCCTACCTCTGTTTATGATTTTTCACTAAATTTTTTAAAGCTTTTCCTTTGTTTTTTTCCTCTTTTTCTTTTCTTTTTCTTTCACCCTATGTTCTACCTTTTGTCCAGAAACTTAACAGATTTTTCCTCTCTTCTATTCTCATATTTTACTGATTTCTTTGTTTACTAATGAAAATTAACCATTTGCCACTCAAAAAAGCTAAGTGGGTGTCACCTACTAGCTTAACTGTTCAACATTATTTCTCAGTCCTTCAAAATTATTTGTATGATGTTCTTGTCCAACTTCCTTAAGAAAACATGACTCTTCAGTCCTTCAGAGTTTTAAGTTTTGTGTTCTTGACATACTTCCTACAGCTTCGTTTCATTTGTGCCCTTGAACTTAAAAAGTAATACAGGATCAATTCCTGAATGATAAAACAATGTTATTGCCTCCCTAAAAGCTTATGCAATTAAATGAGTTGGTTGTTTAACATGCTAGCAGGAGGTCCTGTGTTCTAGACTTCTAGGCTTGTCGTCACCATGGTAAACATAACACTTGCACGTGCTTGGCCAAAATTCTAGGAAGCACATGACGGGACATATTAAAGTATACAAACTTATATTACACCTTGAATAACTGAAGCTATAAGATGAGTTGGTGGTTTAGCAGTTACCAAAAATTAAACATTTAACTCAAGTCTAGTAGACAACAGATATAACCAAAATCAGTTCATCACATCTTACCCTCATTCAAAGGATCAAAGAAGGCCAGCAAGGAGCTCCACATCCAATTACCATCATAGATGATGTAACCAAAGGGTGGGAACAAGAATTTAATATCAAGGATGATGGTGTTTTGAGATTGAAAGAAAGATTGTGTTCTAATGATGAGGGGTTAAAGAGCGAGATATTAGATGCCGTTCATGCACCCAGGTAGCTCTAACATGGATCAAAATCTGAGTGGATATTGATGAAATGCCATGAACAACGGAATTGCTAGTTTGTGTCCAAAAGTTTATTGTGTCGACATATCAAAGAAAAACATCAAGACCTTCAAGTGACTACAACCTTGCCTATCCCACAGTGGAAGTGGGAGCATATAACCAAGGAGTTTGTCACAAAGCTGGCTAAAACTACCAACAACCATGATGTTAGTGGATAGAATGAATAAATCACCCCACTTTATTGCTGCTAAAATGTCTTATTTGTTGAATAAGTTAGCAAAGTTCTATGTTCAGGAGATTACAAGATTAAATGAATTTCTATAACCATAGTTTCTAGTAAAGTTCCCAGACTCACTCCTTGATTCTAGGGTAGTGTAAAAGAAGCTTTGGGTACCAAGCTAGAATTCAGTATTACTTTCCATCCTCATAATGATAGAGAATCTGACAGGATAATCCAAATTTTGGAAGAAATGCTCACGGTTTGGACAATAGATTTGAAGAGGACGATCATTCACCTTGATAGAGTTTGGCTGCAAAGACACTAATCCAGTATTCAGATGTCACCTCATGAACTTTTAATGCGAGCAACGGTAAGGTCACCAATTTCTAGGAAGAAGAGAAAGAAAGTTAGGTTGATCCTAAACTATTTCAACAAACCACTGAGAAAATGAAAACCGTTCAAGATTGACATGGAGTTGCTCATAGTAGAAAGAACTGTAGCGCAGACAGTCGTAGAAGAAATCTTGAATTTCAAGTTGGAGATCGTGTATTTCTCAAGGAATCTTACTCTAGAGGATAATAATGTTCAAAAAGAAAGGGAAGTTTAATCTTTTTGCTTATTGGTCCTTCTGTGGTGCTTGAAAGGATCAGACAAGTCGCTTATAGAGTGGCCTTCACTCCCAACTAGCACATATTTATAGTATTTCATGTAATTACACTCAGAAAATATTAACCGGATTCATCACGTGGCCCAGAATTTGAGTCAATCCGAATTCGGGAAGACTCAACGTATGTTAAGCAGCTCTCCTTTTGTGAAAGTTGTAAGAGCATCTCCAATAGTGCTCTCTAAACGAGAGCATCTTTGACAAAAAGTTAAAATTAATAGTGAAATTTTGTACACCACTCCAATAGGACTTTTTATTCTTATCAATTTATTATTTTATGTTCTGTCCTTTTTAAGAATAAATTTGACTTCTCTCTTTTTTCCCTCCACTCTTTTACTAAACTTGAATATTTTATTTACCCTCCCATTTCCCTTGATCCCGGTCCCAACTATGCATGCTTGAAATTACTGGATGGAATAATGGAGTATCAATCAACAAGAAAAACAAATTGAAGCAATTAATTTAATATTATTGTCTTGATGTTATGCTTGTGTAGTTTGATTAAGAAAAACACTTCTTTGATGAAATCCCAATTGGTGTTGACAAGACGAAGAGAAGAAGTTGATTTCGACGTAAATAATAACGATGAGATATGTTTTATCTTGAATGCCTAGGACGAAAAGACAAATATACTATTTTAATGTTCCATAAAAATAGACTAGAGAGTTTGACTCTCCAAATAGGGAGAGTCAAATTGGACTCTTTATTTTAGAGAGCCTAAATAAAGAGTCTATTGGAGATAAAAATTTCATGGTTGACTCTCTAAAATAGACAATTGAGTGCCAATAAAGAGCCTATTGGAGATGCTCTAATATGTTATGAACTTAGAGGCATCTGATTTTGCGAGGAATATTTCGAGGGTGGTTAGAATGTCGATGATGTTTCAGCCTAATTGATCATATGGTTGAAGAGAGATTATATGAATCAGCTTACTGGTTTTTTGGGAAACACCGGTCATAGTTAATTAGGGATCAGTGCTACGACATTCACACAATGCCAAATAAATAAATTGTCCCAGTAATGGTTTAAAATGGATCTTTATGTCTACAATTTTGTATATTAAGATGTGGGTAGGAAGCTAGAGCCACTCTATGATAGGGTATGTTATAATTTCTAATTAAAGAAATATAACAAGCTTAGTATTCCAAAATTAACAATAAAAAACAATTACAAACTTGTTGATTGTATGATCGGGGTACAAAAAGAAATTTAGAATCAAACTTTTTCTTGTTTAGAAGCTTTGCATCAATAGCCAAGAATTAAGAATACTGCACTATATTAGATCCTAGATTTCTAATGTTTCAGGGTAAACATATTTTGCTTTGTATTTATTTTGGCATTAAGCTGAACTTTTAATACAACAAATAAGAGCAAAGTTGATACCTCTAGTACAATTCTCCAACTTTTGTTAACTACTAATTATTCTCAAATAGGTTCAGCCGTTCAAAATTACTAGACAACCTAAGGGTCAAATATACACAATCTTATCTCCAAATTCGGACATGCTATTTATGCGGCTCGAACTCTTGATGCTCAAAATCACAATGGAGCAACCTTACTGCTGCGCCAACACCCACTTTTTTTTGGTTCCACAACTCCAACACACTGATAGCCCTACTCATGATTTGGTCCTTTATTTGGAAATGACCCCCAAAAAAAAGTCCATAAAAATTTATTGTCACTAAAAATTAATGTACTTAATAATGCATATCTATATGCAAAACATTTCTATTATTTCTTTATTTGCTTCTACACAAAATTGGCAAAAAAAAATGCTTTACAAAAAGAACAATTTAATCTTTCGTCATATCTATACCTCAATACTTTTCCCTTCTTTAAACTTATATGATGCACCAATACCAATTCTCGAGACAGAAATGCAAGGCATTGCTTCCTAACCCATGAGAAGAAATTTACATTCTCAAATGCATCGGTTCTTTCGTGAAACTTCCAACCTAATAGCGCATCATAGGCGAGTGAGTTAGCGGAGAGGCTAAGGTGGGTAGCCTTCATTCTACCACACTAGAGTTTATGATGACGGGAATAGGAAGAAATAAGAGAAGAGAAAAAGAAGAAAAAAGAAAAAGAAGAGAAGAGGAAGAAATTTACTTCATCCTTCCAAGAAATCTGTCAAGAAACACACAAATTCCCACACAGAATAATCAATTCGTATTCATAATCTCTCTCTAATGAAATATTAGGGATTACATACTATTTATAGGCTAAGTAGCTACCAAAATAAGAATTATTCTCCCACAAAAATTCTATAAGTTTTTCATTATCAAACTCATAAATTAAAACCCTACTAAAACTCTATAATAATTTCCTAAACAAACTATAACTAATAATCCTAGTCAAACAAATACTCCCTACCTAACATAATAATTCTAAAAGTAAAACAAATAATTAAATTAAATTCTTCAATTTAAGCTCATCTAATCCCTTTTTTATCTCTATCGGTTTATCAATGAAGGCAATCTATTGGATAATAGTTCACCAATTTAATTATTTAGCATACTCACCGAAAACGGCTTCCCACTGAACTACAATGGAAAATACATCCCATCTCTGAGAACATGAAGGTGACAGGATTGTCCCTTGTACTCATAATGCTTGTGTTCATAGTAGTCATGATCTAAAATCTATGCCAAAATTCATGAGCTCCATGGTTGTGTGTGAGAGTGTGAGACAAGGAGTCTCATACACAAATATGCATGCCACCAATAATCCAAAGGCACGCTAAGATTACAGAGGTGTTATGCATCACTTGCAAAGTCCCACCATCACAACAAACACCAATCATTTAGCTTTTGTGCATAAACATGGTAAACGACACAATAGCTTATTGAAGAAACAATAGATATTCAGCATCCTACCACACCAAAGTCACTAAAAGCAAGATGATGGATCAAAGAGGATTTGGAAATGCATCGAAATGTATTGAGAAAGAGCACTGGAGCAAACAGAGGGAAAACTACAGAGCTACAAGTCACTTTTCTGGGAGGCACCATTTCAAAAGTTAAAAATTGCTTCAGACAGTTAACTAAACTGCAATCACAGGTTAAAGTACAAAAAAGTCAATGGGTAATAATGAATCCTAACATGAACTTAAAATCAAGTGTTTCTGCATCGATTGAGTAACCTTTACATGAACAGACAACCCATCATGAGAAATGGGATAACAACGCACGAGGGTCTTACCATTGCAGCTTCTGAGGACAGCCAGATGTCCACAACTTTACCCCTCACAATGGTAATTTTGGATTACAAGATTGCTTCGAGTGAAACAAAAATAATATTTACCTACTCATCAGAAGAGTACCTTATTTTCAACAAGATCAGCAATTTTCTCAACAAGAGAGGCTTTGTTCGTCTGATATGGGATCTGTGCATTCATAACAGAAAGTTAAAGTCAAAAAATGTAGATCCATCTCTAATGAGTCCCATTTAAAGGAGCAAAATGGGAACCTCTTTTATGATGATTGCTGTACGCTTCGTTTTGGAATCAAGCAGTTCAACATCAGTCTTCCCTCTCACTATGATACGTCCTCGCCCAGTTCGATATGCCATGCTTGATGAAAATTAAGTGATATCAGAAACTTTACCACAGTTAAGGTCAACCAGCATAAGCCTGAGATCTTAAAAGCAGCTTATGCATGCAGGGTATATTGTCTACTGCCCACACATGCCATGGTCAATGACCACAAAAAATGTTTAACACAAGTGTCTATATGATGTGTGATGGAAATGTTGTGTTATCCTTGCTATAGTACATGGACCAGGACATGTGGGTTCAAGAACGTGCCCAAGTAAAGGACTCGTCAACAAAGTCTACAAATGCAGGTAACATGCCAAATTTTCATACAATTTTAACATCTTTTATTCATAAAACATGGCAAATGTTTCTGGTGTATGACAGATTATTCAACATGGGCACTTGGCCCATTTCTAAGCCATATTAAAAATGCTTTACATGCAGATATGATGCAATAATATTGAATTCGACGATATCCAATTAGACATGTCAGACCCATATCCCACACCCTAAACAACACACCAAATGTCAGACATGAGTGTTTCACATATTTAGAAGAGCATACTTAATATGATTGTTAAGTTGTGTCAGACCATGCAGCTACATGCTTTATATGATAACCTTACACTATAATGAAGTATATTCAGTGAGACCATTACTAAAATTTATTTTCGAATTGACAAATAATATCATGAATTTGAGGCCCAAGTTCTGTACAGAAAGGCTCCTCATTCATCCCACACTCACCAGTGCCCATGCCACTCCAACAACCACCACAACTCCTAACACTTATTTCAGCTGCAGAACCATTCTAAGAGCCTCCAAAAACAGCGGCTTTTCCTCCGTGACTGATTGCTACACTCCATCCTAATTTTTCTATGTAGAAAAACACTAGCAATGCAAGTTCAAACATGATCATATGGCTTACCAAATAAATATTATGAAATTTATAAGTTAATGGTCTTTCTAGAGAAGGAATAAAAATGAGTAGTTTGGTTTTGGAGGTAAGTCAATGACATCTACCAGAGAGGCCATTTTAGCAGACATGAATCCGTCCATGAACAAACAACGGCTTTTCTGTTTTGTGTGTAGGTTGTTTTTTTGTTTTCTGACAGTGTGTGTGTGTGTGTGTGTGTTTTGGGGGGTTGGGGAGAATAGTTCCTTTTTCTATATCTGACTATTTACACATCAAGTTTACAAGAAAATCAATTTCTACCTTAATTTTTACTAAACATTCTGTCAAAGAACATCCAAGATAAAACATGAAACCAAATCTCTTCATGATTCTGCTCCAAATGGCCCAACCCCCGGAAGACATCACTAGATTGAAGCACTTCTATTATTCAGTCTAATTTGAAACATAACACTTCCTATTTAAATGAGTGCAACCTGATTATATCCAGAATGATGCAACAAAAAACAGTACAGCTGATACTTTCAGCAGAGGCAGAATTAGATTAGAGCAGGGAGGGGCCTCCCCCACCCCCCAGAATTAGACTGTGATTACTGATTAGTACCCTCATATTACTTGATATCAAAGTGAGGTGATGGTAATGCAGGTCGCCTATGAAGCACGGACACTTTCGAGAACGTGACGTACTCGTGTCGGACACCAACACTATCGGGCACATGTTTGATACTCTTTTATTCGTGTCCATAATTAAATGATAAATTTTTAATTTCGGACACATGTCGGACACTTCTTTGGTGACGTGTCCACACTTCTTTAGAACATGTCTACTAATAAACAATAGACATTTGTTGAAATATGATTAACAAAGCTTAAAAAATTGAGAATATATAATTACTAATACTAGACATATTAATGTTGTACTCTAAATATAATAATAAAAACAAAAGATGCATAAAAGTTTTAAAAAAGAGAAATTGAGAAAATGAGAGTAATTATTTAAATTATATATTAGGTACACATTGCCTACAAAAAAAAATTATGTTATTAACTATAATGAGGATGTTTTAGTCTAAAAATTCACACAGATGACTAGACTTCAGGTTTTCTTATCATAAAATCCTGATTTTTTATGAATTGTATATCATTATCACTATATTTGCAATAAATTATATAATGTTATATATAAAATATCATTTTTTTCAGCGTGTCTCCAACGTGTATGTGTCCTACTTTTTTGAGAAATGTCGTGTCGGCGTGTCCGTATCTGTGTCCGTGTCCATGCTTCTTAGCAGGTCCCTTATGGCATTAGCATCCGTTACTCTATTACATCCACTTTAGGCTATTTGTGTTGCTATAGTACACCTTAAACAAAAGACATGAGCATCTGGTGTCATTCTGAGTGCAGCCTCATTGATAGTCTGAAGGAACTGATGAAATCGCTGAAAATTTTTGCCAGGAGGCAGAAGACAGGATGAGACTGGCAGTTCAATGCTTTGGATGCATGACTACTGAAGATAGAATTACTTACATTTGAAATTTAGAAAAGTAACCAGAAACTCAATGACTATGTTTCTTTCAGGAAGGCAATGAACAGATTAAAAAAAAAATAATCTGCCTAAATGGATACTATCACAAAAAGGAGCATTTAGGTTTCTGGTACACCAGGCTTAAGTGGATAAGAGTAATGTGGCTCAAGAACATAATAACGTCCAGAATTCGAGGGAATTCCTATTAAGCCTTGCACATATTTTGGCCACCATTATATACAAAAATAGCTAAAGCATTAGCTCTCCAAAAAGGAATAAGATTGTGACATATGATGGTTTGGAAATTCTGCAGTAGTCTAATTGTGATTTGAAAATTGGCAACAAACTTTTTGCATCTATTATGCAGGACAACATTTCAAGAACAACCCATCAAAAGTTGTTCAATAATTTCTACATTTTTTGCATGTAAAACTGCATCATCAAGTAAGTGAAGAATTTCTTTCCTGCTACTGCTGCAAGATGTTATCAGTTCAAATGGTTCTATTAACTCGGCATAGTTGGCTTACCTAGGTGTGGTAGGTAATTTAGGATTAAAGAAGAGAAGCCACTGTAGAGATTGAAGTTATTCTCCAATCCCTCAGTCAATAATACCATCCATCAAGAATCAAAATTTTATTTCGAAACGATTGAAACATTCCAAACATTTCCGTTTTTAATAAGACCGAAACGAATCAGTGATAGAATCAAAATTCTAATATTTCGAGGTATTCCATAATATTCCAAAATGTTTTTGTAATGTTTCAATGTATTTACATAATTTTTTCGGAATATTTCAAGGTATTTTAAGGTATTTCGACCAATGTTTTAAAAAATTAGTTCTTAATTTTTTATTTTTTTCTTTATATTTCCAAAACGGGTAGAAAAGTTTCCGTTTCTTAAGTGACCGAAATAATACACCAAAACCAAATTTTGATCCTTGCCATCCATATTCTTCAAAACCCAAATTACTTAAAAAATCACTTCCCACATTTTGGTTAAAAAATAAGAAACAGAGTATTTATTGAAGAATAAAAAGAAGTAGAGTATGTTATAGTTGTCAAATCACAATTCGTATCATAAATCGAAATCTGAAATTTGAGAATTGTGAATTGTCTTGAAGCGTGAATCGTAAGATTCAACACAAAAATTGAACAAAAATAAAAAATAATACTACATATTTAAAATAGACAAAATATTGAATATTAAACATTATTGCATTCTAAAAATAATCAGTTGACATAATCGCATCGCCTAAATGGAAAGATGTTCGCCTTTTGCTTCATTCTCATCTTTTGCTTAACCATTTTCAAATTCAACAACTTGAAAAAAAAAATCATTAAAGAACCATGGCTATTCAAGAACCAAAATAGTGACACCCAATATAGATTAGGTTACAAACATAAATGAAAAAAGAACAAATAAAAAAATTAATTGGGAGAAAATATACTCGCCAACATTTTGAAACAAAAAATTAGAACCTAAAAAACTACGTATAAAATAACTGAAAGCAAAAATCAACTGATGATGTGAAAGAGTGAGTCATGACTTTTAACTTTAGACAACACAAGGCGAGTTTTAAACGGCGTCAGAGATAGAACGATCAAAGAGGTTACTTCATCTGCAAACAAAATGATATCGTTTTACTGTTTAGCGGACAAAACGACGTTGTTTTGTCAAAATATTATTTTTTAAAATAAGGGATTGAATCGTGCAATATGAATCAAATCATACGATTCAAGTGCAATTCAACTCTAAAACGATTCTCATATAAGATACGAATCATTTTGTACCTATATCGAACCAAATCGTACGAAGTGAATCACGAATTGTACGATTTTGATAACTATGTCTTAGGCTATGAAACACGGATACAGATATCGGATATGGATATGATACAAATACGACGATACAATAAAATCTAAAAAAGTAGAATATAGATACGATCAAGATACGGCTATAATAAAATATATTTACTACTTTAATTATTTTCAACTAGCTTAATATTTATATATTTTGATAGTTCTTTAACACACAATAAGGAAAATTAATAATTCATTTCAGTTTCACGAACACATATATCATATCATTATGGTATATTCACAAAGTACAGTTACTAATTAAAGGAATCAAAATCAATATTTACCTAGTATTTAGAAGTAATTTTTACTAAGATTAAAATGTAATAGCTTTATTTTATGCTCTTTTGATATGTAATTGTAGATACTACTTAAGAAACAGTCATGTACCTTTGAAGTAATATGAATTTTTGTTAATGTATTGTATAGTATGTGAATTCAAAAAGATATGTAAAAAATTCAACTAAAAAATTATATGATGTCCAACCTCAAAAGTATCAGTGAAGTACCCTAATATTTAATTATTATCGAATACGCAGAAGGTGTATCTGATACGTATCATCGTATATTCGACAAGTATCGCATCTAATACAGTATCCGATACAGATATGTCAACCTTAACGAAGTATCCGTGCTTCATAGATGTTAGGATCTGGTAGTTGTTTTTGAAGAAGAATAAGCATACCTGGAGTGAAAGAGACATCATCTCTATGTGATATCCATGGACGCTTGAATAGTCGCTTGAGAGAGACGTGAACAAGAGATACATTTTATATTTGGGGGTGCGTCTCTTCTAGCAAAACGACATCAATCTAAACGACATTGTTTTACTAGAAATGTGGCTAAAAAAATAATAAAACGAATCATGCGATTCCTTCTATTCGAATCGTACGATTCTGCGATTTATGTGCGATTTTTAGCCAAAAACGATTCTATAGTAAGATATGAATCGAATGGGGACTAAATCAAATCGAATCGCGAATCATACGATTTTGATAACAATGGTTCTCCCAACTTCCAAATATGTAGCTGAATGTTGTTATATATGCTTTGGACATCAAAGAGGAAAAATCAAGGTGGGGAACCATTATCAGCAATTCTTAGTGAATTGGCAGTGCAACTAGCTAATGAAAATACATGAACTGCTAAAGAAGAATTGAAAAGTATCACTCCAGAGGAATACCCCAAATTTGATAGGAATTTCTGGCCAAAGTCAAGTTTCTTCCACCTTGGAGGAGTCCCCATAGGGGTGCTCAAGAGGCTTACTATTAGCCCTTTTAACTCGTAGGCATGGCTAAGGCATGTGACTAGCTTGCTCAATGGCGCCCCACGGCGAAGCCAAGGTAAGAGTGTGCTTGGCTAATTACTATCAATGTGCAAGATAGCTGCCAAAGGACTTGGTTGCGTGCAAGACTTAATGGCAAAGTGTTAAATATACCAAGTGTTGCGTGCAATATTGGCAGATTTGTAAATAGGACATTATGACTCCTCGAGCACCCTAATGCCTGTTGCTGACATTTTGGAAATCTTTCATAATGCCATTATAAGAGGGGGAAGGTGCCCAATTGGAAACAATTATGCCCCTTAACCTTGGCACGCCAAAGCAAAACACGGCCCCAAGAATGCATGTCGTGGGTAGAGGCAAGGCATGTCTTAAAGTTGAAAGAGAGAAAGAGAGAAATATGAGAATGTGGCTGGGAAAATTAACTCTACTTTCTCTCTCGTCTCATACATATTTACATAAATTGAGTAATATTACACTGATCAAATTTTGAGACCAAATTTAAAGCCCAACTGACATGGCAGCTGAGTTAGGCTTCTTTATTTGGTGTTATGTCATTTAGGTCCCAATAAAAACTTCAAATAATATGTTGTCATGTCATTTGGGCTCTAAATTTGGTCAATGTAGCATTATTCACCTAAATTTAAACAAAAGACTAACATCCACCTCTTAGGATATAGTTATTACATAGATACCACTTCTACATTCTAACACTCCCCCTCAAGCTTGCGAATATATATTATATAATCCCTGCTTTGAACAAATATATCTTAATTGAGGACTATTCAATGACTTAGTGAATATATCAACAAATTGATCCCCAGATTTAACAAACGGTGTGACAATATCCCCATGCAACACTTTCTCTCTGACAAAATGACAATCAACTTCAATGTGTTTTGTGTTCTTAGAAAAAATATGAATAATAGCTTGATTATCACAGAATAACTCAATTGGAGTCTTCACTAGAACCTATCTCCTCAAGAAAGTGTTGTAACCACACGTGTGAGCCATCGGCCCGTACTCGACTTTTGCACTAGATCGAGCCACCATTGTCTACTTTTTACTCTTCCATGTAACCAAATTACCTCCCAAAAAAAATACAATATGCAGTAATAGATAGTCTGTCTAATGAAGAACCTGCTCAATCAGCATTTGTGAACCATGGTTCAAGGTCGCAGTATCGACTTTTGACTTGAGGGCTATTAAGACAAATCGGTTGCGGCGTTGCGACACAGTATCGGCCAATACGTCCAAAACACTATATAAAAGGCTCAAAAAAAATTGAAAAAATTTGTAATAAATGTAAACATCATCATCAATGTATCATATCCCTAAAAGACATTATTTAACACATTAATCATTGCAAAAAAGAATAATAAGAATGCTACCGAAAAATATTTACTATCATCTATATTCAAGGTTAATATAATTTAATTTCTAATTTTTAAAAATCATAAAAAAATATAAGTGTATATATATGGTTAACTTAATAGCTCTAAAAATGAAAATCTATTTATAAAGAAATTCTTCATTTAATTATTTATTATGTATCTAATTAGATCGATTATATGCATAGTTGTTAGTATCGTACGATACGCACGATACAGGGCTAAAACGATACGGATCGTAGTTCTGTATCGTTTTTGCGCTGTATCGTCCGATACACGATACGTTTTTACGATACGATACGTATCGGTACGATACATACGATACGTGCGAAGACTCTTTTTTTTTTTTTTTTTTTTTACAGAATGACTAATTTTTTTAAAATTTTTTTTATGAAACGATGTCGTTTTGGACTAGGCAAGTACTCCAACAAACATGTGGTCTTGTACAGTGGAAGAAATTATGTTAATTTATTTACAAAACTAAATTTTATTTTTAATTTTTTTGTATCAATATTTTTGAATCTTAATTAATGTTAATTTTTTAATTTATTTACAAAGCCCAATGATGTTTTAAGTTTAAATTAGTGAACTATAGTTGTGAACTTTACATTATAATGCTAGTGGACTATGTTGATGACTTGAATAATTGGTGGAGTATTAATGAAATACTATGTTTTTATGAATGTATAATTATTTTTCAAAGGTATATATATTTTTTTATTATTTATTTAAAATTGCACCGTATCTTACGATACACGATACGATACGCGATACGATACACTATTTTTAAAAAACGATACGCCTTCCGATACACGATTTGATAACTATGATTATATGTATATGTATTTTATGTATGATGATTATATGCATGTTCTCCATTATGTAAATTTAATTATTAAATCATCAATACATGTACAAAAACAAACTTTAGAAGTTAAGTTTTAATTAGATTATATGATAAATACTAAAAATTATATAATTAAAAAACTTGAACCAAAATCGAAAAAACAAAAAGAAAGGGAGGGAAAATAAATTTTTGGGTCTTATAAGGCCAAAGCCTCACGTATTTTGACCCAAAGCCTATCTCTTCAACTCTCAAACTTCGACCAAAAAACATGCAAGAGAGAGAGCACACAGAGACAACAGGTCTCTGCTACTCGAGACTCATCGTGAAGGCTAAGCCTTCTGCCCCTCGAGTAGTCCGATCGTCGAACGGCATAGGATTTCTGCAATTGATCTACGATGTTGATCGATGATGTTGGGTGACTGGGTCCTTTGCAACTGCGAAGAAGAAGGAAAGTAAGAACAAATATTAGAAAATGATCGCTAATTAGGGAGATTTATCACAATTTTTTCAGGTTTGTGTTCAATTTTGTTCTAACTTCCTTGTTTTGTTTTTATTATGGTAAAAGGAGTCGGATTTAGGGTTCAATTTCTCATATTTTTTGTCATTTTTTTGATATTTTCTTTATTGCTTGAAAGTTGGTGGCCGATTCTATGCGTATTAGTTCGATTCGAAAGTGAATCAGCCGAGTTTGTCAAAGTTTTTCCGAGTTGAATCCAAGTTTGTCTTGAGTTGGCCTGAGTCAAAACTGATTCATGGTAGACTCGTGATAGTCTTATATTGTATATCGTTATCAGATCGATGTCTGCTAAGGCAGATACGACTCGGTCGATACTTTGAACCTTGCTGTGAACCCTACCTACTTCAGGTCACCATGTGATTGATACAATAACCCAAGTCTGGAAACTCACTTGAGATATCTAAGAAGACGAATAACAGCATCACAATGTGGTACTCGAAGAGCTTCCATAAACTAGCTTACTATACTCACTGCATATGATATATCTAGTCGAGTAATAGTGAGATAATTTAACTTTCTAACTAGTTGACAATATCGTCCAGGATTTGAGAAGCATTCACCTTCATCCACTAAGAGTTTATGGTTTGGATCCATAAGGATATCAACTGATCGACCACCTAGAATACCAGTTTCCTCTACAGCTCAAGCACATATTTTGTTTAAGATAGACAAATGCCCTATTTAGATCTAACGACTTCAATACCCAAAAAATAACAGAGTTTGCCTAAATCTTTGATATGAAACCAATGCTACAGAAACTGTTTTAACTTGGCAATCCCATAGCGTCATCACCGGTAATCACAATATCATCAACATAAACAACAAGAAGGATATTACCTGCATTAGTGCACTGGGAAAATACCAAGTGATCGGTCTGACATCTGTGAAGGTCAAAATCCATCTCTGCATCAGGAAACTTCTCAAACCATGCTCGTGAAGATTGTTCCAACCCATAATGCTTTGTTTAATTTGTACACTTTCTCTTGATATTCCGTCTAAAAGCAACAAACTCAGGTGGTTGCTCCATATAAACTTCTTCTAAGTCACCATTTAAGAAAACATTTTTCACATCTAGTTGAAATAAGGGCCAAGAGATTAGCAGTCGGAGAAATCAAAATCAAGACAGAAGAAATCTTGGCCACATGAGAAAAAGTTTGTGCATAGTCAACACCATATGGTATACGGATACCCCTTAACAACCAAACGAGCTTTGAAATGATCCACAGAGCCATCCAAATGAAATTTAGTGGTGTAAATCCAGCGACACACAACCGTCTGTTTACTAGGAGGCAACGAAATAAGATCCCAAGTGTGATTGTCATGAAGTGCATGCATCTCTTCTTCTATTGCTTGCCGCCAATGTGGAGCAGCTAGACAGTCTTAGGAACAAATATCGTAGACAACTGAGGGATAAAACAAAAAAATAACGAAGATAACAAATGTGAAGAAACAAAAGCATCAATAGGATGCTTAGTAAGGGCCAATAGAGGGAAGAGGGCCTGAAGTTGGTATAGGAAGTAAAATAAGCAAGAGAGAGGACTAGGAGTGACAATCCAAAGAAATAGGTGGTGCAGAGAAATAGGGTATAGACTCTCAGAAGGTGACATTGGCAAATATAAAGTATCGTTTAAGAGTATGACTATAACAACGTTAACCCTTTTATATGCGGGAATAACCAATGAATACACACTTAATAACATGTGGATCCAGTTTACCAAAACCAAGATCAAGATTAGGAACAAAACAAACACAAACAAACACCTTGAGAGGAATTGAGAACAAAGAAGACTGAGGAAAAAAGACAGAATGATGAGAAGCCCCTCGTAAGACCGTAGAAGGCAAACGGTTAATAAGATAACAAGTAGTCAAAACAACATCACCCCAAAACCAGGAAGGAACATACATATGAAAGAGGATAGCCCGAGTGACATCCAATAAATAACGATTCTTGAGTACATCAACGCCATTTTGTTAAGGCATATGAACACAAGAGGTCTGATGGATAATCCTTTTTCGTTAGAAATAACACTAAAAAGGATTAGACATATATTCTTTAGCATTGTCAGAATGTAGAACACGAATAAGGCGGCCAAATTGGATCTCAATTTGCTTACGAAACAACTGAAAGATAGAAAATAATTCTGAGCGAGATTTCATTAAAAATAATCAAGTCATACGAGAATGATCATCAACAAATGTAATAAAATAACGAAATCCATTAATTGAAGAATTTCCTAAAGGACCCATACATCAGAATGAACTAATTCAAAAGGACTAGAAACTCAATTATCAATCCTAGATTTAAAAGGCACAAGATGGTGCTTATTAAGTTGACACGCTTCACAGGACAAGGACAACAAATTACTAAGACTAGAAACTTGAGATTTCAAAACAGGAAGAGACAGATGTCCAAGACGACAATGCCACTAGAGGGAGATGGCGAGGTCTGTACGGCTCTGGAGGTGGTTCAAAGTCAAAGTAATAGAAACCACCAGATTCATGTTTCATACCAATCTTCCTCTTCGTCTTGAGATTCTAAAAGACACAAAATGAGGAATAAACGATTCCTGAACAGTTAAGAGAACAAATAATCTTACTGATAGGCAACAAATTAAACGAAAACTGAGGAACATGCAAAATAGAAGCCAACAATAGAGAAGGACTAAGTTGTATACTACGCAAGCCTGAAACTTTGGAGGAGGATCCATTGGCAAGACTAACACTGTGAGATGGAGCTACAGAGTGAGAGTGAGCTAAGTGACTAGAGGAACCAATCATATGATCTAAAGCTCCATTATCAATGATCCACTGGCTGAATGTAGAAGATAGTAAACAAGTAGGTGTTGTACCTGACTGAGCAAATGTAGTAATAGAGAATGTCAGGGCCGGTCTCTAGTACATGACCTGAACATATTCATCACGTGTGATAGTAATAAGGTCACCAGCAAGAGGCTGAGTAGGGCCAGAGGGGGAAACAACTTCCTAAGAAGACACCTGATGAGCTGAAGCAAGTTGTTTACCATATAAATCTCAATAATAATCCATTGTGCGGTTATTACAAGCACAATGAGTGCACCTACAAGTGTCACGCCTCTACAACCACATCCTCCACGAGAACTACCAGATCTACCTCGCATGCCACAAACCTCTTCTACCACCACGTCCGCCACAATAACTACTAGACCTATCTTGGGAAACAACTAACGCTGACCGATCACTGATAGGATCAGTACTTGCCGGGCAGTAATGATTACACATAGTAGCACGATGAAGCCGAGAGAACACAATAGGAAAAGATGGAAGTTTGGGATTGCCTAAAATCTGTGCACGGATAGGCTCATACCCTTATCGTAACCCGATCAAAAAATGGACAACATCCACATCATCACATTGATGTTCCATCTTTAAAACATCAGAAGATATGGGTTGATACAACTTACGCTCTTCACAAATTCCCAAACCTTAGAAAGAGTCAAGGTGCCCTATTCAAGACTAAAATACTATCTGCATACCTCACAAGCCAATAAGAGTGAAATAATCTGCGCATCGGCCTATTCCCACTTGGCAATGCCGGGATCACTCTCCTTTGGTTTAGCCTCCACTAAGTGCTTATGAAGACCTTTTCCCTTAAGAAAAACATCGACAAATCGAGCCCACAACGCATAATTATTCCCACTCAATTTAACACAGGTCATAGAAGCATTAAAGAAGGAAGCAAAAATTTGGTGGAAGAAGAGAGGTAATCGGATCATTACTAGTGGTCAAGGGAGCATTATCTACCTTAGGATCCATGCTCTCAAGAAGAAACTAAGCAATCGATGCAGAATCAACAAAGAAAGGTGCTGAAACTCACTGCACAAGGGCGAAGTCCGGCTGGAGTTGCTGAACCGGGCCAGTACCAACCAAAAAATTCTGCTGAAGATGCCGAACCGGGGCAGAATCAACAAAGATGGCGTGAACTCCTGCTGGAGGTGCTGATCCGGCTGGGAAACCCGGAATTTCAGGGAAAACAGGAATGGCTAGAAGTCCATTCACATTCAGTTCACCAAACCTATGTACACCACTCTTACCAACCTTTCCATGTAGTGTTACTTCCCCAGCTGAATCGTCTTCAACCTTTCATTGTTCCATGGAATTTCTGTGGTACCATCTTTCCTTGACGAATTTTGGCCAACTAAAGGAACATAACCCATTCCAGGTATCACCCTAATTCTAATCAGTCTAATCAGAAACATCAGACCATGAAACTCAATGTTCATTGAGGTCAAAATGAAACCAAAATCAGGACATCAGACTTTGATTCTGGCTTCAAACAAATTGTGCATCTCCAAAGACCACCACAACTGTCCCCAATTAATACCAAATTTTCTTTCTTCCAAACAAGGGAACAACTCCATTTATCGAATTCTGAAGAAACAGAGGCCCCACAAACAGAGCCTCTGAGGCCATTAAGATCATAGCCTCTGTTATCCACTTTCTCACCAAAACTCTTGCACTCCAAAGCTTCATCACCCATTCTAGAAAACAAAGCATCTCATTGCGTCACAATCTTCTATGAATCATCATTCTTTGATACCCCCAGTTCCCTCTGCACAACATTTCCAACATCACTTCTTCTCCTCCTGCTATAGCCATCAGTGCCTTGCGAAACCATTATAAACCGTCTAACACTAGAATATTGAATTCTGGGAATATTTAAGAACTTTCCTTTCCCATCTAAATTCATTGCACCCAAAATTTTCAGATTTGCCTCTGAATTGTTTGAAGAATAGCTATCTAGATTTCCAATTACACAACTCTATCAGAACACTACCCAACCAATGAAGGCACCCCAAATCAACTGAAATAGAAGAACTTGTGAACCTATTCCTTTCAGTAATCTTAATGATATATCCCCATGAATCTTCATTCACCTCAAGTAAAAAACTTACTGTTCAATCTTTATTTCTCAAACCAGATGATCATACCTCTTCATGATTTCTCTCGAAGTTCAGAAGAAGAAGAAAAAGAAGAAACTCAGCCAGGTAAAGATTTCCCTAGCAACTCTATCATCCCTAGTCTAGCTCCTCTTCGGGTCCTCATGGAATCCTTCAAAAGATCAAAACCAATAATTATAGGTACTTTTCCGTGAGATAACCTTAATTATTAGAAAAAGATTGAGAAGGCTCAAGATACATAAAAAAGGAACTGATTTTTCTTTTCATCTATGGGCCAAAATCACAACACTACATCTAAATAAACTTAATCAAGATCATCCAATCCTAAAGAAATAAACCTACAAATCTATATCAGAAAATTAATAATATGAAACCAAAAATATAAGTCAAAAGGGTCCCTTGCAACCTAAGATGCACCAATACGGACAAGGGTATTGCGATATAATACAAACACGGAGATACGACAAAATTTCAAAATATAGAACACGGGTACAACAAGGATACAACTAATTAAAATAATATTATATATTTTTATATAAATAAAAAGATTAATAATATGACCTAACAAACATTGAGAAATTGGTTAATTTCTTATAATTGGGCATTGGATTAATATGTTACAATTGGGGCTTATATTTGACAACTATTAAATAGATTATACCAAAAAAAAACATGTTAAAAAAAAAACTGAAACTTGATATGGCCACAGAGAGAGAGAACTGGGAAGGAAAAAAAACGTGTGACCGAGAAAAAATATAAAAGCATAAGGCTAAGGAACTAGGGCAAGCCGCTTAGACAAATCACACAAAGAGATAGAAAGAGGGAGAAATCGCTGAGAGAGAGAATTAGAGAAATTGATGAGAGAGAGGGCTCAAACCCTCTGTCTGGTTTAGTAGAAGAACGAGAGAAGAAGAAGACGAAAGGTTTGAAGAAGGCATACCTGGCAGTTCAGATCCGTGACTCTTGCATGGCTTTCAAAAGAAGAGTTTGAAGAAGAGATTTCAGATCCATGGTCGAAGAAGAGATTGGTCTGGTACCATATCCCTCCCATATCCTATTTGTTATTTTTATTTTTCTGTTCAGGACACTTGTAGAAGTGTCGGACACGTGTCCAACCGTATCCCACGCATATACGTGGACATGTGTTCGACACCACCACATCGAGCCTCACTGAAGCATCCGTGCTTCCTAGCTTGCAACACAAAAGATAGGAAGTTCTACTTGGTTAAATTAATGGCCAAAACTCAATAAAAAGTGAGTTTTGTCCAAAGCAAAACTTATCCAAGGATTGGGAAATTTTGTCGCATCATCTAAAATAGCATCAAGCATACCACGTGTAGACTAGCCAAGGGCAAGTGAAGCAAATAAGCAAAATACATACATACATATATAAATCCTTATCTATCATCTACCTCTATATAATGCAAGGAAGTTCTCGCAATAACCAAGTAATACTTAATTCTCTCTCAAATACAATTTAATCTTGCTAAATTACAGTGTCAAACTTCATAACTTTTGGCTCATTTTCATTTTGTCTTTAATTTCACTAGTTTGGTAAGACACGATCATGGAAAATTTAATAAAAAACAGAAAAAAACAACAAAAGGTTATAAATGCACTTTCCAATATGATGCTTGCCTATCTATCTGGGGTTATGACAGAATCCTCCCAACTTTTGTAATGCCCCAGACCCGTTACTATACAATATTGTCCACTTTGGGCTTCTAACATAGTGGATTCATCACTATACAATTTTACCACTTCGAGCCAGACCCGCACGGCTTTAAAAGGTATTGTATGCAATAAGGTCCAAAGTTCACACTTATAAAGCACTTCACAATGTATGTTTTATGCATGAGTGGTGAAGGAAAGAGATGAGATTAACCTACCCAATGTTACCTATTATTAATCCTCCAGTTGGGAAGTCAGGTCCGGGAATGTATTCCAGCAATTCTTGTAGCTATTGCAGGGAAAAATAATTTGTGTGAGAAAGAGAGTGTCAAAACCATCACTATCCCATTAAGAAAATTAATGGTCAGGTCAATAACATTTGATATTGTGAAACTAATCCTACCTCAACAAAATAATGGCAGAAAAAGCAAACTTAAATTCTTGAAAGACCAAATCTTCAAGCCATAGCAACATTTTAATTATCTCCGATATGATTGAATTAGCAGTCACTATCACAAGTTTAAACAATAATATTGAACAGACATGTGAGACACCCTTATTCAGCAAAAAAAGGTGTCCCAAACACAGAGGTGTGGGTAACCATAAAAAATAAATTGTGAAAATTGTGGGCATCTTTTTCTTGAAGTTTATCCTTGGTGTGAGAAAATAGGTAATATTGCTAGATATGCCTCAAACCATCTAGCAAAATGTTTGCTCTGGACAATCGATAATGGGAGAGTAAGAATAGATTCTCGTTAACAAAGGATTAAACATATACCGTGGCTTCAGGATTATGAATCAACACAGAGAGCGCATCCACTAACTCCCCAAGATTATGCGGAGGAATGTTTGTAGCCATTCCAACCTGGAAAAACAAAGTGCCACTAGGATGAATTTTCAACCGTTAGTTTAGATTTTGATATCTACTGGTAAAAGCTGTTGCACGTTGTCGGTTCGAATATCAGGGCAACTACTATGCAAATAATACCAAAATAAAAAAAAATTACAAATTTGCCCCTCCCAGCATCCTTACTAAATTGGAACCAGAACTACAATTAAAACATTAAAACATAGTGAAATCATAAGAATGTACTCAGACGAATCACCGCAATTCCAGAAGCACCATTCAACAATAAGTTAGGGATCCGAGCAGGAAGCAATGATGGTTCTTTTTGAGAATTGTCAAAATTTGGGACAAAATCAACCTGCCACAAATGAAACATTAAAACAAAAGCAAAGTAGGACAACAAAACTGAAGCATGTGATTACAAATGACTTGGACAGTTTCAAGAGGTACTGACTGTATCTTGTTCTAAATCAGCCAATAACATTGCTTCTGTCAGTGCCTGAAAAAGGTACCTAAAACAAATGAGTATACCTTAAACGCTTAATTTCTTCCAGGAATATAATATCATGAATCAAACCATAAATCTAGGACATCATCTTAGCACTGCAACATATACTTCAAATATTTAAGCACATGAACAATAAGAAGATATGAAATGTTGCCCATGAATGATAAATAAGGTGAAGAAATACTTATCAACTTGGCATGGTGGAGAAGACATTTATTAATAATGCATATTAAATTTAAGGATGGTATAAAGCAATCACGGTCTGTTTCACCATCAATTACTATAAGAAATCCATAAAGTTTTAAGGACCCTAACATTGTATAGACAGTAATTGAACAACTACATCACCCACAACTAACAGACTGTTAAAGCACTAATGCTCGGCCCCCTTATGATAACCAGATTGTTTGAAACCTACTTCCAGTCTACACTCTGTGTAACGCATCGCTGCAGGAGGATCTGCATCAATCGAGCCAAAATTCCCATGCCCTCGAATGAGTGGGCTACGCAAGGAGAAATCCTGAAGGAAAAAGTAGATCACTAAGGTTACAAACAACCATAGATAAACTAATTATCAGTGACTAATAATACATTTGCAAAAACTAATAAAATGAAATGGGTTTACAACAATTTAACCCAAACTTTCAAACATAGTTTGTATTTTAATGCATACTGATTGCCCAACACTGCATTGCGCCCCAGAAAAGGCAAGTGCAAAATGAAATCATATAGTTAGGAGGAAACCAAATACTTTGAAATTCTATGAGCGTATTATGATCCTTGGTAGCACAATGTTGCTCCAACACCACTCTCCTAGGAGTAAAAGACAATCCCCAGTGAAACTGTAAGACTACCTGGCCGGTTAGTATTTTATTCGCAATGGGCTCTAACGATGGTAATGGCAGTGAAAAAGAATCATACAGAGCAAACAACAGTAAACACAATACATAAATATTGCAGGAAGTACGATCGTGTTTCAATATTGCACCTTAAACTGCATCATACACCTTAAATATTGCAAGTAGCATGTACGTTGTGTGATGCAGTGTACTCAACTCAACAAAGTCTTGTCCCAACTATTTAGGGTCGGCCACATAAGCATTCGCTGATTCATGTTTCACAAACAAATACTCTTCCTGGCCTCCAAAAGGTATCGAGTTGAACTGCATATGGATATTCACTAACTGTGATGTGTAACTTGAATGGAAGGAACCCAACCAGGGCTCCTTCACATTCTTTCCTATGGTGTCGCGTATTTTAAATGTATTAGTCATCAATGTAGATGTAATATACTGATAGAATGTTGAAGACAGATTAGGAATTCATCAGATTTGAAAGCAAAAGGCCTGCAAATCATTAGGAAACCTCATTCTTGCCCTTGAAAATAGAGTGATGCATTATTCAAAATTCCAATGTTACCTGTGCCATTCGGACCAAGGAATCATATACAGCAGTATCCCCATGTGGGTGAAACTTGCCAAGGACCTGCAATAAAAGCAATCGAATTACAAAGAATTACAAGATGAAGGCAACAATATATATGACAAAGAAACAGTCCACAAAGAGTAATGCATTTAACATTTCATATAACTTGAAAAAAATAAGTCGTAAAGTTGGATTACAACCTCTCCCACTACTCTTGCACATTTCTTGTGAGGTTTCCGCGATGAAAGTCCCAATTCATGCATTGCATACCTGTAGCCAAAAATTTTGGAAAATAATAAAGAGCAGCACACCATTCAGAAGATGTAAGAAATAATGTTAACCAACATAAAATACATCAAAAGCTAAGGATAACTTTGTTAACAACAACTTATTAAATATAAGAAAGGTATACCATAATATGTTGATAACATGCATATACAAGCAACTGATTGACAGGAGAATGCAAGTGATAGTTGTAATACCCCGTTCCATTTTGGCAAGGAACTAGTTAGAGAATATTATCTTGGAATGAATAAGAAAAATTTTAAAGAAAAATTTAGAATAGTCTAGAAGAGTCTAGAATATTTGAGAAGTTTCTAGAAGAATCTAGAATATTTGATAAGTTTCTAGAAAAATCTAAAATAGTCTAGAAGAATCTAAAATGTTGGAGAAGTTCTAGAAAGTTCTAGAGAGTTAAAGAATAACCTAGAATGGTCTAGAACAATATAGAAGAATCTAGAATGTTGAAGAAATTTCTAGAAGAATTCGGAAAGTTCTAGAACAATTGAGAAGAATCTGAAAAATTCTAGAAAAATTTAGAGAAGTCTAGAATATTTTAGAAGGTTCTAAGAAATACTAGAAGATTCTAGAGAGATTTAGAATGTCCCGAAAAATACCGGAAGAGCTTAGAAGGTTGGAGAAGACTTTAAAATATTTTAGATACTTGTCAAATTGTCATGTGCAAAATGAGCTTAAAACCTAGAAAAATCTAGGAAATGAGAGATGGTAGAATATTCTAGGGAATGTCCCCTAACAAAGTCACATTCTAGAATAATCTATAAATAAGGCATTTGGAATTGGATTAAAATAGAAGGCGCACAAGTAGTCTTCCACTTTCAAAAAAGAATACAGAGTAAAAGAGATAAAAGAAGGAAGGAAGGAAGAGCACCTCATCAATGGAGAAAGAAAATTGTGAGAAAAGAGAAAAGACATTGATAGCATCTCACTCTACTTCGGGTAACAAAAAACACTCAAGAAGCATATCATTTAGACTTGAGGTGAGTGGTTTGGCATGCTACGTATTTTTTAAAATTCCCCGTATCCCTAAACATTTGAAAAAAAATACGATATGCTTGTTCATTACTACCTTTACAAAATATTTTTCTAAGTGTCTAAATACTTGTGGCATACGATGAATTCTTTTGTGAAGTATTGCGACTCAATCACTTGTTTATATGGTGAGACTTTGTGATAGAGAATGGGACCATGATTGAAAGTCCAAGGAAATTATTCTTCGGTGTACAAGTGACCCTGGCCACTAGGGAACAGACCCGGGGAAGCTAAGGTGACCCGAGTGCTCAACGGTTGAAGGAACAGTGTCTGGTGCGTCCTGGTGACCTTCACCGAATCGTCTTAGGGAACAGACCTAGGTGAGGCTGTGGTGACCCTAAGTACGATATTGGATCCAACCTTGAAAACTTTTGGTATTTGGTATTGGTTCCCATCGATTACTGGATATCGTACAATCTCCACCATTATGATATGATGCACCATTGTGGTATGATTTCTTGTTAAAATCCAATTGTGTTATTCTTGAGAAAATTTGTTATCTTGATAAAGTTATTTTTTCCAAATCTTTGATTTACAAGTCGTATACCAAAAATATTTTTCAGCCACTTTAAATATACATGTCTTTCCATTCATTGGACTTTTTAGCTCATGCTTTCAAAAATAAAAATAAAAAATCAGGTAAATGATTGGAGTGTCAATAGCGGACTCAGGAAATTGATTGGAGACTAATAGTGTTGTGACCTCCGTAACATATACCATATAGCCATCTTTACTTGTTTGGATAGTTGGGGCAAAAAGGTTTAGGTATGTTGACTTTGACATATTGACATGAGATCAATTTAGTGTTAATGTTATTTTTCACTCCTATATTATTAATTTATTATTAGGCTTACGTGTTCCATAGATTATAAATCTATGGTTCACTGCCGGTCATGCCCTTAGAGTTAGGGTGTGACAATAGTGATGACTATCACCACACAAATACTTGTGTATGATGATAGAACTCCGTGTTTACTTAGAAATTCTATGTAGACCACAGCTCGTAAGGAATACTAATACACATAAAATGCTTTCTTCAGTATTTCTTGTGTAAGTCCATTATGGCAAACAAATACCGAGTTTTGGAGGTGGAACGAACATCTCCTATGCCAAAATGAGTAATAACAAAGAGCTAGCCCATATGATAAAAAGTTCACAAACATAATAGTAGGAATATGGCACTCCATGAAGCAATGACACCTCTCTTAGACTCACGTATCACATATACAATATAGACAACTTACATCTCAGAGGCGCGAGAGAAGGTCCAATTTTTATTTTTTTTCAATTCTGAACACATTGTTAGGACACACTCTGGAAGGATGAGAGTCAAATGCGAACTATAAAAATCCACATTTCTGTAAATAAAAACTATAACTAAGACCTAAAATAAAGAGAGGATAAGAAGAATAAGAAGCTATCACCTTAAAAGCATTAGCACTAAAAATAGTAAAAAAACAAAAGAGGGCCATCACCGTGACATCTGACGACATTTGTCGTCTTCCAGTGGCCTATCAACGACATACCAGCCATGTTAAAAGCTTTTATTCCTTTTCATCAAAAAAAATCACTTAATTTTGATTTCATTATTTTGTTGTGTTGATCATGAATCAATGGTGTGAAGTTGAATTTTGAGACTTCAAAGTAACAGATCAATGTTTTACGAATCATTATGATTTGGGTGTTTTAGGTAGCTATATGTCTTCAGTGTGTTCCTGTTTTACTGTTTCAAAAATTTCAAGTCAGCACCCGAGTATAGACTATAACATTGTAATCTTATCCCATGTCTGAATCCATACTTCTTAAATCACACTTTTATGAGGGAGGGGGGAGAGATGCAGTGAGGGAGAGGGGAGATGCATTAATCACCCTTCCTCTTCCCCATTTACCAGCAATACAGTTGGGGTTGCATCCTCTGAGTTTAAATTTTTTCCAATATTAGTCAAATCCAATCATTTGCACTCCTATGAGTCCACTGAGACCTGCAAGATGCAATGAGTTTATTGTGGGCAATTGAAATCCTATGAAATCGACCAAGTATCCAAATCAATTCTGCCAATTCTATTCTAGATCCACACTTTCAAATCCCAAAATACAATGGAAGCTAGATTGTCATTGATGGTTTACATTGAACTATTTATAGAAAAATGATCTCACAATACATAAGACACCAGGAAAACAATATCCCCGCGCTACCCAAAAGAAGCCCAAATAAGATATGCATAGTGATGCTGAATTCAATAATGACCAACACCATTTGAGCTTATGGCTGGCAGTAGGTGAACCGGAGAAAATTAACGTCATATTCTCTGTTCTGGTCTATATTATACAGGGAAATAGTACGAGTTAGTAAGGTTGTAAGTGTGCACGTGCCCGCAACTTCACTTTTCCATTTATTTTTCCCAAATTTTCTCGACAACCAAATAGGGCAATTGAAGAAAACATATATACAAAAGAAGAAGAAGAAGAATAACTCACAGTATACGGCGGTGCACGGGCTTCAACCCGTCCCGAACATCGGGCAAGGCCCGACCGAGCAAGACTGACATGGCGTAAGACAAATAGGCCTCGGTGGCCTCCTTGTGAAGCTCCATCTGGACAATCCTTCCCTCTCCTCCACTTCCACTACCATTATCCTTCTTGTCCCTCACTACAACGCTCCCATTCCCTTCTTCTCCATCTCCCCTCTCCTCCGCTTCTCTCCGTCTCGCTTTCACCGGAGTTCCGACTCTCCGGTGAGAAGGACGTGCCGAGAGGAACCGGAGATGTGACCCACCTTGTCGGAGACTCCATAACCGGGTTGGAGAGGCGGGTAGTGAAAACTGAGAGCAGCGGAGTAATCGGAACCCAGTAGTGAACGCCATTGTAGGTCCCAATGAGAGTTTCGGTTGGGCACAATACGGTTTCATGCCATTGCAGTGTGAGAAATAATGTGTGTTTGTGTTAATAGAGTTGAAGGTGACTGAAAACCCTAGAGACTTTAGAGTGGTTCTTGGGCGCCAAGTTCTATTTGTACCTTCTTTGTTTTTCAGTGCGTGGATGGCACGTGACTCAAGGTTTCCATTTTCTATTTTCTTCTTTGCCTTGACATTAACCCAATTGTATAGATACACGTTGATATATAACTTGTGAACCAAATATCTAAGCATACCCTTTTTTTTCTCAATTAAATATAGCACTCTCACGTCTTTCAAAAATCAAAAATCAAAAATCAAAAATCTACTTGATCTTTGTATTAACAAAATCATGTTAAAGTAATTTTGTAAATGTATTTTTATAATTGATATATTTCTTTGAGTCGAGCAAATTAGTTGAAGTTGTATAAGGCGGTGTATTTTTTGCATTGAATATTGAAGAAATTTAAGTTGAATAACATGAAGCTTATTTGTGAGTGAAATGCAAATTCATGAATAAACTCAAAGTGTTCACATGTCGCTTAGGATTGCTAAGTGAACTTAATAACCTATTGAACTTTGAATTTATTTCAAAAATATTTTCAAAAATTGATGTATGTAGTGTATACTTGTCCTTCCATTTTTTTGGTAAAAATAAGGCCTGAGCATAGGCCATGTTCAAGCAAAACCTAAAAGTCTTTGTTTGAGATAATTTAAATCTGTTTTGAATGGTTTCCTTGTAGCTAGTGCTCGCTTGCCCTAGGATTTTAGCTCAAGTGAGAAGGATGCAACATGAACTAATAAACTGTTGTCACTCGTGCTCACTTCTTGCTTGCTTGGCGCTCAAGAGAGTCCAAGCATGCTAAAGTGAAAGGACGCGTGCTCGAGCAATTGTGGCACATTAGAACCCTATTTTAATTAGGATGTCTTTCCAAAATCGATTTCATATGTTTTTGCTATAAATATGAAACACTGTGACATTTATCTGAGAGTGAAAAGGAGATAAAAACAAAGTAAAACTAAGAGTTTTTAGAGCAACCTAGAACACAACTTTTTTGCTTTTTGATTTTCAAATAAACAAAAAATGTTTTAGAGAATTTAACTAAAGATTTGTTGCTACAATCTTTTTAGTGTTGTGTGAACACCCTAGTCAACCAAAAGCTTCAGAGATACGAGTTTCTCAAACTCCTCCAAATTCGGAGGAACTCTTGAACATCCAAGCAGGAAGACAAAGATTCATAGGAGGATGTGTCAATAGTGTAATCTATTCACTGTTGAAAGAATTAGTGATCTACAAAGTAAACGACAAAAAAAGTTTGTCAAGAGGAGTACATGACAAAAGGATACATTACAACAGTTTGCAAGTATTTGAGTTTATATTGCTAATTTCAATACTAGAGGGTTAGGTTGAACTAGGTCTCCTGATTTTTCCTACAAGGGTTTTCACATTAAAAACGGTGTGCCTTAATTTTGTGGTTGTTTGTTATTAGATCTTCAAATACACTAGATCGATATATTTTCATATACTGATTACACATGCATTGAGCAATCTTATTTGTTTTTTAGGCATATGATTTATTATTATTGGACGAATTAGATCGTTAAATTTTTAATTCCTAATTATTTCTGCACAAGACCTATTCAACCCTCTTAGGTCCATTTAAGGTCTAAATAGATATCAGTCAATGCAATATCAACTTTAATTCTATAAGAATCCATACAATTTGTGATCAACAAATGAAAAAAAAACATACATTTTCTTCATATAATACCAATTAAAATGATTTTGTATTTCAAAATAAGCTATATGTGTTTGATACTATTCAACTTGTTTATCATTTATGTTAGTTGCTCGTGCCACTTTTAAACTCACATTGAAATCTAGTCAAGCTTAACCAACTAATTTTATGACGGGCTCATGTTGTGTTAACATGTTGCATCGAAAGTTGTTACCCCTATTTGTTGGCATCATTATGGAGCTAGTCGAGGTGGCAAAATCTCCCACTTTCCGACAAGGGACACCGTGAACTCAAGTCTCATATGTTGGTTATGTGGAGATAGGGCTCAATCCTAGCCAATTCCAAGACACAACTAACTCATCCTCAGTCGCTTATCAATTGCCACTGCATTATTTTCATTGGTTTACTAGTATCACTCTGTATTGCCAATTTTTGGAGAAAAAAAAATGGAAAGTACTCTTTTTTTTATATACTTTACTGGTTTGCAAGTTTGTGGTAGTCTTAATCAATAGACTTTGAAAACAAAAAATATCTACATCATTATAGGGGAAGACATGGATTAAGAGGGAGCAACTTTACATCTTGAGCACTTAGGGAGTGTTTGTTTACGTACGCAACGTTTGGTATGCAGTAATGCAATTAAATAGGAATGAAATGAATATAAGAATGGAGTGAGCTTAGGAATGGAATGAAATGTGTATTATAATTATAATGTTTGACATTTAATTGGGATTGAGTGTTGGAATGGTATGCACATTCCATTCTAATGTTTGGATAAAATAATTTTTATTGAAATGGAATGAAATTTAACTAAAATAATTTTTTTATTATAGAATTTCAAACTTAATTAACATACTCTATTACAATGAGTACTTCTGTTAATTTTAAAATTTGACAAATACATATACATATACATACTACTTTAAAAAGAATGTATCTTAGAAAAACTTTAATTTTCCTCTTTTACCCTATAACATTTCTTAATTATCTAAACTACCATGAATTAATATATTATAAATGTTATTCATCATAAAAGTTCATCTATTTATTGAGCAGGTGCAATGGCCTTTCATCTCCTCTTTATATGTGTGTATATATATATATATATATATATATATATATATATAT
>CM042189.1:10143282-10178768 GCA_023539305.1 Ilex asprella
TATTAAAATAAAATTAGCCAGTAACATGATAAATAAGCTTCCCCATTGATTTAATTAAATAATGAATGTTGCTAGTACAACTCCAAAACATCATATATATATATATATATATATATATGATTAGTCTTAGAACATACTGCTAACAATTACATCGTCGTGTACTTTGACATATAGTTTTTTTTAACCGTTAATGTTGATTTTTTTATGCATTTTTGCATTACAGGTGCGAGTATTGTCACATGTCAAGTTACACTTTTATCTTAGAAAACCAATGATGTCTCTAGGGGGCAAGACAATTGTGCCCCATTTCTTGCCTTTTCCTAGTTTTGCACCCTTTGCTAGATATTCCCTTTTTATATGACACGATTGGGGCAAAGAAATTTGGTCTTTAGGTTTGTTTTATAATGTTAACGACCTTTTTGCTTCTTTCTAATACAAGGTGGTATAAAATATATCAATGAACAAAGATTTATGGTACTATTTAGGTCAAACCTGTGCTAGAATTCAACTCAAATAACAGGGCAAAAGTAACTAAATAAATGCAAAGATGACCCAAATCCTCCCTTGTATCCTATCCAAATATTGCAATGATACATGTCCTAGATGATGTATTATATTGCTCTTTTGTATTCATTGTACATCTTTATTTTAAGTGACAGTTCAGTGGGTATTCTTACGAAAACAAAATGATTTTGCGTTTTATCAAGAAATTGCCTATGGCAGAATTTTACATATAGGAACTTAGGTTGACAATTTTATAACTTGTTTTGTAACTCATTTAGTTGCTTTTTAGTTAAGGCTGTGAATAGGTTAATGACACTTCATGTTTGAATAATCACCAAAGTTAAAACCCCATTGACCACATTTACCAATTTACTCAACTAATTTGTCAATTAAGTGTTTTGAAAACCTTTTCCAATCAAGAACAACCCTACATGAATGAATGGATGATATATGTATATGTCAACCATTCCAATCACAAACCTTATCCACCTTATCCCTCCAACAAACCAACCATCAATCCAACAAAATTGGTGAATATATAAGTTATTCAAATCAATAAATCATTGCATCAAACACATTGGGAGTGTGTGTGATATTTCAAAATAATAAATCAAAAAGCCACAACAATGAATTTAAGATGGAAACCCTCTTACAAATACCAACAAAACAGATCACAGTTTACTTAACCTAATCCACTATTCTCAAAATTGAGTAGAATGACATAAGTCTTATACCTCAATCAATACACTCGTGGTTAAATACTTTCTTCCTTTAATCTATCCTTTGAATACAACCACTGAAGTCTTGAGAACTGGCATCATTTGGACGCAATCGCCACACGACTCGTCTAGGTCTCAAGCAATCTTCAGGGACACCTCTCAAAATTCTTGATATGCACATAACCAGTGTGGGTCTTGGTGGTTCACCACGAGATCATCTTGCAAAATCTAGCTACCCAGTCATTTTCGTCAAATTTTGAGATAGATTATTTTTTTTGTGTTTTACGAGACAATCAAATGTCGTGCAACTAAAATAAACGTGATCAAATTTTGTTCATGAAACCTGAGAAATAATTTTAAGTTAGTTCAAATAAAGTATATTGAACTTAACCTGGAATGAGATTAAATTGATTGAGAATCAAATTTGACCAAACAAAAGATGGACGTGTGACGTGCTTTAGGCCAAGCAATTAAGGGGTATAAAAGGGGAGAAAAACCAGATTTTTCTCCTTATATTTGCTTCATCCATTCCTGGGGGAGAGAGAAAGTGAGAGAGAGAGAAGAGAATAGAAGAGAAAACCAAATTCTCCAAGCCTTCTCCCTTCAATCTACAAAGATCTGACCATCGGATTCTTTCGGACCAAGAACAAAGGTTGTTATATGCGATGAGAGCTACGCGTACATACCAAAGATTTTTGTTTTCGCCAAAATCTCAAAGACATAATTGTTGAGATCAAATCTTTGAAGCTTTATTTGGGTCTTGTGGAGGTTCTTCTACGTATATTTACTCTTTAGGAGGTAGGGTTCCTTTCCTAATTAGGTTTATTTCTAACCTAGGGTTAAAATATGAAATAATTAAGTTGTTAGAGATGAAATCTCACATATAACACATACCTAGGATCGTTAGAATATGAAAATGGGTATAAGAATATGTTTCAAACAATTCTTGCATGACTTGGTTGTTGATGAAATTGTTTGACTTGGAATTTTCATGGGGTATGTGTTGTTTCAGGCATGCTATATGTTTACATAATTTTTCCCTATTAATTATTTTATAAAATGCTTATGAGTACAAGTATGTTAATTGGATGAATATCATTTGTAACATGTTTGAGATTGATGTTATGAAATGTTGTTATATGCTTATGATATAATGAACATGGTGTTGAAATTGCAATTGTAGATTTCATTTTCATATGAACAGGTATCATCGCATTTGCGGACAATTGACATGAGGGTGGTGTGTGTGTGCATAGTTTTGATCAAATACCATCCTTGGTGGGTTGATAAGTGACCTCAGAAAAGTTGGGCCTAGGTTCGACTGAGTCGCACGGAGTTGCATTGAAAACTAGGGTCGAGGTTAGCAAGAAGGGCTAGATTCTCCATCGAGTGCAAGACCCGGTAACTTCGGATATGCACTCCCATTGGTATTGAGTCCATAAAATGTATCGGCGTACATAAAGCAGTTGGTGGAAGTTCATAGATGTCGTGTCGTTGAGTACCCATTGGCGGAAGTGCATAATTACCCACTCCAAGAAAGACTCAAGAGTTTTGTAAATGGTCATTGAATATGTAACATTAATGACAGAGGCTTGGAATGCCCGGATGCATACGCATGACAAGACATATGTTATGGGAGGCGGTGACGGGCTCGGGTTACAATGCATGTGTGAGTTTCATCTCATGACATGACACGACATTGTGGTATTCATTTATGAATTCTATATTCTTGAATGAATGATTGATTGATGAATTACATGTGAATATCTCATATGCATCTGAGTTGAGGAATAGCCTCCTTAAGAGATACCTTATTTAGCGTAGTATACCCTTTTTAGAATAAAATTTCAGGTGTCAAACAAACGCTGGTGGACGGCCCTCACTAGGGCCCTTGTTGATGAAGAAGCTGAAATGTGACTTTTGAATTACATATTTATAAATCAATTATGTAATTTATTTTGAACTTGTAAATTATGTTAAAGGGACATAAAATGGATTCTTATGGACTATATTTTGAGTGTAAATGAATACCATATAAGTTTAGATGAACTTGGAATGGGATTGAGTAGTTAAAGGTTGAGACTTGGAAAGATTTGAGAAAATTTTGGGTTCAGATACCGATACCAAATTGATTAAGTACCAGTACCACACTGTCGAATGACACAGGTACTAGTACCTAAACTTATAGGCACCAATACTTGGATTCCAGTGGGTTCAGGTACTAGTATCAAGAAAAATATGTACTTGTACCTAAAAAATAGTGGGCTCAGGTACCGGCACCAATTTATATAGGTACTGGTAACTGCCAAACAGAAGGCCTAGGTATCGGTACCATGTATCAGAAGGTACCGGTACCTCTTCCCAGAATTTTAAAATTTTAAAATAAACATTGAGAGACCTTCACTTTTTGAATGCTCCCTTTAGATGATGTAAATGGATAATAAAAAAGCCCTAATTACTGGGGTTTGGAACTTGGAATGGTCATGTGATGGATATGTGTACTGGTTATGCATTGGGTTGTCTTTCGGTACAAGGGAGACTCTGCCAAAAGTTTGTTTTGATTATGATTCTGGTGAATTGGGTGTAATGACGTGGTATTAGATTATGCAGTACTCACGTGTATACTTCCGCGAGTTGATGGGTGATCAACTGTTTGAGAAAGGACCCCTTGATTTTGGGGCGTCATACCAGTTTCTTAAGAAATGGTAAGGTCTTTGGCGTAAGAAGAAGGGGTTGACTCGTATCATCTTGACTTGGTTTTGCTTCATTTATGTTTTTTTTTTAAATACCAAGTCAGGTTTTTCTCTTACCTGTATTGAATAGAACATGTTGAGCCAAATCTTCTTCATGTAAAACCTGTTTGATTTATATCAAAAAAATCGTGTTGTTTTATGAAACCATGTTCTATGACTTGAATCCGTATTCAATCCTATTTTCGATAGGGACAGTTGACAATTGAATTCAATTTTTCACATTAAGTGCGTACAATACTTTTGTATTTGCAAGCCAAAATTCTAATGCAAGAAAATTGAATTATACACTTTATTCAATACAAACTCTTTTTTTTAAGATCCGCTATGAAAATGAGAAAGATTTCTCTATATATGCTCAAATTGATCAATAATATCAAAATTTGATAAATCGGCCCAAACCAACTTACTAATGGGATGCCTTAGTCCATTACAAAAGTTCATTTTCGCCGATGATCCAATCAGAGGAATAATTGAAACAATTATATTGAACTTCTTAATAACATTATCGATTAGAAATGAATTTTAAGCATTTGATTCCATACCATTAAAAGATTTAGTGGCACACTTGCAAAATAAGCCATAAAATTAAGACAAAAATTGAAAATTTGGTTTTTATGGATTCACCCAGCATAAGATCACATGTAAAAATATCATTGCCAGAAATTGACAAGGTAATGTTTTATTCTTGAGTGAAGTTTGAGAGAAACTCATTCCTTAATGACTTTCGAGACCAGCTTGCCACGTACAAATTCTACATACAATCGAGTCCTCAAATCAAAGCTTAAGAAAAGCAGGAGAAATGAAGGAAGCTACATTTCAAGTCGAGATTGTAAGAGTAACTTCATTTTGAACTTCAAATCTTCAGATTTACTTTCATTACTTACAAACCCTTTGGGTGGTGGACCAGGGGCAGACCTTGGTCCTCGGAATTAGAAATCTGAGCTTAAATTTGTGTTTGGAAGGTGTTCTACGGAAGGAGAGGCTGTAACTAAGGTCGTTTTCACTAATAAGAATCAAAGAATTAGTAGATCTGTTCTGCCCAAAATGGGAATGAGCTAGGGTTGTGAACTTATGATCTATAATATGATGATAAAATTCAATTCCATGATTATAAGATTATTCTACACTAGACCATATCGGAGTAGGGTTATATATATTCTCATTATGAGAAGGGATCATTCGAGCGTATTTAAATAGATGCTATGTTTACATATGGATCGCTACGTCATTACATTCCAATTAGAATTAGGAATATGTATAATCTGACCTACTTGTTACATATCTCTCCTTAGTTGGCACCCTGTTTGAGCTTCTATTGAGTCGAGAAATATGTTTGATTGTCCATTTTTTTGATAGATTTTATATCTATATAAGATATTCTCCGAATAATTCAAATCAAAGCAATTAGATGTCCAATTGGGGTTTATATGACATGATTGATCTAAAGGAACACTTCAATATTCTACCATTGCCACATATTCCATATATCATACTAGATAGATATTATATTCATGGAATATAATTCCCTTTCAAGATGCCTTGGTGGTGAAATGGTAGACACATGAGACTCAAATTCTCGTGTTAAAAGGCGTGGAGGTTCGAGTCCACTTCAAGGCAAAAAATTGAGAATGCTCATTGAATGAGAAATTCAATAAGAGAGCTCAGATTATCATTTAATTTAATTTCACATAAAATTTATATTTTCATATATTTCACAAAAAAAAATGTTATTTAAATTGTTCTTCAAAAGCTTATCCGATGATCTGAAATAGACTCATCCAACGACCACCAACATTCCTTTCAAAATGAGTCACATTGCACTGTGCCTTCTGACACGGTTTACCCAATTATTAACATATTAATAAGATAAACTTAGTCATTAATGATGTGAGTTTAGTTACAAATTAATGGGTTCATAATATGGTGGGGTTAGTTATTAAAGGGTGTAAATAGAATGAGTGAACTTAGTTATTAAAGAGGTGTGTATAATATATGGTGAGTTTAGTTACTAATGGAGTAGATATATAAGGGATAATTTTAGTAGTTTGATAATAAGAAATTAAGTGTGGTGAGAATTGATATTTGTCGTGTAGAAATAGTCCCACCATTAGTTTTTTATTGTCAAATATTTATATAGTTTTGTTCAAATTAGTTCCTACCCCCAAATTGCTACACTTTCAAAAAGTTTTAACCAACTAAATTTACTGGATTAAAATAAAGAGTAATATTATTTAGACCTAAAAATTTAGCATAATACCGTGATTTTATTGAAATTATTGGGTTAAAATTAAATTCCAATATTTGATAGAACTTATAATTAGGGGTGTTTAGCCTACCCTATGAGTAAGAAATATTCTCTTCCCTCTTCCTGCTCGATACTTTTCAAATGAATTTTTTTTTTGCCTGTCCTACCCGATCAAGTGTAATATTCTTACCCGACTTCCGTCCAAATTAATCGGGTAGGAAATCAGGTGAACACGTTTTGTAGTTGTTAATTTTTGGATCATTTTAACAATTCAATTATATAACATACATCAATTTAACAACACAACAAAACAGTAACACTAAAACCTAAAACAATTACAATAAAACACAAGAAAGCCGAAGACATAAACATTAATCCATCATAATTGTTGCACAATTACAATAACTACTATTATATATATATATATATATATATATATATCTGTGTAGGACAAGGTAGGAATACGAAAATTTGATGGACATTCCGCATTCCTACTCTATTTAATTAAAAGACCAAAAAATATTTCGTATTCTTACTCTATTTTTTCGGTTAATCGATCAATAAGTTGGATAGAGTCGGATAAGGTAGAAAATTGTAGGTAATCAAAATTTGAACACCCCTACTTATGATTTAAATGTTATAGTGAATTAAGTTGGCGAAGGTGCTTATGACATTGATTTATAATGAATGTTTGGATGAGTAAATTTAGTAAAACTTATACTCAAATCCTGAAGTTTGTCATTTAATTACTCAGATCCCTTGAAATTTTAAATATTACACATAAACCCCTTAATATTTGAAATATTACACACGGATTCGCTAAAGTTTGTATGTACGTAACACTTAGACCTCTACCGTCAAATGTTCATGATTATATTCGTTAGTAAGACCCCTAAAGTTTGTAGTTATACAATACTTAGATCCCTCAAGTTTAAAATGTTATACTTAGATAAAAATATTCCAATCAAAGAATGAATATCAAATATTTTAAATTTATAACAAAATTTATTATCTATTGTATCATTTACTGAAATAAAATAAAAAATAAAAAAGTTAATTTTTTCTTAAAAAATAATAATTAATATACAATTATACTATATATTTGAATAAAACTAAAAAATCAAATAAAAGGCCTAAGTCATTCATAATTGAACATGAATTTTAGAACTAAAATTTATGTTTTATTATGTTATTTATTGAAATAAAATTAAAAATAAAAATCTACTTTAAAAAAAAATTATAATTAGTGTACAATTATACTATCTGTTGGGAAAAGACAAAAAAAATAAAAATAAAAAATGGGTCAAACTGTAATGGACATAGTATATTCTAAGTTTAATTGGAATAATTTAGAACAACCTAGTTAAATTCTAATAGATAGTATAATTGTATACTAATTATGATTTTTAAGGAAAAAAATAGATTTTATTTCAATTAATGTCATAATAGAACATGAATTTTGATTATAAAATTTAAAATATTTGATATTTTATTTTAGATTGGAGCATTTTTGGTTTAAATATAATATTTTAAATTTGAAGGATCTAAGTATTACACGCTATAAATTTTAAGGGGTTTGAATATAATTTATTAATTACAGGGGTCTAATTGTTCCTCGTGTACAAATTTTAAGATATCTGTGTGATATTTTAACTGTAAAGAAATTTGTGTATAATATTTTAAATATTAATTGTCTGGATATAATATTTTAAATATTAGAAAATTTGAATAATTAAATAACAAAAATCATGGGTGAGTCTAGACGTAATTCACCTAAATTCTATTAACTATTATCAATGAGACTTCATCCAATCATCTGATTTGATTCACTAAATTTTATGATCTTTTAGCTATGCATCATTACAGTTTCTACAAATTCCTCACTTTGTTAGTTCTTTGTTCACTGTCCACTTGCAAATGCCAAATAACTGAAATTGGGTTCATCTCCTTTCTCTCCCTTTCTCTCTCTAGGTTGTTGCATTTTCGTTTCCCTCTGCTCTTCAAAAATTCAAATGTCAGCGTCCACTGTTTCAATCACAGCGAACCCCGGAGCGGCGAGGCGTAGGCCGGTGGAAAAATCCAAGTCTGGCATAGATTTCATTGGCACTGACAGAGTCGCCGCCGCTTCTCCGAGTAATAATAGAATCGACGGCGGAGACATTGGGGTTGGGAAAGATCTAAGCGACTCGATTCGAAGCGAAACAGTCCTCGAGAGATCGAGAGAGCATGTCACGGTCCAGGTCAAGAAACCCTTGCCCAGTTCTGTAAACGGCACCGTATTGCCTCGCCGGAGTACCCGCAAGGTCGTCCCCAAGCCCGAGAGGCCGTGGTGGCAGACCGTGATTCGTGTTTTCACCAAGAATTTCTTGGTTTTGCTGGTTGTTTTGGGTTTGATCCAGATGATTTATCGACTGGCTTCGACTTTGGGCAATGGGCCTGATGTTTCTTTTGTGGGTTCGGAATTCGAGGGTTGGATTGCGGAATTGGATGCATTTCTGCAGACGACGACGAAGATGATGCAGGTTCAGGTTGAGGCTGTGGATAGGAAAATGGACAGTAAAATAGGGGGTCTAAGAAGCGAATTGGGTAAGAAAATTGAGGACAAGGGATCAGAATTCGTGGCCGAGTTGAAGAAACTGGATGGCAGGACTGGGAAATTGGAGAAGTTTCTTGGTGAATTGAGAGCCACGGAGTGGTTAAGAAAACAAGATTTTGATGGGTTTTTCGAGGAGTTTAAGAAGGCAAAAGGGATCGATAGTGGTGGTGATGTGAGTTTGGATGAGGTGAGGGCTTTTGCTCGGGAGATAGTTGAGAAAGAAATAGAAAAGCGTGCTGCTGATGGGCTTGGGAGGGTGGATTATGCATTGGCCTCTGGTGGGGGCATGGTGGTGAAGCACTCAGAGCCTTATGTTGGTGGGAAGGGAAGTGGTACTTGGTTTTGGCGTAATGGGGTTCTTCGTGATGCAGAGACAATGCTGAGGCCAAGTTTTGGAGAGCCGGGTCAGTGTTTTCCTCTTAAAGGAAGTAGTGGGTTTGTGCAGATCAAGCTTAGGGCGGCCATCATACCAGAGGCTATAACTTTGGAGCATGTTGCCAAGGTTAGCTATGCCTAGTTTCCTTATTTGTTTACTCCACATTTTATTTTTCTCATTACTACTATTTGTGGTTGTATATCTTTACATTGGAATTTTAGGACGTGTTCCTTAGTCTACGTTTTAACTTGTCATTTTGGTGATCTATGATTTTAGTGAAATCTGTTGTTGGATTCATTTTTAGCTAAACTTCATCATGCAAACCTATAAGATATTAAGCTTAATCAGTGAACTTGAGCCCCACAGGGAGTTGATTTTCATGGAATATTTGCATATTTTGTCTGACTGTAGCCTTTGACATCTTTCTGCCTGGTTGTGTAAAAGGAAAGGTAAAGGAAGAGAAGAAACACATAAAAAAAGAGATAGTAACTCAAAATTTTTCCAGCGAGTAACGATTGAGAAAACAAAATGGAATTCACAAATCAGTTGGAATTAGAAAGCGGAGTAGTGTTGAGGATGAAGTAAGCATTGAAAGGTTGATCACTGATTTTTATTTTTGCGAGCTTGTACTCACCTCAATAGAGCCATAACCAGATTGGAAGGATCAGATTGAAGTTTCATTAATGAAAGAAAAGCAAGTTGATTGGAGAGATCTTTTGAACAGGAGAAGTTAAATATGCTATTTTTGAGTGCTTAGGGCCAAGGGTCCCAGTATACTTTCTGTAAAAAAGAAAGAGTCTTGGTCTGTATGGTTTCACAATAACAATTTCGAGAATTGTTTGGATATGATGAAAGAGGATATGATGTGAGTTTTTCATAATTTTTTTCAACAGATTGGTTAGTGCAGTTAACAATTCTATGATTATTTATTGTATTTCGAAAGAAAATAAGTCTTTTAAAAGTAGGAACTTTAGGCTGATGAGTTTGGTGACTAGTCTCTATAAGACTGGGAAGCACGGATACTCCTCAGGGGTCGATGTGGTGGACACGGATACGTGTGGGACACGTGTCCGATACTTCCACAAGTGTCCTTAACGGAGAAGAAGTATTTGTTAAGGACGGATGCGGTTCGGATATGGCTACATCCATGGATTTAAAATTAGAAAAAAAAGGAGAAGAAGACAATGTACCTAATCAGCTAGAGACACTGCCACATATCTTCTTGTCTTTGAGTAGGTATTTCGTTTTCATCTTTAGTCTCTCTTCGATCACACGCTCTCTCCTCTCACGCCACTTGAGTTCTTTACGATTTCATTGTCCAAACTCCAACAGCTTACTCTAGTTGCTGAAAAGCAATAAAGGGATGCCTTTTTATTTTTTTGGCTCGTCTTAATTTACATTTCAGCCCTTATTTTTTTCTTTACCCTAGTTGCTAAAATAATTTAAAAATAACCCTCGGACTTTTTATATTTTATGTTAAGTTACAATCATACCTTTTTAGTTGTCACCCACTAGCCAATTTCGTTTAGCCCACTGTCCATAACATATTTTCCCACTAATCAAATTTAATATTAGCTCATTTTTCAAATTATAAAATATTAATTAATTACTCAAATTTATTATTAATGTTATTATATATATAAAAATATATTATATTATTTTAATTAGCCATATCTTCGCCTTACCCATGTCCTATATTTTAGAATTTTGTCGTATTTCCATGACTGTATCGTATCGGATACGACACCCGTATCCATATCCATGTTTTCTAGCTATAAGATTAATGACCAAAAAAAAAGAAGTCTCTATAAGATTATTACAAAAGTTTTATCTATGAGAGCAAGAGAGGTCCTCAGTGATACTATTTTGGATTTCCAAAAAGCTTTTGTTAAAGATCCTTTATCGTCCTCTCTTTTTTACTCTTATATTTGATAGTTTGAGTGAGCTAGTGGTGTTGTTGAAAGATGTAACCTTGTGAATGGTTTGTAATAGGAATGGATGGGAATTGATTTCACACTTACAATTTGCTAATGACACTATACATTGTCCTATTGGGATGAAGAAATATTTTTAAAATTTTTAAAAAAATTGTTGATGTGTTTTGAGTAGTTTCAGGATTAAAGAGCACTGTAGATAAAATTTTAGTTGCTGGTATAACTCTCGTTAAGATGAGATTCCTAGGTTGGTTTAATTGTTGGTAGATTCTATGGTGTATTTGCATCTTCCTTTGGCGGTAACCAATAGTCTATGTTTTAGGGATCCAATTATTGAGAAAGTGAGAAAACAATTGGATTTATTTCAAAAGGAGGAGATTAACGTTAGTTCAATTTGTTATGTGTAGTATTATTAGGTATGTTCTATTTCTTTTTCACATGTCAGGAAAGGTAACAACGAGGATTGAACGGGAAAAGAGGGTTTCTTGAGGGAAGGAATTGGTGTGGGAAAGAATGATCATTTGACAAGTTGGGAGGTGATCTCAACCCAACAAAGTCTTGTCCCAACTTTTTTGGGGTTAGTTGTATGAATTTTGTTTTGATGCTGTGTTTTATTAATGATCATGCTTTCTGTATTTCTAAGTATGAGTTGGGAGGTGATTTCCAAATCTAAAATCAAGGGTGGTCTTGCAATTGGAAGTTCGTTGGCAAGAAATACAACTATAGTTGGAAAATGACTATGGAGTTTTCTTTGAAACATTATTCACTAGTACGCTTGGCTGTCAAGAGAAATATGGATTCCAAGGTAATGGAGATGATAATAGGGTTTAAAGATGAAGTTTTCGGTGCATATGAAAATTCATCTTGCAGGGATTGCCATGATTTTTATAAAATGCTAGATTAGTTGTGGGTAATGGGGACAAAGTCTGATTTTGGAAGGATGTTTATGTATGGACTATGGACTCTTTGCTTTCAGGGATTTTCCTTGTCTGTATCATGCCTCTTGTATTAATGGTGCTTCTATTGCTTCATGATCTGCCCTAGTTCTCATTTACTTTCTTGAGTTTTTGGGTTTCTTAGAAATCTAGGTGATATAGATATTTTTTATTTGGTTTCAGTTCTCTCTATGATTAATAACTTCTATTTGAAACATAGGCAATTGATAAAAGACGTTGGGTAATTACTTCTTTGGGTATCTTTATGTGTGAGTCTTTCATTGAATCCTTAACTGATGATCGGTCAAGTTGATTGTTTCTCCTATCTTCAATGATATGGAAGGCTGAAGTGTCTATTAAGGAAAATGTTTGTATGTGGACAATTGCTCATTGTAAGAATACCACTAATGATAGACAAAGAACTCATGCTTGTCTCTCCCTGCAATGATGTGTCAAGTGCCGATGTGTTAGTGAAAGTTGATCATCTGTTTTTGCATTGTCCCATTACTTGAAATATATGGTCTATGTTTGAAACGGTGTTGGAAATTAAACTTCTCCTCATCTAATGTAGATCTAGCTTGCCCCATGACATTGTCTTCATAAGAGTTGAACTCATGAAGTGGGGGTGGCTTTCGTACCATATTGCTAAGTTTGGTTTTTTTAGTCTTCAGCTATTTTGTGAGTACTAGCGAGAAAAGGAAGTAGAGTGACTCACTTTGGAGGGTGTCTACTTCAGATATAGCAGGAG
The DNA here is from genome assembly GCA_023539305.1 of Ilex asprella. Taxonomy (NCBI): domain Eukaryota; kingdom Viridiplantae; phylum Streptophyta; class Magnoliopsida; order Aquifoliales; family Aquifoliaceae; genus Ilex; species Ilex asprella. Next base: position 10,156,093 of record CM042189.1, read on the forward strand.
GTTGGAAAAAAATACTAGCTAGCTTCTTATTAACTCATTCTAGGTACAGAACCCCATAGAAAATAGACCCATTTTAACAACTCTATCTGATTCATAATACCTACTACACTCCTGTCACAAGTCCCAACACTATTCTTCACTCTCTCCATTGAACTCTATCCTGCAATGAATACTTCTTTGGATGAAGATTTCCTGCCTCCTCCCCTTACTTCCCTCTTGTTGTTAGGAATCTGTTATGGCCTTGAATTGGACCTTTTCAACTCGTATAGCTGTTGGCTGTGAGATTGCTTAGATTTTTAACTCTGCTTCACCCTCTGTTCTGGATAAAGCTTCTGCAGCTGAATTTTCTTGCCCCTTTATATTCAATCACAAAATCATATCCCATTAGCCTTAACAAGCACTCATGCTGTGCCGTGAGTTGAAAATTTTCTTCAATAGAAATCTAAGGCTTATTTGACTTGTTTGAATTACGAATGGACAACATCATAAGCAAGGCCTCCATTTGTGCACTACTGCCACCAATGCTAACAACTTTTTCATAAGTTGAGAACCAGATTCGTGCCATGCAAATGCTGACTAAAATATGCAGGGGGATATCCATTTTGCACTAATACTCACTACTCTAATACCCAAAGTGTCGCCTTCACCCACAGATGGTTTAGTAAAGTTAGGAGGAGCTGAAATTGGGGCTTGTGTCATTACAGTCTCAAGAATAGTAAAGACCCATTCAGCACCAGGAGACCAAGGCCAAGCATTCTTCTTAGCAATGAGACCCAAAAATCCTCTCAAAGCTCTTGGTGTAGCTGCAGATTTTCTAATGCACTCTTCTAGGCTGTTTGAATCATCTAATCAGCACAACCAGCTTTCTGAATCATGAAATACTACCGTTATGGACTGAGACTCTGCTTATATGATCAGGGTATTACATGTGGGTCGAAAAAGTTGTGAATTTTTTAAGTCAGTTTGGCCCATATTTATTCTGTTCATGAGAGAAATGTATTATATAATTCCTTTTACTATAATTTGGCCTTTATGAGCTTGAGTGTTTGATTCAAATTGACTATCAACGACTTGGGAGTCACTGGAATTTCAAATGGTGAAATACCTATTTTAGATGAGCCGAACCAATTGAGACGAACCAAAAGAGCTACAAATTTAAACTTTTAACTGTGCACATCACTGAGACAGATTTTAGGAAGGCATGCTGGAGTGAATGAAGAAATATAATATGAATGTAATTGTAAGAAAATGGAAAGGTACCAGTTCCTATTAAGTTGTATAGTCTGAGCTGAATGGCAACTCCCATCCTTTGAGACGGACTTTTGACTTTTTGCATGAATTATTTTAACCTTCAGTTGTTAATGTATGTATCAAAGTAATAGTTTTTTAAATGATAAAAAAAGAATGAGGGGAAGATAAACTAAATCTTTTTAAATAATATCTGTGGTCTATTCTTCACCATATGTGAAGAAGATGAGGATTGTATCTTTCTACACTCAAATAGAAGTATGCATCATTATCTATGAACTATCAGGGCACAATGTACATATATGTTGATTCAGTTCCATTGATTTGTAGAAAGTTTAAGTCAAAAGAATAAAGTAAAATGTGGTAGAAATTTTTTCTCCTTCAAAGATAATCTCGTTTTAATTTTGATGCCTCAAATAGTTGGAGATACAATTTGACACTACTGAGTATTTCGTCTCTTCAGTAAGAATTTGAATGTTATGGTGACATTCAGTAAGGGTATGTTTGTTTGCCGATAGCATATCCTGGTATTGGGAAATGCTATCCATTCCAAACCAATCCAAAGGGAGATTAGTACCGGTTTTAAATACAAATCCAATACCACATCTTGTTTGTGTGAGTATCAATGGATTAAGTGGGATCGACCTACTTAAAAAGTATATGTCAGGTGACTATTTGCAAGCAAAAAGACAGTTTTATCCTTATTCTATTCCAATCTATGGCATTGTTTGTTGAAGGAATCACTTTACTTAATAATTCATTCCCTTATGTACACACAAGTCACAGTATTTTCGGGGTGAAGTCTTTCACCCCGAAGGGTAACCACTACACACCGCAATAAACATAAGGTCCACAGTCCATTTTTGACATGGCAAGACTTACTACACTAATGCTTCTTCATACTTAATCTATATTATGATGTAATTAACTATTTAGTAATAAGTAAAGTATCAACATTCCTATGGAGGTACATAATCCATCATTACATGATAAAAACTTAAGTGTTGCATTCACTATATTCATAAAATAATCCAGCAACCACCAAAAGCACCCAAAACATGGGGCTATACATATTAAACTACATGGCTACCCTTTCACTGAAATTACAAAACATTAGGCCTGTACATGTTCAACCACACAAGCGCACAATAGTTAAATCCACAAAATTATGGCTTGTGGGAACATCACCAAAATAGGTTAGCTATATTCATCATACAATACCATTAATATAAATAGGTCATAAAAGTTTGAGACATAGGTTAATCGTCGATGATGATAACCTCTTTCTTGATTTTGACTGGGACTGGGGAGGAGGAGTCAACATTCTCGGAAATGTCGTTGGAATTGTCGGGTGGTGGGTTGAATATCTACTTCAAAGTTTCAAATAGAGGGCATAGGTTTGTGCCGTATTTCCTTGCAAACCAGTTTTTTTGCATGTATCCCACACACAAACATGAATAAGTACGTAGCATGACAATGTTAATTCACCCATATTTTAAAACCAAAACAGAAGTATAGCAAATAACAAATACCTTCAAATATATATCACCCCCATGGAAAGGACCATCGACCACTTTCTTCAAATTGTCATCCCATGCAAACTTTCGTGTCTTCAGCAGGGCAAAGTACACTATAGTAAGACACTGCTCAATAGTAAACAAATATCTTCTCAAAAAAAGTTTGCAATATTACCTTCAACTATTGTTCCCAAACATCACCAGACTCTACATCAATTTTGTTATCAGTGTCATTAAAACCAAATCCACTGGTGTTAATCATAGATAGTATACAGTAGTACTGTCTCTTACACATTTTGATCTTCGATTCTATATGTGGCGTAGCACGTAGGGTATTGTTACCCAATGCGTCTCCTAGTCTATGCTCTAACATTTGCAAGTATGTCGGCCTAAATGTGCCATTAGGGCATTTCAAACTGGCTGCATATAGATCTTTCAATGCATATATCAGTTGTGTCTATTTAACACTAGTCTATATTTGCCGAGAATCTTTTTCAGCTTGATGCCACTGATAGTTTGTGAACTGCCAACAATAGCCATCCTACACTCTATATACATCAAGATTCAACAGAATATATGAAATGAGACACCTTTTAAATTCATTACATTATTGATAGTTACTAATAACATAAGTACCATACACATCACAATGTCATAGCATATTACCACATCTAAAATCTAACATTTGCATACTTTAAATTCCCAAACAATAACCTTACAAGTTCATCTACTCATCTTCGATTCATCATACATTTCATTTGTTAATTGATAATTAATTCCTCCATGCAGTCCACTAATTAGACGTGTCAAAGTATTGATTGCATTGGTATTGTCATCAGCCTCATTGGCAACATACTCTAGTAAGCACTCTTCTAATGGGTCGACTACTATCTCTGTTCTAATGAAATTATGTAATAGACAACACGTTGCAATAATTCAGTTGCTTGTGGGGACTGGGTTGAAACATGGTGTTCAAAGTATTGCCTATCGCATTTTGAGAAGAGCAAAACATCTCTCAATAACGTTCCTTGCGGACGAGTGTTTTAAATTGAAATATTCCTCAGCATTTCGTTGAGCCGCCCTTCCACTTCCGAATTCATCAAGATGATATCTCTGACCCCTAAAAGGAGCTAGAGAACTTTTGCCATTGTTGTATCTAGTATCATATAAGTAATATGTGCTTGTTGTAATCATTTCATATATCCATTAGATTACAATCAATACTTTTAGGACAAAGCTCAATTACTTAAGCATATCCAATTTGTATTTTACCCCTCTCAACCTTTAACCGAGTCCATCTGGTAACTACATCGTGAAGCACTCTTGAATCGGCCCAGATCCCTCCCAACCGGGTAAAACATATATGAATTCATGTCAGGTGCATATATGCCTGACACATTTGTTGTAACTTGACCCCTTCTTGTCCTATATTTTGTTTGGTGCACTAGTGACACTATAGCTCTAATGTGAGTGACATCTAAAGCCCCCAAAGAGTTCTAAAAAATATAAATAAACAAAGATTTCACGACACAAATTACAGTTGGATTTACATTGAAGTACCTTAAACCACTACCACTTATGATCGGTACACTCTTTCGTGTTTGGTTGAGGAGCTTGTAACAACAAGTGACGTAGTTTAAGCACCGCCAATAACATTGCATTAAAGTACTTACTAATCGTCTCTCCAGACCTAATGAAATTGAATTTTATTGGTCTATTATTCTCATCATGGCTAATGATGCTCAAGAACATAGAAACTATCTTTTCCACACTAACATTTCTTGTACGATTAAGCTCACCAACCTATTCATCTAGAATGCACAATCTAGCAAAACATCACATATCCATTCTAAGTTGATTGTAGCAGGGTATATCTCTCTCACCTATCAATCTATTCAAATGTTCTATTTGCATTCTAGTTCGGGGGACTAAGTATGGGATCCTACGGCTGTTCTCGAATTCATCCGTTTCCAACAAACTGACGGTCACAACAATGATAAATGAGCATATCATAATTATATCAGTAAGCAAACTATCCAACACAACTACCAATGACACATTGAGATTATTTCCTTCAGCCATTACAATTGTTAGTGAAACCCAAAATCAACATTCGAATAATTAAATGTTACGTTTTTTTAAAAACATTTTGTAAACAAATTTATTGCTATGTATATGGTGGTCAAGCAACTAAACAAATTACTTGAAAAAATCCATACTCCACTCAATTGGCTTGCCCAAATTCATACATGAAGTCATACCAAAATAACATAATCCATTTTGGTTTTCATTATTTATAATCCTTCGCCTACTATTTTAATATAACCCCCAACATCTACACAAACGTGAATAACATATTGCAAATTAGTAACAACTATCATGAATAATATAATGCAAATCAATAACAAAAACATCAAAATATAGGCACGTGTACTTGAATTGAGAACGTGTGAGAGATGAGGAGAGAGACTGAGCTCAGAGAGGATACCTGAGTGGAGAACAGAGGCGATTGATGAACCAGTGCCCATTGATGCAACCGATGTAAGCTATACAAAATTCAAATCCAGAAATAGAAACAACAATCACACTCCAGACTAAAATCGATTGATGATGGATTGTGGGTTACTGTGGAATGGGTGTGGGAAATGACGAGAGACAGAGAGGTGGGAGAGGTTACTTGTGTGGAGAACGGGAGGCCGATGGATGGAAGCGGGTTCATCTGTTCAGCCGGGCCTAGGGTTAGAGTGAGATCAAATGGTTTTTATATGACGGATATGTGGGAAGGGGTATTACAGTCAATTAAGGCCCTAATGCTATCGGTGGCCCTTAACCCGCCTGATAATACTACCTCCCAGGTGGTATTATATATAGCCATGTACATGGGTTTAGAGCAATTGTAGGTGCCGGGTCAGGATATAGATCCGAAAATAAATACTGAATTTAAATTGCAAAACAAACAAGGTATAAGTGGGCCCCATGTACTAATTTACTCTATCCCACCTCCTAATACCCCACCTATCTGGCAACAAACACACCCTAGAGGTTCTATTTGTCACTTTAATCTGAAAGCCACGGCAGAAATACTGAACTATGGCTCAACTGTGCTACTCTGCATTCCTCCAAGAGTGATCTTGTGGATTTGTCAATTTGTCACTCTGCTATGATTATGTCTTGCAATTCAATTTGGAAAACACTGATGCACACTGCAAATAGCAGTGGCTCTATTTGGGGTATGGCTGCCTGTCAAGGGTGCCATGCTGCTATGAAGGGGTTGCAGGTCAATGCCCACTCTACTTGATGCTGTGCTCCTTGTTTTGCTTCTGTCTTGTACACAGATTTTTTTTTGATTTGTAATCAGGGATTGGTTGATCAAAGACCCTAAATGATGTTCATGTTTTTTTTGGTGTTTTAGTTGCTGATTTCAGTATGCCTAACCATGTTTAGGATAAGCATGGGCCCTTCCTCCCAGTTTGTTTATGTAATACTGTACATTCATTTCTCTGGCTCTTGTTTGTTGTATTAATTGTTTTACACTTTCAATAGTTGCATTTACATTCACTATGTTTCACAACCTCACAGTTGGACTATATTGAACCATAGGTTTCCTAGTTGTGCTGTCCTTTGCTCATTTTAGGTTATAGTTATAATGGTTTGTGCTTCTCAAACATATCCAGTTACTAAAATAACTTCTTGTTTGTATAATGAGCAGAGCGTCGCTTACGACAGGTCGAGCGCTCCCAAGCACTGTAGAGTCTTTGGCTGGCTCCAAGGGCATGATATAACTGATCTAGCAATTGATGCTGATAGGATGATTCTTTTGTCAGAATTTACCTATGACCTCGAGAAGAGTAATGCTCAGACTTTCAAAGCATTGGACTTGGCAGGCTCTGGTGTTGTTGACATGATCAAGTTTGATTTCACATCCAACCACGGGAGCCCTTCTCATACTTGCATCTATCGCTTGAGGGTGCATGGTCATGAACCTACCTCTCTCTCAATGCAAGCAATGCAATCTTGATGTGGCCATGTGCTGGGTGCACAGGCATTCCTCTTGTTCTATAGTTCTCTTTCTTCTCTTCTCTTTTCTTTTTCTTTGATATGTTTTTTTTTGGTTAGGGTTCTCTTGTAGTTTAATTATGAATTGACTGATCGGGTATTTGTAATTTTAGATGCTTCTACATCTCTGTCTTTGTTTTAAATATTTTTGTGTGCCTGGTTGTCGGTATAGGTCTCCGATCTCAATTTTATTTGCAATTGTGATCCAGAATTATTATTATGTTTCCATTTAATTACTCAAGTTCATCAAAATCCTTGGAAACCAAGGATTTTGAGAAAGTTACCTTATTTGGCACTGTTGAAAATTTGGAATGCTTCATGTGACATATGAAGAGGCTTCTTGTTCCTTATAGTGCCATGAACTATTTATGCCTTTTGATTTTGGTTTATGGTTGGACGATTTTGGTTTATAATTATTGGCAGAACACAATGGAAGAAATACATGGCACAAGGGCACGTTCGGATCACTTTATGGACATGCTTTTTCTGTAACACAACCTTTATCTGTACATACCGATTAATGATGATCCAACACTGCTTATGCAGCTATATTCTTTCTACGACCTAAAACCTTTGTTAGCAAATAGTACTACAGCAAACAAAAGTGCCACAGCTATAGGAAAAGCTAAAAGAGGAATAAAATTAGGAAAACGAACAAAATAAATTGTCCCCCGTGAAATCACTCATCTTTGCGCTCTCCTCAGTTGTCGTCTCCATAAATTCCTGCCAATCTAATGGCCATCCTGTCTACTTCAGAAAGTGACAAGGGATAATTTTCACCTTTAGCCTCGGTAGGCGTCGATGATGAGGTACAGGCTACTGCTGGTGTAGCTGTTTTATCTACATTCTCATCTAAGCTAGCATTCAGATCAAACTTTGGTCCTGCTGGTGTAGCTATTTTATCTACATTCTCATCTAAGCCAGCATTCAGATCAAACTTTGGTCCTGCTAAATTGGTCTCGTCGCTGAATTTTTTTGCTATCTTTTAACAATTCCTTCGACTCTAAACCATTATCAATTGGTCTCCCAGGGCCCAGACTTTGCTGGCTAGTGTGCAGAATGGGTGTGCACGAGTCAATTTCAACCTCATGATGAGAAATTTCTGTGTCAGCCATGCGAACTGCCCGGCCTCGCCCTCGCCCTCACCCTCTTCCCCTACCTCTGCCTCTTCCACTACCACCGCTGCTTGTGTGGCACATCTCGTGCTGCAGTCAACGACACAACATCTTTTCAATAATGCTATCTGAAGCAAAGCAAAAGCAATCTATGCTTTTGCGCTATCATTTAACAAACATAAACGATCATACCAAGTTATCCTTGCAAAAATATGTGGAGTAAACATCTATTATTTCTATATGTAACAAGCAAATCGTGGGGGAGAGGGGAAGCTTTGCCTTCTCATTTGCTTAATTATCCTAATTTTGATATTATTAATAAAAATCAAAGTCTACGTGATGTCTATAACCACTTTCCCATCTTCAACTTTCCACTTCTGCTTCTCTTTCAACTTTTCATTGTCATCCTCTTCTCTTTCTGAAACCACTAGACAAAGTAAACGGATTGGGGGAGGAGAGGAGGGTGAAGAAATTGGGATGTGATGGGGATTGAAATCCTATGCATCACACAGGTTCGTCCAAATAATGCATAGATAGATATATGAAGTGTAAATGTATGCATACATTCAATTCAGATCTTCCTAGGACCAAATCTCCTATTATCGTAGTTGGACTATAATCGGACATCATAATCCACACTTTGAACTTGCACTGATAGGCCAAAGTTGACACCCTCATCGGATCTTGATCAGGTTAAAGATGTATACTCATTTGAGTAGTTGACAAATCGCCCATAACATGAAACCCCCACCTCAACTGCCAGACACCCAAGACCCCATCCATTGGTAACACAATCAGCTTATATATTGATCTTGCCAAAATGAAAAGTACTTGCTTATTTCTTCAATTTCGAGCGTACTTTATTTAGAGCGTTATGAAATATAAGAAAAGGACAGGGTGCGTAGATACTTAAGATCAAAACCACATTCCAATTGAAGAACACACACAAATAAAAGATTGATTTAGACTAGTGTATGGCAGGACAGAGCTATGGTTTCTTATAAAAAGTTTGAATTGTATGATAGCTTAGCTCTTTCCACTTTTTAATTAAGCTATTGTGCCGTGTGGATGAATGGGACGCGGATGAAAAAACAATAAACCCAATAAGAGGGGCAACCAGAGAGCCAGATCAAGCAAAAAGATTAGCTTAAACACCCACACTCACTCACAAACAGAGGGTAAGAAGGTTGGCTGCTGTAGCAAGCTGAAGATATGTTGATATTACACCAAAAGCTGTTGAAAACAACTTGGAATAACCCTTTTATATGTCTCTAGGGTTGCCCTAATAAAATATTCAATTTCAGCCCTTTATTTAAGACTAATCTTAGGGCTTTAATAGTCACACGACTCACTTAAAACTCAAAAGACTTTCTTAAATAAAAATATAACGACCCAAATACCCTCTAATTCTAACTGATGATTAAGAGAATCATGGACTGAAACATGAAAACTTACTGCGAAACAGACTTTAGACTTGACTCTAAGCTTGGTCTTCTTAGTATGTTCAAGAGCTTGTGAAAAGACTTCTCCTGCATGCCTTGGCCTGTTTGTAGGATAGAGAGAGAGAGAGAGAGAGAGAGGGGTCCCATCCCCTATTATCTCTCTTAGCCACGACCCACCCCCTTAGTCCCACCTCAATTACGAACATCCAAGCCATTGTATTCGAGCGTGACTGTTTTCCACACAATAGATGAATGGACAGATTTCTCCTTTGGTTTACCAAGAAAGTTGAAGGTTAGTAACAAATGGACCTTGAGAAATGGTATAAGGAGTGGTGATGAATCCTTTTCTAGTCGCTCTTCACTTATGGAGATGAGCCTTGTTACTCAAAAAGAAAGGTTAGAAGGGTGTCGAAGTATTTTCCGACGTAACTCCTCTGACGATCAAGTCAGTATGTGAAAAAGGAGTGAAAAACATTGTTCTATTGTTTGGGTAAGGTGTGCATACCTTTGTTTCGAGTATGTGAGAAGTATTTATGCCTCCATATAGCTAATCATTGTGGACAAGTGGGTCCCCCTGGAAGGAAGACTCCTTATTGGCCCATATGGAAGGTGACTTGTGGCACACAGTACTAGGACAGAGTGCCTCCCTCGTCATGTGGAAAGAAGTTTAGGTATTTAATGCTCGGATTTTTGAGCATTTAACGCTCGCCTTCTGAGGTTCGCTGACCAATAAATGTGTCTCATCCTTCTGAAGGGTCATTTAATGCTTCCTCGTGGTGGCTGTGCACGCACATAAGCCACTTTTGTCCATTGCCTCCCAATTCTATGCTATGCACCTTGTGTATCACTATTATTGGTCACTGACTTGCCTCTCCTGCCATTCTAATTGCGTTGGGAAGGGGAATCAATGACTAACAGCCAACTCTACTCTCAAGGCACGATAACCATCAAAACCACAATTCATACTTTACCGGCATGAAGAATTTGGTGTTGAGGTGACGTGTCTAGTAGAAGCCCCTCAGGATGCCATATAAGCTGAGGACATGTGTTGAGCTACTGGGCCCTGATGGTCCTTGGCGTAGAGGACACATGTCAACACAGGGGATGCTCTAGGGTCACCAACGTCGACGACACGCGTCAAACGCAGAGAGTCCCTGAGGGAGACACATGTCGAGGACACGTGTCAATGCATAGGGACGTTGGGTGCTGTTGTTTAAGGACACATGCCATTTATACGGAGATCTGAGAGGATTACGTCGAGGACACATGTCAATTTGTTGTGCTCCCACGTTAATCAGGCCGAGGACACATGTTGACTCCCCGTTAATTCTCAGAAATGTCCCATCTACTGCCCCCAAATCTTAATCTTTGTATGATGAGAGTGACGTGACGTGAGAAGATGAAAGGCCTTGATCCTTGTTTCTAAGTACAACCGCTTTCCCTTCCTTGGGGTTCATGCCTTATTTAATGCGCCCCTCCTCGTCGATCGTATGTAGTCATGGTCTTTACTCTTTAGCCCTATTTAAACAGAGCCCTTGCCCCTTTTCTCCATTTTTGCAATCTTCATCAAACCAAAAATCTTCGCTCGAAGTTCCATAAGAGAATCCATAATTCGTCTGCAAGCCATAAATTCCTTAGGATCCAATGGAGAAAGAAGCCATCGACCTTTCCTCTGTATTAGAGTCGTGCTTATTGGTGAGTAACCGTTCTCTTTCTCTCTTTGCAACCATTTTCCCTTTCTTCTTTTTGCTTTCTGTCCTAGTAGCTCATTTCTACACTTCTAGCCTCATTCTTCTTTTCTTCCCTCAATAGTGACCCTAAGGCCCCTCGCTTTTAGGAACCCCTCATTTTCGAGTTCATTCCTTGGCTACACCATGCCGAGGCGTTGTCGGAATACGAATGTCGATGTCGATGAGGGTGGCCTCTCGAGGCCGAGGAAATATACGGTTAAGGGCCGTCAACAAATAACCAACTTTAAGACTCACTATGCCATCCCCGTTGTTTCTGGACTCCACAATGCTTACACCAACATCGAGGTAGCCATGCCCTTTTATACTAAAGCCATTATGGATGGTGGTATTAGATTTTCCATCCACCCTATTCTCCTTCACTTCTTGTCCCGATTTTGTGTTTTTCTGGGGCAGTGTTGCTTGAATACTTTAGGATCATCATGGGAGTGGTTGCCTTAAACGAGCGTCTTTAAGTCAGCCTCGGATTAAAAGACATCATTTTTTATAACACCTTGGTGAAGGTGATGCCTCAGTAGAAGTTCTACCTCAAGGCCCGAGACCCCTCCATGTACCTCGTGACACACCTTCCAGACTCAGACAAGGGGTAGAAGGGTGACTTGCTTGTCTTTAGCGGTCAATGGGAGAGAGCAGCTGAACCCAAGTACGCCGATTTGTAGTGCCCCAAGAAATGGTGAACAACGAGTACGTTGGCTTCTCTATCTCTTCTCGGCTTACATCACTTTGACAGATGTTAGCTTGTATTCTAACCATCGTTTTTTACTCTTTGTAGGAGTCACCAAATCAGAGTTTGCTCCACTTCCTCGACCCCTTATCAACCTTGCCGACCTTAACACCGTCTAGGGAGATCGAGGCAATGGGTTTGGTCTAGCAGCGCACGTGTTGCTAGACTACACCACCCTGGGATATAGGAATTTCTCTCAAACACCTCAACTATTTGATCTAGTTAGGTGGTCGGCGCTATCCGACGAGAACTTGGAAGAGGATCTTGATAGAGCTACTGAAGCCGAGGTAGAGGCTACCTAAGACACTGTCGCTGACGCCGAGGAAGTGAGGGATCCATCCATCACCATACACGCAGAGGAGAGAACTTGCGATATGGATGTCTGACCAGATTTCAACACTCTTCTAAATCTTGACGAAGAAGATGCCCTGGAAGTAGCCATGTCCAATCCACATCGTCTTTCCCTCAACTTGATTAAAGAAAGATCCGCCCGTGCTACCGGTTGTGGGTGCGACTCGAGCTCTGGGACCACTCCTCCTAACTAGGAACAAACTTGTCCTTCTGGGATGTTGATCTTGAGGGCGCCGCCTCCAATGCCCCTAGCTGCAGACGATTGTGTTTCCCTAACTCCACTAGGACGCAGCTGATTCCACGATAGGGATTCTCTAATTGAGGAGAGAAGAATAAAGCAGAGGCATGATAGAGCTGGCCATGACAGGGGCACTCCGAACCTTTTTGCACTGATGCCGACTTTTACCCTTTCGAGGTCCACGTCGATTGCTCCAGAGTGGAGTGGTGCTGCCCAAGACTGCGATAATCATCCGATTCGGGTGACTGACTCCATCGTTGCCTCTCCTCACACTACCTATGCCGTGAGTGAAACAATCTATTTTGATGCTGACATGGCAGTCCACCGAAGGCATGGGAGCAACCACTTGTTCCGCTACATTATCCAGAGCTTGTTGGTGGTAAGGCTCCCATACTTATTAATTTTCTCATTTTCTGCTTTGGCATCTCCCTCATCTTGAATTTCTTAACTTCGCCTTCCAGACGACTCAACAAGTGTTTGTCATTGTCATGCGCTTCCACACCTATTGGAAAAAGGTCCAGGAGTGTAAGAGACTCCAAGCCGATCTTGAGAAGGCCTGAGCGGCCTTCTCCATGGCTAAGGAGGAAGTGGCTTCTCGGGACAAGACCCTATCCACTCAAGGGCCCCAGATTGTTGAGCTCTTTAAAGAGAGCCAGACTGCCAAGGGAAAGGCCGCTATGGTCAAAGCTTCCCTTGTCAACGTTGAGATGAACATTATCGAGGCGGCGAAACAAGTATCTCTGCACGAGGCAAGGGTAGCCGAGTTAGATCAGAATTGTGCCTCCCTTACACAAGAGTAGGAAAAGTTGAGGGCCAAGCTGAAGGCCAAAAAGAAGTCAAAAAAGGAGATTTAGGACCAATGCATTGATGACATTTTGGTGGCCTTCAAAGAGACTAAGAGGGAGCACTTCAAGATTTGGTGGGATGAGGCACTTCGTACAACTAGGGTACCTGCCGAGTCTCCATTCTTCAAGGAACATGAGTACATTCATTCCGAGGAGATGGTGCAAGCTGTTACCGAAGTTGCGGTTGAAGATGCTGGGATGCCCTAAGTCCCAAACTCAGTTTTAGTAGCCAAGACCATGGCCCACACTCTGGCGCCTTAGGGTGATTATGTTCCTCTTCCTGTCGATGCCGCTCCAACTCCTGCCCTTACTGACACTATGCCTACCCCTTAGGGTGATGCTTCTATTGTTTTTGCGGACGCAACACCTCTTTTTAGCAGCGTTGACTCCTTCTCTGCCACCATTGATGAGCACTTTGGCGATATTGGAGGTGGCATCAGTCACGAGGTTATAAGCCCTCTATAGTGCCGTTCCTCTACCCACTCTTGTAACTTAGTTTTTCCTTCTGCTTTGTAGCTTGAGGAACGCAAAGCCCTCCTCTTTTGCAATACAAGAATGTCCTTATTTTTTCAAGTGTTTGTCTTTTATTTTATTTTATTTTTGCAAGTGTCATTATTTGGGATCGAGGCTCGAAGACCCGAGGTGGGAATTTTCTTTATCCTCGAGGGTAGTAGCCTTCCTCGGCCTTGGTTTCCTTCGGGGGCCATGCCCCATCCTATAGGCTTCGCTCCTTGGGTTTTTTTGGGGTGAGTCTTTTTCTAAGGCCTCACCCTTAGGACTATGCTCCATCTAAGAGGCCTTGCTCCTTAGGTCTTTTTGGGGCGCGTCTTTTCTTAAGGCCTCATACTCGTGACCATGCCCCATTCATGAGGCTCTTCTCTTTTGTTCCTTTGGAGGCAAGAGTCTTACGACTCCGCCTGCGAGACCATGCCCCCTCCAAGAGGCTTTGTTTCTTTATTTCTTTGGAGGCAAAAGTCTTAAGATTCCGTCTTCGGGGCTATGCCCCTCTCCAGGAGGCTTTGCTCCTTTATTTTTTTGGATGCAAAAGTCTTAAGACTTTGCTTATAGGGCCATGCCCCTTCCAAGAGTCTTAAGTCTCTGCCTTCGGGGCCATGCCCCTTCCAGGACAACACGCTTAGCAAAAATAAGCCTTTGTTTATAAAAAATAATACCTTTTCAAATTTATTACAATCCAAGGCCGAAGTACAACATTTCCTTACAAATCTTCTAACTTGTATGACCCAGAACCTCCCACTGGTATGACTTTGTATGGTCCCTCTCAATTTGGTCCCATCTTTCCATCGGTTGGGTCACAAGTGTTTCCGACTACTCTTCTGAGCACCAGGTCGCCTACTTGAAATCTTCGGGGTTTTACTCTTTATTGTAGAATTTGGACACCCCTTCTTGGTACTTTGCTAGTCTGAAAGCGGTCATTTCACTTCTTTCCTCCACGAGGTTCAAGTCCAACCTGAGTTGGTGATCGTTCTCTCAAGTGTCAAAAGCTTGCGTTCTTATAGTTAGGAGGCCCACCTCCAGCGGGATAACTGCCTCTACTTCGTATGCAAGGGAATAAGGTATTTTGCCCGTTGAGATCCACAGAATTGTTCTGTAAGCCCAAAGGACATTCAGGAGTTCATCCACCCATTTTTCCTTAGTTTTCTCCAATTTTTTCTTGATTGCACTAACAATGGTCCTGTTTGAAGACTTCGCTTGTTCGTTGGCTTGTGGGTACGATGGCGTGGCGATTTAATTCTGAATTTTGAGGTGCTCCCAAAAATGATTTGAAGTGTCCACTCTTAAACTGAGTTCTATTGTTTGACACAAGTGCATGGGGGATCCCAAACCTCATTACTATGTTCTACCACTTGAATCTTTTGGTGTCCGTGTCCCTGATATGAGTCAATTTCTCAGCCTCAACCCACTTGTGAAGTAATCAGTCATAACTATTAGGAATTTCTCGTCTCTAGGAGCCATTGGGAGGGGTTCGACCAAGTTGAGTCCCCATTAGGCAAATGGTCAAGGACTGGTTAGTGGGTACAAATCTCTGTCATCTGTCTGATGGTGGGGGCGAACCTTTGGCATTGGTCACGCTTTCAGACATAAGCTTGTGCATCCCTTTGTATCTGCAACCACCAATATCCTTGTGACATGATCTGATGAGCCATAGATCTTCCACCCGAGTGCCCCCCACATATACCTTCGTACACTTCGTACAAGAGGGGCTCAACTTTATATTCGTAGACACAAAGTAAATATGGTCCTGAGAATGACTTTCGATACAAATTTTAATCCGGGGAAGCCTAGAACCTTGAAGCCCTTAACTTAATTTTCCTGCCCTCCTTGAGACAGTTTGGGAGCTCTTCGGATATGAGGAACTTGTGTAGCAGATCAATCCAACTAGGGGGCTCTTCCCCTTCCTAGATTGCAACAACTCCAGGGACATCATCTATGCTAGAGTTGGGGAGGAACTCCATGGTGATTGTCAAGTCAGAATCCAACGTCGAGGCTAGGAACGCCAAGGTGTTGGCATGGGCATTCTTGTGCCGTGAGACTTGCTTGACTTCCGCCTTGTTAAAATTATGGAGCAAGGTCATTGCCTTGTGGTGATAAACCTTCATTCTCGGATCCCTTACTTCGAATTCTCCATTGATTTGGTTGACTACCAATAAGGAATCACAAAGAATCGTCAGCTTCGTGGCCCCTACTACATCGACAAGTTTGAGTCCAGAGATGAGGGATTCGTACTCCGCCTCATTGTTGGATGCCTTGAATCCTAATCACACTGCCTGCTTCGTGACCAACCCCTCCAAGGAGACTAATAACACTTTGATTCCAAAACCCTTGCTATTGAAGAATATGTCCACATAGAGTCTCCAAGAGTGCACTTGGTCATCCGTGGAGGGCTCGATCTGAGGGGGAGGTGGCTCTCCCTGTGTAAACTCAATAATGAAGCCTGCTAACACTTGCCCTTTTATCGCAATGCGAGGCCTGCAGTGGATGTCATGTTCCCCCAATTCCACTACCCATTTTGCTATTCTCTTAGAGAGGTCCGCTTTCTAAAGGATCGCCTCCAACAGTTGATCTGTCAAGATGGTGATAGGGTGCACTTGAAAGTAATGCCTCAACTTTTGTGCAGCTATGACTAGTGCCAACGTAATTTTTTTCAAAGGCAAGTATCTTGTTTCTGCATCCAGGAGAGTTTTGTTTACATGGTACACCGACTTTTATTCCTATTCATGCTCGTGGGCTAGTACACCACTAATGGAAAACTCAGAAATAATCAAGTAGAGGAACAACATCTCACCTCTTTCAAGAATTGACAGGGTCGAGAGGACCCTGAGGTACTCTTTGATCCCTCCGAGCGCCTTCTCACAGTCTTCGTTCCAAGTATTCTTTCCAGACCTCTTGATAGCACCCCAAAAAGGCTTGCATTTTTCTGACGTCTGGGATATAAAACGATTTAAGGCGGCCCATATTCCTGTAAGTTTCTGGACGTCTCGGACAGTCTAGGGGCTATGTACATCCACGATAACCTGTATCTAATTGGGCGAATAATCACAATAAATCCTACTCTAGGCAAAAATACTTTCTACGTTTGCTTTTGATTCACATTAGAGCACCACATTTTTTTAGGATTTAAAGATTGTCAATGAAATTCTGACAAAAACATATAAAAAAGATGCACTAATGCATGACTTATTAGAAGCTGATAACAGTCTTGAACAATGTCTTGAAGAAGCCAAATCTTATCAAATGCCCAATTCCTTGAGAAGATTGTTTGCTACGATTCTTGTCAATTTTTCTCCCAATAATCCTAAAATTTTATGGGCACAATTTGAATGCTCTGTGTTCAAAGATTATGCCAACAAAAAAAATAATCTCAAAAGATCAAATTAAAATAAAAAAGTGTTACAAAACATAAATTTTGTCCTTCAATCAATGGGACGAGATATCAAAGATATCAACATCTGTTACAACGATATGATTCTCGACAACAATGAAACCATATGCAAAAAAATTGAAGACGAAATGAATATTTATATTTATGAAAAAGATTATTCAGTGATTTCAATGCTAACGTCGCAACAAAATAATGTATTTCAAATAATAATCGATAAAGTTTTCTATGGAAAACAAGGATAATTTTTCATAGATGAACCTAGTGGTATTGTTAAATTTTTATCTATCGCGCACTTTTGGCTGTAGTTAGATCAAAAAAGTATATTGCTCTTGAAATTGCAACATTTAGAGTTGCAAGTTCAATATTGTTAGGTGGATGAACAACACATTCGTATTATTAAATACCTATAGATATAGAATTTTACACAACTTGTAATATCAGTAAGCAAATTATTCTCACTTAACTTTTGAGAATAGCAAAACTGATAATTTAGAATGGAGTATTGGCTAAACATCAAGCCAATGAAGCATTGAATGATATGCTAAAAGATGTTAATGATTTTGACTTGATTTTTGAGAGTAAAGTAATTATTTTTGGTGGCGACTTTCGCCAAATTCCTCCAGTTATTACTAAAGATACAAAATATGATTCTATTGATGCTAGCCTTGCCAGATCTTACATTTGAAAATTATTACAAAAAAATGAATTGACTGAAAACATTAGTGTCTTGATCCTTCCCTTAGTAATTACCTCATTCAAATAAAAAATGGAACTGAACAAACAAATGATGAGAATAAGATATATATCCTTCATTCCATGATTGTTCCTTATGTAGAACACATAGAGCAAATAAAATTTATTCAAAAATTGATAGATGTCGTCTTTCGAATCTAAACATTTATTCAACTTATATAATATGCATGATGCGTTGCGCTATGCTCACCCCAAAAAATAATTGTATTGAGGAGGTAAGTAATTTATTGATTCAAAATTTCTTTGGCAAAACAAAAAAATACAAAAGTATTGATAAAAAAATTGATCCAATTGAACTAGGACAATATGAAGACTTCCTAAATTCTCTATCTCTAGCCGGTCTTCCTCCTCATCAGCTAACACTGAAACATAATAGCCCAACTATTCTTTTGAGAAATATAGATCCTCCTCGAGGCCTCTACAGTGGAATACGACTTATATGTCAAGATTTTACGCCACATATCATCTGTGTAGAAATTGTAGTAGCTTATTAACAGGCCTTGCGAGGTGAAGAGATGCTGGAGCTTCATGTGTTGTAGACTATTTTTGTGGTGTGCTCACCCTTAATTGTCAAGATGCATTTTCAAGTCGGAAGCCTAGAAGAAAAAAATCGTGAGAGTGAATGGGCACCTAAAGTGGATAACATCTTGGCAGTTGGGGTGAGTCGTTATAGGTGGTATCAAACCCAACTCTCCTACAACTAGTGGGGGTGGGGTGTAGTAGCCTACAAATTAGCCTTGCTAGGTGAGGAGGTGCTATAGTTCATGTGTTGCATCCCACATCGACTTAGGAAGGGGCGTGACTGGGTTATCTGTGTGATGTGCTCACCTTTAACTGTCAAGAGACCTTTTCAAGGAGAAAGTCTGGAAGAAAAAAACTGTTTGGTTGTATGGGTACCCAAAGTGGACAATATCTTGATAGTTGGGGTTAGTCGTTATAGAAATAGCAATTGGTGATCACAAATGAGAAATTATTTTCCCACCACGTATTCCATTACAATCCTCTATCCAAGATAAATGTCTTATCCACTTCAGTAGGACACAATTCCCATTAAAAGTATGTTTTGCTATGACAATCAATAAAACATAAGGACAAACTTTGAAAATAGTAGGCATATATTTAAGAGAACCAGTATTCTCATATGGAATATTGTACGTTGCCTTGTCACGTGCAACAACTATTTTTACTGTTAAAATTTTTATTGATCCAACATTTAACAATAACCAAAATAGCAATGCACAAGGAATGGTGTGTGATGATGCACAAAATTGTCTTGTGCAAGATCAACAATCAAGAATATCAACGGGTGTGATTAATAAGTAATTAACAAACAATCAATGACAATCAAGAGTAAAACAGTAAATAATAGATCAACACAGAGATTTATAGTGGTTTGGTCAGGGTAACCTACGTCACCTCTCAGGAACGACAGCGGTGGCATGTGGTATTTTATTGATGAATGGTGGTACTTCGGAGAGTTACAGTACTTTGGGAGAGAGAAAGAGTGTGTGATGAGTGTAGAGGGTGTGTATAGGTTTTAGAGGCCTGTCCTCAATGTTGAGAGGACTTAAATTATATAGTTAGGGTATGTCGGTGAGGCGATGGCGTGAGAGAGAGGTCATCCACCATTTTGGTAAGTGTAGTTATGGTAGGATGTGATCTGCGCATCCCGTCTTTCTCTCCCTCGTGCTCCTATTCAGTCGGAGGAAGACCTTCAGTTGGATTGGACTTGATCTTCGTATTGAGCTTGGACCTGTCTTGAGTTGGCGTGACTTGGACTTGTATTGGAGTTAAGTGGCAAAGGAGAGGACCAAGGGGCAAGCCAGCACCCATTTGGAGGAGGAGGTATGGGCAACGCCCACTTGGGCCATGGGCGGTGCCCCTTGGACCTTGACGCGGGCCTTTTGGTTCTTTTGACTTCCTTTGTGATGGGTCAATCCAACTTCGACTTTGGCTTCCTATAAGGCTTTATCGGTTTATTTACATTGGGTTTGACCTAGTTAATTTCGGACTCATCATTTAGCCCGATGCCCTAAGCCTCTGACTTTTTTTGCTTCAGGAAGGAGTCGTGGACATGCGCTTCATCTTCATCAGAGTGAGTCAGAATTTTCTTGCATTTCCTTGTCTTTATGACTCTGCTGTATTTATCGGTCTTAAATTTTTTTTTATCTTGGGCGCCACTTTCTTTTTTCTTTTTTTTCTTCTTTCTTTTTTCTTTTTTCTTTCTTCGTTCTTTGCCTAGGCGTTAGCTAGATTTCTTATCCTCCTCCCTCTCCCTCTCCTTTTTTTTTCTTTTCTTTATTCCTTTCTTGGTTGGGCGCCACCTCTCCTTTTCTTTCTTTCTTTTTTTTTCTTTCTCTTTTTCTTGGTTGAGTGGAGAAGCATTCCATCGAAATGGAGATGAGAAGGGCTCTGAGGAGCTAGGCGTCTGAGACTCATTCCATTGAGATGGAGATAAGGAGGGTGCTCTCATTCCATTGAGATGGAGATGAAGAGGGATCTGAGGAGCTGGGCGACTGGTGCCTGGTGCCTGGTGTTGGGTGCCTAAAGCTGTGCGCCTGGTGAGACTCATCGTCTAAACGGCATCGAAGGAGGCGCCAAAGTGGAGAGAGCGAGACAGTCATAGAGGTACCCAAGGTGGAGAGGGCGAGACCATCATGGGGGGCGCTGAAGGTACAAAGGGCGAGACCCCTCATCAAAGCGGCATGAAGAAGGGCGCCGAAGGTGGAGAGGGCGAGACCATCATGGTGGAGAAGGCGAGACCA
The DNA here is from genome assembly GCA_023539305.1 of Ilex asprella. NCBI lineage: Eukaryota > Viridiplantae > Streptophyta > Magnoliopsida > Aquifoliales > Aquifoliaceae > Ilex > Ilex asprella. Next base: position 10,176,796 of record CM042189.1, read on the forward strand.
TCATAGGGACGCCGAAGGTGCAGAGGATGAGGCTGTCATGGAGGCACAAAAAGTGGAGAGGGCGAGACCCCTCCTTTGGGCGACATCATGGGAGGCACCAAAAGTGTAAAGGGCACCTTTTGACTTTTTGTTTACCTTGTTGTTGTTAGGTAGTGGCTGTGTTGAGATGAAAATAAGACAATTAATAATCTTGCAATAATGAATAACGAATTAAATCAACTAAAGTAATAAAAGATAGATAAAATTCTCAGGTGTTCGGCGTCCCATAGGTGGGCGAAGGTTTTCTTGGCAGAGTCTAAGTCAACTCCTTCTCCTGGCACTTAGGAGATCGTCTGGATTTCTCCGAGTGATTGTTGGTATTCTCTGTCATACTGGTCCTAACCAGGTGGCGGGGCTTGTCCTTTGCCAGCAACGTACTGTCTCAACTGGCCACGCTATATGAACTCTTCGATCTATCTCTTAAGCTTATAACAGTCATCAGTGTCGTGGCCATGGTCGTGGTGAAAACGACAGTGCCTGCTGCGATTTTTGCAGTTTGGAGTGGACTTCATTTTTCCAGACCAACAGAGCATAAAGTTATTTTGTATCTGAAATAGGATGTGCTCCATTGAGGCGTTGAGTGACGTGAAAGGCTATCGGTTTCTCGGGGGGTATGGACTGAGACGGTCCTTGACAGAAACTTTTTCAGTTCTCTTTCTTTTGTTCTGTGCCTCCCACTTGTCTTTGCGGGTATTTTTTCTCTTCTCCCCTCCTTGGGAGGACTCACCTCAACGGGTCTTGGTGATGTCCTCAGCATTCATATATTTCTGTGCCCTTGACAGGAGCTCGGGCATGCTGGAGGGTGGCTTCTTGACGACAAAGAACATGAAACTGGAGGTGCGAAGGCCGGTGATGAAGGCGGCCAGGGATACCTTGTCATCTCGCTCCGCAATCTGGAGGATCTCTTCATTGAAGTGGGTGAGGTAGTCTCAGAGGCTTTCATTCCTATCTTGCTTGATGGTGAGCAAGTGGGCCACTGGTCTCTGATGTCGACGTCCCCTAATAAAGTGGGAGATGAAAGATCTACTGAGTTCTTCAAAAGAGTGGATAGAGGAGGACCTAATCTTGGAGAACCATTGGCGAGCGAACCCCTTCAAGATGGCAGGGAAAGCCCTACACATAATATTTTCAGGCACGTTGTGGAGTTGCATGAGAGATTTGTAGGTGTTCAGATGGTCGAGGGGGTCTTTGGTGCTGCCGAAGATCTCGATGGTGGGCATCTTGAACTTTGAAGGCAACGGATAATTAACAATGTCAGTAACAAAAGGCGTATCAGTACGTCTTACCAAGTTGTCCACAGTTGCAGGCGCCTGTGCTTTGATGGCGTTGAGGGCAACATCGAGTTGGTTTTGCACCTCTCTAATCTTTTCGTCCAACTGGTTTGGGACATTCTCAGTTGGGTGGTGGTACTAACTCCCATGGTCACCATATTGACTCTCTCCGTCTTCGTTCTCCTGTGCAGGTACGTGTGGAGGGGGGACTCATCAACTCCCTACGCGTTGAAGAGGGATTGGGCGAGGTGCGCCTTGGTGTGGCCTTAGGGTATTCTAACAAGGACCCCCATAGTGAGGGGCTGCTTGATGCCTAGAAAGAATAAGTTATAGCTCCTCTCCTGTTGGAGGGAGTGGAGCTCCTTCCACAGGGCCGACAAGTTGAGGGGTGACCCCTCATTGGGTGAGAATCAGTTGAATGCGTTGGTGGTATTGCTTTACTAGTAACTGCATAGTCTGTAATAGCTATTGTCCAACGACGGGGTCGTCGTAGCTAGGGATGGCAGTGGACCAAAAAAAAGTGGATATTCGTCCAAACCCGCCCCGTTTGGACCGGAGATGGACTATACGTATTGGACGGTGGACGTATATAGGGATACCCGTATAAACCCGTGCGGGGATGAAGGCGGGGATGGACTTACCCTTACCCCCGCCCCGTCCCCG
>CM042189.1:10179168-10223601 GCA_023539305.1 Ilex asprella
ATATATATATAAATACTCTCAGTTAAAAACCTAAGCCCTAATTTATTGTATCAGCCGCTCAACTCTGTGCCTCCACTCCACCCAAACCAAACGGCAAAGGCCTCCTCCACCGACCACGGCACCACGCCTCCAGTTCAGTAAGCCCAGCAGCAAAGTGATTTCAGACTTGATTTCGAAGTGATTTCAGCTTAAAGGAGGTGAACTTCTTCTTAATCTGATTTATTTCTTCTATTGTTGGTCCTTTTGGCCACTTTCCTTCGTAGTTCACAATCACAGACATGAGCATGCTCTCCCTTGATCCTGATTAATACTGTTGACCCAAAAATGAGGATCTAGATTGATGTAATTTAGGAAAGATACTATAAATTAGCTTGGTTGAAATCTATTTAAAGAGATTGACTTATAATGAGGGATCGAGAATTTACAAAAATATCCTCGTCTTCTTGTTTTGACATGGTACCAGAGCCATTATCTTTCTTCATGCTCTTCACATCTCTTTTATTCATTATCTTCTGCTCACTATAACGGATCTAGATTTTATCAATGGTATGCCATTTGAGTGCTTCTGTTACAGTTAGTTATTTTGGATTTGGAGTTTTTCGGGTTTTTTTGGGGACACAATTTCTGATTGTTTGATTCAACCTCTGTTGAATTTTTTGGTTCTTTGAGAATTCACATTCTTGGTATATTTTGAACTAATTGCTCAAGGATTTTTAGCATATCAGATTTAGATCTGATATTTTTTTGGGTGCACATTTTTTTTCCCGAGTATTGCAAGATATCTTGTTCTTGTTCTTGTCCTCTTGCTCTGTGCACCTTTCTTTCTTGTAGTTGGTAAAGATGTTGCTTGAAAAATCTAATTTTCAGGGTTTTCGGATTTTGGGAAAGAACTATTTTGCCTGGAAATTCCAATTCTAAACAATATATCAAAGGCAAAGAATTATGGGGCCACCTTGATGGGTATAATGTCAAACCCACTGATAAAACCAAAGTTGCTCAATGGGAGGCGAAGGATGCTTGTATCATGAGCTGGATATTGAGCTGTATATTTTAATCATAATAAGTATACGAAAACGTTGAGATGTCTGTGATTTTTAGTAGTTTTGTGAAACTTTTTTTATGTCATGATTTTTTATAATACTAGTTAGTGCACACGTGTGTTGCACGTAAACTATTGACTTGAGTTTTTATTTTTTTTTTAATTTTTACAATGATACGTTGCGTAGCCAAACATACACATTAAGGTAGAGTGTAACAGGAAAATTCATAAACTTAAGCCAAAATAATTTTTTTTAAAAAAACCTGATACTTATACTTAATCAATTTGTAGTGACCATAATGCACATTAACTTTTAACATATTTTCTTAATTGATACAGTAGTTTCTCATCCATTTTGAAAATTTAATTTAATCCATCCAAAATGGAAAAAAAAATTAACTTTTTTTTTGTCTGTTAATGATTATTAGCTTATCCTTGATGTGATCTTAACACAACCACTACGGCCAAAAGTTATTCAATGAGCAGTCATCAAACACCATTCTTGGGCTGAAGCAATTTGAGCCTACTAGGTTTGATCTCTCAAGGTCTTTGAAAGCATAATAGAAAGACAAGTTTCCTTTCATTCTAGAAGAAAAAAGATGCATATTAAATAATGATAAAAAAAGTCTGCATATTAAATTTTGAAAATATTGTTCATTGTTGTTCTTTGGATATTAATTGATTTTTTCATGTAGTTGATTACAAGCAATGGAAGGAGAAGAAGTGAGAAATAATATGTCAACTCCTCAAACTTCTGTAACACCTGGTCAAAGCAACCAAATTCCAATCTCTGTTGATTAAAATCAATCTACCAACTCAACTCCAATGACTGTTGGTGAAACAGATAGACATAGATCAATTGTGTGGAATCATTTCAAGAAGAAAATAATTGATGGGAAGACAAAGGCTGAGTGCAATGATTATAAGAAATTGCTTGTTGGTGGTGCTAAGAATGGAACTACCCACTTGCCTGATCATCTTAAAAGTTGTCCGAGGAAGAAATATAAAAATTTGAAGCAATGTTTATTGGTATCAAACCAATTAAAGAAGGATACCGAGAAAATAATGGAGAACTGGGAATTTGTTTAAGAGGCAGGGAAGAGGGATCTTGCTAATATGATTATATTACATGAATATCCTCATAGTATGGTTGAGCATCACGGGTTTCAAAAATATTGTCACACTCTTCAGCCCATGTTCAAAATAATATCCCGGAACACTCTCAGAAATGATATCCTTCAAATTTACAAAACCGAAAAGGAGAAGACAATGAAGTTGTTGGAAAAGACAAAAAGTAGAGTTGTTATCACTACAGACATGTGGTCCTCAAACAATCAAAGAAAGGGATACATGGCAATCACCACACACTTTATTGACAATTCTTGGACATTACAAAGTCGGATTATAAGGTACTAATAATATTTCATTAGCATGTGTTATTTAATATAAGGTACTAATGATCTTCTATTAACATGTGTCATTTATTATCTTTAGATTTTTATATGTGCCTTATCCACATACCAAAGAAGTGCTTGTGGAGTGTTTGATGGATTGCTTTTTCGATTAGAACCTTGATAGAAAATTGATAACTTTGACTGTGGATAATTGTACCACTAATGATGCAATTGTGACTATTCTGTTGGATAAACTTCCATTTGGTTCACTAATATTACATGGTTGGTTGTTCCATATGCGTTGTTGTGCACATATTCTCAACTTAATTGTCCAAGATGGTTTGAATGTGATTGGAGATGGTATTGAAAGAATTCGTGATAGTGTAGCTTATTGGACAACATCTCCTAAGAGAGTGCAAAATTTTGAAGAGGCAGCTAATCAGATACATATTCTAAGTAACAAGAAGCTTGCTCTTGATGTTAAGACTCGATGGAACTCAACTTTTCTCATGCTTCAAACTAGTTTGATTTATAGAGATGTGTTTACTCGCTTGAAATATCGAGATTCTCATTACAAGATTTGTCCGACTGAAGATGATTAGGAGGTGGCAAGAGAGATTTGTGAAAAATTGGAATTGTTTCATACTGCAACAAAATTGTTTTCAGGTACAAAGTATCCTACAACCAATGTATACTTTCCAACTATTTGTGGGATAAGAGTAGAGATATCTAAGTGGCTTCAAAGTCTCAAAGACGCGATAAAAGATATGACCTTGAATATGTTGGAAAAGTTTAACAAATATTGGAGTGTGATTCATGGTGTTATGGGAATAGCCACTATTTTAGATCCACGGTATAAGTTGGAAATTTTGGAGTATTACTATGAGAAAATGTATGGATGTGTGGAAGCTTTAAATGAAGTGAAAAGGCTTAAAGAGCTTTGCTTGGAATTGGTAGGCGAATATGAAGCGAGGCAAGGAAGTGATTATGAACCACATCCTTCTTCTCCCCCTCTACAATCAGATATTAACTCCAAAAGCCCATTAATTGATGATCTCTCCGATTTTGATAAGTTTATCCAAACAAGAGACATAATAAAAGCACGTGAGAGGTCTGAGTTGGATCGTTACTTAGAAGATGGTATGATGCCAAGAAGTTCAGATTTTGATATACTATCTTTTTGGAAGACAAGTGATCCAAAATATCCTCTACTTCAAATGATTGCTAAAGATCTTTTTGCTATTCCTGTTTCTACTGTTGTCTCGGAATCTGCTTTTAGCACAAGTGAGAGGGTGACCAGTCCACATCACAATAGACTTCTTCCAACCACAGTAGAGATTTTAATGTGTTCTCAAAGTTGGTTATGTTTTGAAGAACGAGGTAATGCAATATTATTTGTATGTGAATCATAATAATTTTTTTTGGGGTAAAGTATGACTAATGCATTATTATTATTTGTTTGTTAGGTTCATCTACTTCGACAGCTCGGAAGAACTACACATTATTGGAGGATCTTGATATTGATGATGAGGTATATCGTTTTAGTTGAAAGTTTCTCTTTGGAAGAATCTAATTTTTTTTTCTTTTAATGATATAGGAAAATGATGTTGAAGAAGTAGATTCTACCACCACCGATGGTGTTAAGTGATGATCGAGTTGGTGTGAAGCTGGTGTTAAGATATGATTGAGATGATTCTACCACTCATTACATTTTTTGTGTTATATTGTGTAATGTTGAATTATATTAAATTTAAGTAGTATTTTGGATATTTGTTGTTTGTGTTATGTTCGAATATGTTATGTTACATTATGTTATGTTAGATTATTTAGAATGTTGTTGGATTATTTAAAATGTTGGATTATGTTGGCTTGAATTTGGACTTGGACTTAGGCTTGGGCATGGGCTTATGCGGGGACGGGGACGGGGACGGGGACGGGGATTATAAATTTACCATCGGACGGGGATAGGGATGAAAATCATACTCGTTAGTGGAGGTGGACCGGGGATGGACAAAGATTTTTTAAGCGGGTACGGGGATGAAGACTATAACCCTCGCCCCCGTTTCGGTCCATTGACATCCCTAGTCATAGCAGACGACTCTGAAGGTGCGAAGGGAAGTGGAACCTCCTCTAGGTGTGCTGGGTTGTCGTCTCCCGGTTGTTGAGACATTGACTTAGTCGTGATCGCCATGGATTGCAAGAGGGTTGAAAGGTAGTAGAAACTCAGTCATTCTCACAAACGACGCCAAACTGATGTTGCACAAAATTGTCTTGTACAAGATCAACAGTCAAGAATGTCAACTGGTGTGATTAATGAGCAATTAACAAACAATCAATGACAATCAAGAGTAAAACAGTAAATAATAGATCAGCATAGAGATTTATAGTGGTTCGGTTCGGGTGACCTGCGTCCACTCTTGGGAACGGTAGCGGTGGCCTGCGGTATTTTATTGATAAATGGTGGTACTCCAAAGAGTTACATTACTTTGAGGGAGAGAGAAAGTGATGAGTGTAGGGAATGTGTAAAGGTTTCAGAGGTCTTTCCTCAATGTTGAGAGGGTTTACATTATATAGTTAGGGTAAAACGGTGAGGCGGTGAAAAGGTCTTCCACCATTTTGGTAAGTGTAGTTATTGTAGGATATGATCTGCGCATCTCGTCTTTCTCTCCCTCATGCTCCTATTCAACCAGAGGAAGACCTTTAGTTGGATTGGACTTGATCCTCATATTGAGCTTGGACTTGTTTTGAGTTGGTATGACTTGAACTTGTATTGGAGTCAAGTGGCGAAGGAGAGGACCAAGGGCAAGCCAACGCCCACTTGGAGGAGGAGGTATGGGCGACGCCCACTAGGCCTTGGGCGGCGCCTCTTGGACGTTGGTCCCTTTGTCTCGAATTTGATGGGTCAACCCAACTTCGACTTTGGCTTCCTTTCGGACTTTATCACTTTATTTACATTGGGCTTGACCCAGTTAATTTCAGGCTCATCTGTGTGTATCAAGAATTGCTCACACTTGTGGAAAGTGGCTAAACTTTCCTTCATTTTTTCTTGTAAGTTCTCTATGATCTACACCTAAAATATTCTATACCACAATTTGTACAATAGAACTAATTTCTCAATATTATTTTGGAATTAATTTTGTAGAATTTTTGATGAAGTAAAATATGTGAAGAACATCACTAGCTCAATTAGAGACTAGAAAACAAAAGTTTGAATACTTGAGAAATGGTCTACACGAAGTGCACAAGCAAGTTTGACCAAATAGCAAAGGCTTCTCCTTGCTAATTTAGAGGCATATATTCTAATATTTTTCTCAATTACACCATCAATTCCAACTAAAAACTTCAAACTTCATGCACCAATGTCTTTTCAAGGTAATTATGTGCAAGCTACAATATTTGGTTTTCAAATTGAATTATTTGAGAACACGCTAGAAGTGTATAAAACTTATTACATTTCAAATGCCACTGTTAAATTCATTGAGCAAAAGCGCCGCATTGTGCCTCACACTTGGCAATGGACTATCAATGCAAGCACATTGATGCAACCTGTTGATGACAATTACACAGATAACAATTTCTCTTAGCATGACTTTGTTCCATTCTGTGAATTTAGCAGACACATTGATACACAATCACAAATTGGTAAAATTCATAGCTTGAATATCACCCTCTAAATATCCATTACATAGATTTAGCTCATTTGTATAGTCTAATTTGTTGCTTACTAGATATTAAGCCTGTGAAACCCGAGCATGCATGAGTAAAAAAAAAAATAAATAATAATAATAAAATAAAATTTAATTATAGGAAAATATTTTGTTAAGTGCATATAATTATAAAAAAAAAAAAAAATTTAAGCTGAAGTATTTACAGAAATGCCATTGTATGGCATTTCTTCCAAGCAGCTGCCTGGCAGCAGGAGGAGGCTCCATGTCTCTCTCTGGAAGGTTTGAGGAGGTGCTGAAGATTCCTTCTATGGTCTAGAATGGATATAATTCGTGTGCAGAGAGAGAAACAGAGGAAAGAAGGTAAATAGAGAAAACATTCGTTCGAATTTTTGGGTTTGCTTTGGAGGCTTATTCGAACATTTAAAGGTATGCCTCCAGCCTAATTGGGATGCTAGGAATTCATTGGTGTTGCTAATTTTTGATTTGGGTAAGTGGTTATGCTCGAATTTGAGTTTTAAAGTTTCGGATTTTAGGTTTTCATGAAATGGGTATCATAGAAAACAAGCCTTTCTTCTTCAATTGAGTCTTGGATTGTGTTTTTAGGTTGTTGTAGAGTTGTTTGAGAGTATTTTTATGAGTTGCCGTGGTGTGTGGTGATGGGATGAAGAAACCCTTATGGGTTGAATTTTTAGAAAATATGATTTTTTGATAAACTTGATTAAGCTTTGAAAGGGGGTTTGGGTCTAGCTAATTTGGGGTCAAGGAATCCATTTCCGGCCTTGGAATTGAATTTTGAGGTCATTTGGGGGGTGAAACGGGCAGTTGCAGGTCTGCCATGTGTGTAAAAAATGGTTTTTAGCCAACTTTGACCAATGATTTGATGATGTTAGAGTTAAACTAGAAGGCTGATTCTAGGAGGGATTGAAACTATGTTGTTCAAAGAGTATGTGGGCGTTGAAATCAAAGGAAATAGTGTATTATAGTTGGATAACTTTGGGGTCAAAGTGGGGTGGTTGAGCAGAAATTTCTGCACCTAGGGTTTTGGTCAAAATGACCAAGGAAGAAGATGAAGGAGGGGGAGGAATACCAGTGCACCCCGACGGCGCGTGAGGGCGCGTCTGATATCTGATCAACCTCTGGTTGGTCTCAAAAGTTCCGTAACGTCCGTGCATAGGTCCCGATAAAATTTCAAGTCGATCCGACGGTCGGATCAAAGTGAGGATACAAATGACTGTTTTGACCTCTGAGGCCATTTTGACCCAGTTTTAGGGTGATTTTTGGAAAATAAATTTTATATTCATTCTTAGGTAGGTTATTTAAGTATGTGTATGAAATTTCATTAAAAAATAACATCATTTTATTTTTGGCTATTTCGGATCGAAAAGAAGCGCGAGATAGAGTTTTTCAAATTTTCGGATCAGTCGAATCTTTTCAAAGTCATTTTGAAATCATGTATTACATTATTTATGAATTATCAATATATTTTTAAACTTATGATTTATGATTTTGAATTTGGACTAGAAATCAAGGATCCAGATTAGGGTTTTGAGTGCGGTAACGCACAGTGGTCCGAAGCGATGTATTCATTTGCATTAGTTAAGCTATTGTTGATTTGATACTCATGTGAATTAATTTATGTGTTAACTGTTAGGGTTGGAGGCTACTACCTCGGTTACACTTAGGGATCGAGCATAAAGCTAAGTCGGTGTGTTGGTTGGCGGTGACAGGTGAAGTGTATTGCTTCATAATACTTGGAAATAAAATTATATGATATATCAAGTTTATTCTCTTATATGTGAGAAATCAATTTTTTCCGAATTGATTTGAGTTGAGTTGCTTAAATTATGGATCAAATATATTTTGTTGGAAAGTGTGGTTTGTTGAAAAGCTTGTGATTTGAGTAGTATCCACTGTGCTAGAGTTGTTGATAGCTCGACATGGCTTACATGTTGTTGATTTGGACACTGCGCAGTTGTCGTGAGATAGCTCGACATTGCTTAAATGTTGTAGATAGCTCGACATTGCTTAAATGTTGTTGATAGCTCGACATTGCTTAAATGTTGTTGTTGACTCATAGCACATGTGGACTATTTATTATGTTGTTATATTGGCAGAGATTATGAGATTTCAAAGTGAGATAAAAACACGTTGAGTTTGATATTCTCTTCAGATTGTGAACATATTTTGGTGAAATGATATTGATCCATATTTTTTTAATCTTTCCATTTATTATGATACGCAGTACACTCAAGAAAATTATTGGTTTCAGGATGCCGAAGTCTAGAGTGAGGTCCACTACTGCACTAGCATGATAGAGATGAGGGGAAAAACTAAGGAATCTTATTATGTACATACTGTACAGGAGTTTCTGTTTCCCTTGTGGTTTGCTGTAAAGGGATGAAATCCCTAATCCTGTATTTTTGGCAAAAAGGGCACCGTTGCGTACTCAATATATATAGTTTTCTATTTTGATGGTGGCATTATTGATTTTTAAATGCATTACTGCATTAGAAACGCAGATATCGCCACGTGTTGAGTTACGCTTCCATCTCTTGGAAATCAAAGAGGGTCCCTCGGGATGGGGTGTGACAAAGCCTGACAATCCTAGACACGACTCGTGAAATTGACATGAACTTGACAGACCTGTGAAATAAACAAATAGTTTCGTGTTTAACGCATAAACCCATTTCAATCCGTTTAATCCATTGAATGTGGCACTATAAATTCCCTAAAAAAATAGTTCTCATAGCCTCTCTCTCACTCTCACGCATGCCTCACATCTCTTATACTCACTATGCCTCTTTTCTCTCAGACTCATTCTCACACACGCATCTCATTTCTTAGAGTCACTCTCATGCACGCCTCTGCCTCACCTTTCCTATGTAATTGCATCTCTTATGCGTCTCATCTATAAAGCTAGTCATAATTTGTCATCTTTTCTTGTCCCTCTCTTTCTCACAGTCTCACTATGGGTCTGCGACAATGACAAGCGATTGACTACAGGTAATGTCTCTCTCTCGCCCTCTGTTTCTTTGAGTCATAGAAACTAGGGCTTTTGATTTTTTTTTTTTGTTATTTCCAAAACGAGGTTCTCTGTAAGTTGCAGAAACTAGGGCCTCTTTTTTTGTTATTTCTAAATGCAGGCTCTCATTTTTTTTGTATTGCAAATAATTTGATGTATTAGGGTTGTTTCTAAGCTTTTAATTTTGGGTTCCTACAGAAATTATGGTCTGCTATGGTATACTTGTAGGTGGATTCTACCCAACAAAATGATGAAGTTTCTGGTGAATTAGATGATAATACACATGAGTCCAAGATCGATATCCATGATTCAAAAAGATGAAAATGAGGATGGTACCCTTGGTCGTATGGGTGTTACATTGTTTGAGAAAATTTACACATTGTTGATTGAGTGAGGAATTGATAGGAAATTATTTTCTTTGACCTTGGATAATGCTTCCAATAATGATTGCTTTGTTGAAATCCTAAAGAGTCAACTTAATTTGGAAAATGCTCTCTTAAGGAATGGTGATTTCTCTCCCATTCGTTGTTGTGCACGCATTCTTAACTTGATTGTTCAAGATGGACTTAAATAAATTGATGAATCGGTGATAAAGATTCGGAAGAGCATTAAATATGTTGTAGTTCCATCAAAAGGGAAAACAAGTTTTTTGATTGTGTTGCACAAGTTTCTCTAGATGGTAGAAAAGATTTGCGAGGAGATGTTCCTACTAGATGGACCTTAACTAATATTATGCTTGAGAGTGCTCTTTTCTATTGTCGTGCTTTTATTCACAATTGAGTGATTCCTACCACAAACATTGTTCTTCTCGAGAAGAATTGAATAGAGTAGAGAGGATTTCATAGTTTTGGGGTTGTTTTATAAAGTTACTTGCTTATTTTCTGGAACCACATATCTGACAACTAATTTGTATTTCCCCTAAGTGTATCTTATTCAACATACATTGAAAGATGCACTAACAGACAATGACAATTTTCTAAGGTAGATGAGAAGTCAGATGTATACCAATTTTTAAAAGTATTGGTCAAATTACAGTGTGAAAATTCGGTTTGTGGAGTGGGCTTACTCAAGGCTTTATGGTACTGATTTATATGGGATGAAGTGTGTTTGTGATTCTTTGTTTTCTCTTTTTGACTAGTATTCAACAAACTTATTCAATTTTACTTCTCTAAGTAATTCAATTTCTAAGAGTTGTATTCCTAGTGACTTCCATGGGATTGATGAGGGTAGAGATACTCTTTTTGAGGTAAAATATAATTTATTTTGATGTATAATTTGCTGAAGTTTGTTAATAAATTTATTATCATAATGTTGACTTAGTTTCTCATATAATGTAGGATTTTGACGAAAATTTACGGGACGATTCTCCTTCTACTCGAATATCTGAGTTGCAACCATATTTTAATGAAAAGAGGCTAGATTGAAAGAAAGAATCAGATATTCTAAACTTTTGGAAAGGGTAGCAGTTTCCTAACTTCTATTTACTATTTCACATGCATAGGGCTTGACTTGAGGACACAGTTGATTAACTAATTGTGACCCGGGAACTTGCAAGAATAAAGGGTTGTTATTTTGGTGGACTTTGCTTTTTGTTTATGGAATTAGAATTGAACTTTTTGTTGTTGCTTGGTAGTAACTAATACGTTACTAGTAGTGATAGACCAGTGGCAAATGTGGTATGTTTGAACTTTGAACGGTTTAGATATGAGTTTCGAATTTGGTAGTAATTTAATATTTTTTTTTGTCTTCATTTTTTTTTGCTTATTCATGATTTGTTGTTATAATAAATAGATCAACCATATGTAATGTGTAACAAGTTGATAATTTTTCGTCTGGACTCAACATACTCTAATCGATTATCTTATTTAGTGGGTATAAGGGTTATGCCGGGTAATTCGTGGAATAAATGAGTAAGTGTGGTCTGGCCTACTTCAAGGTCTCATTCCTTCGGCTGAAAAAATTCTACAAATCAGAGAAATCTCAATTTCACCATCAATGATAACACAAAAAATTGCATTCATTTAACTAAAAATCCATGACAAATCTCTTGTAATTGAATTTACTGTAGGAATCCCACCCAAAGATCTTTTGGGTTAAGTGACAATTTACATCGTCTTCCTCGACCAACAATTGTGCTAAATGGCCTGTAACAATTGCTAAAAAACAATAAATGCCAAGTATCAAACTATCTTCGACTGCTTCCTCTACAAAACAAAAAATGTAGAAGCACAACCAAGATAAAATACATAATTAAAAGATAACCATCACCTCACTATATATCGTTTTACAAATAACCAAAATGATGATAAAACTACTTATAGGCTAAAGTTTAAAGTTGAGCTAATTGATGCATCGAGATCAATGATTGCAACAATATTTTACGATAATGCAGAGAAAATTTTCTCAATCAATGGCACCAAATTGATGGAACACACATTGAAGGTAACATTATGTTAAATATTTTCGTTTGAAATTCTTTTTAGAACATCTTAAGCTTTGTAACCAAATTACAAAAACTTAAAAGGATGGCAAAGCATCGTTGCAAGCATTTTGCAAATTCACGACTAAGGAAGAATATATCCAAACCAAAGCACGCTAATTTCAACGTGGAATAATGACATTTCATTACAATATCACATATGCGAACAACGATGACACAGAGATCCTCACAATCATTGATCTACAAAGCACAACTCCTCAACTCTCCTTGTAAAGTAACTATTGATAGAACATAAGCGCTATAAACTAAGGATGTTGTATTATGTATTATTAAGCTTTTGAGATATTTGATTATAATTTGATGTAAAAACATGTGCTTAGATACACACCTTTTTTCTTGGTAAGTATTGCATTTTTTTGTCACCATTTGTTCTTTCTGAACCTTATATACATATATACCCTTCTCCCTTGAAAGCATTGTTAGATTAGTTTTATGTTCTTGCTATATTATGTGTGTGATAAAAAATAAACGATATACAAATTCTACGCTTATTGAATGTTGTTTCAAATTGATGAGACTATTTTTTTTATAACATATTTCATAGCCATGTTAGTCTAAAACCTGCCTTTACCAAATTCTCTTCATGGCACTTGGACAGAAAAAACTCTCAAAAAATATTATAGTATATAATATAAATGGATTATTATAGTATAAAAACTCTTAGAAAAAACTCTCATGTTAGTTTTTTAAACACTTTCTTTACCAAATTGATTACTATAGTATATAACATAAATGGATGTTCTTATCGTTAATTTGTGTCATTGGATGCTTGGTTTTGGCGTTGGTGGTTCTTGCTTTGAATACTTTTTGTCTGTAATTCACCTATGTATAGTTGGTGTGCCTTGCCCTTCTTATGTTTCGGTCACGAGAATTCTTTCAATGGAAAAAGAGCCAAAAAAATTTATGTTCCTCTGAAAAAATAGGGATAATGTGAATAGACAGACTTATTCAGATAACTTTAGTCCTAAAGATTTCCAGTTCTGACATTCTAATTTTTTATAGCATTTTAAATGTTAGTTAATCTTTAACTATTGGTTCATTTGCTCTTAATAAGATTTGCATTGATGTCTTGCTTCGAATTGATACATTTGTTTTCTATGCCCTCTTCTGGTATTTGATCTGTATGTTGACTTTATTTGAGCTTTTTATACGTCCTACATTTGTGTTTGTGAAAACATTTGTCTTCGATATTTGTTTAACCAATTATAATAATCCTCCTTTCAGTACATCATTTGTTTGTAGGTTATCTACTTCCCACGCTTCCTTAGATAAAAATGGTTTTCTTTGTGTTTGAGGATTTTATTAAATTTTTTCGTATTTTAGATATATGTTTTCACGATTATGTCCAAAGTCAAATAGGATTCATTTGTTTCAGCTTGGGATTCAAGGTTATAAGATTCATTTGTTTCAGTTTGGGATTCAAGGGTATAAGATATGTTTCTTTATTTTTCTTTCTATCATCGTTTCAAGCGTACACAAGAATTCATGCTGAATAAATCTTATTTTTGAGTATATAATACAAAAGGACTGGACCTGCCAATTCTGAATAAAATATCATGGACGATGGAATCCTTGTGAAGGGTTGTCATGCAAATTAAATTAATAATCAAGGTCTTTTGTTCTTGCATAGATTTCATTGCAATTTTTCCCGTCATTTTTTGTGGGTATAATAACTTCACTAATATTTAAAAAATCCACATTAATAATGTTTAGTTTGAAATTTTTGGACCGGTTTTTTTTTTCTCTTTTTATCCCTACCGATTTTAAAAATCCAATTCGATAATCTGACGAATTTTGTTCTTGAATTCCTTATCCGAATCCATGAACAATCCTAATCCAATCCTGATCCGAATAACATAATTAACTAAATTTTAATAAATTATACCTAAATCATCAAGATGGCGCAATGCTCATAAATATAATAGCAAATAAGCAGAACGAATTCAGCTCCATGTTGTGACCTCCTTTGCGGCTTTATTTTGGAGGACCAACTATTGTAACATACCAAATGCATCATTGGAATGGGAAAGGCAGAATCCCCCAGAAAGAGGAAACACAATTATGTATGATGAGAAACCTGTACATCTTGCTAACTTACTGAACAGATCTTTTGCAAACAATACTTCTACACCACATTCTCACAGTAAAAAATTCTCCCAACTAGAATCTGATTGTAAGGGTGGTGTTTCCTCCCTGTTGAAAGTGAAAAGTAAAATGTCATTCGGCTTCAAGGGCTGCAATCTCGTACCTGACTTCCTCCAAATGTTCATTTATGGTAGTCACTGCATCCTGCACACCTTTAATGGCTTCCTTGAGGGCATTATCGTATTCGGCATCTGCCTCTGCCTCTTCGGTTCCAGCAGCTTCAGTTATTTCGTGGACATGCACACAATTGTGCTCCATTGGCCTCGTGAATCTGCAGTTCTCATGGCTCACCAGGCGTTCAGAAGGACGACCCGCCTTCTTCAACACCTGAAGTGTTGCTGTCTGTTGACCAGTGGAGAATATTTGTCAAAAAAAAAAAAAAAAAAGAAACAACAGCAAAGAATTCGGAATATTAGAATCGTGTAAATGAAAGTTTCTTGAACATAAAACAAAATCAAAACATAAAGAAAGATCAATCAACTACTTGTTAATAATCAATCAAATACTTAATGTTGCCATAATTCGTCCCCTTCCATCTAGAATGATCAAAACAAAACATTGCTCAAAGCAAACCCATGAAATATATTACGAATTTAACATCAATAATAAAAGCAAGAATATATTTAGTTTATCTCACAAACTTACAAAACAAAGTCTTATTCTTAATTTTCAACATTTGTCATTTCTTTTCCAAAACTTCTCTACTAATATTAGAACAACCAAAATCTGAGTTTTGTAATTTCTTAATTTTACTCTACTCCAGTCTTTTGCTATGCAGAAAATAATAATGCAGATTTGGTTCTATTATTATTTTTAATATTCTCAGGTAGAATTGAATTAGTGTTTATTACACACATATATATGTAGTGGCTGAACAATTGTGTATCTTTTACTCTTTAATGCAATAGAAAAATAATAACACAAAAATCTCAACATGTGAAACATGGGTTTTTTTTTTTGGTTAAATTAAGCTCAGATCTATTTGAACGGCAATTTAGGGGATTTTGGGCTGAAATTGCGCCAGTTGATCTGCCAATACTTTTCAAAGTCCTAAAATATTGACCGAATTTCTAAAACTACAAGGAGGAACTTGCAAATTGTCAAATGCCATTAGTGGTTTTGTATAAGTTACCCTTAAATTTATAACAATGAACAAATCACACATTCTATGCACATGTTGGACACCAATACTAATGTTTGTGATTGTTACACAACAGTCATCACACATTCCATGCACATGTTGGACACCAATACTCGTGTGTGTGATTGTTACACAAGCGTCGTTTGACCAAAGTCAATGATTAGAATAAAATATCGAGAGCAAAGACACTCTAAAATGCAATAGGACCCCTAATTTCACAAATAATGGATAGATGTGTAAAGATCAGTCAGGATTCAAATTCATCCACGTCAATGTAACTAATTCAAAGCAGCTATGGTTATACAATAATGGATAGATGTGTAAAGATCAGTCAGGATTCAAATTCATCAACGTCAATGTAACTAATTCAAAGCAGCTATGGTTATACGGCATCCAAAAAGGTCTAGTCAATCTCCAAAAATAATATCCAACTCTCATTCATGCTGAGATGATCAATAGTAATTTCAAATTCAAAACGTATTTGGTAATCACCTAGCTTTGTTAACCAACATCTGAATTATTCAATCCCCTATTAATCTGCCAGATGTGTCTGCAGTATAGCACTATTACATGCTTGACCACAATAACGAAGTAGAATTCCTATAGCCTCCCCCAAACAGTTTTTCTTTTTTTAATGCACATTAGCACTAAACTTCAGAGAATCTGCGAACTATACAACTATGCATCTTCCTTGGTTAGGAATCACTTTCGAAGCATTATTTTTCAACTAAAGAAAAGGATTTTAAAATCGCAATAGAGAGGGAGGGAGTCCTAAAATGGAAATGTTGGAAGTGCTTTCCCTTCTCAAGTGGTAGATGGTTGGTGACTACACCACTCACTCCACAGATAAACAAGTGTATAGAAGAGTAAAAACAGAGAGCAAATTGTCACCCAATTGCACTATACTCCAACATAGTTTCATACAAAATGTTGGAGACAGAGATGCAACACAAACTAGATATATTGTACTAGTATTCGCATATTCTTCCAGGCTTAGGCCCCGGGTCCCATCATTGAAACTCTAACTTTAGTCATTCTGCAGAGTAATGAACAGCCCCTTGGCACAACTAACAATCGCTTACTTCGGAAAAAAAAATTATGGTGACTGTGGGAGTCAGATTTGAAACATCTAAAAAAAAAAAAATTAAGAGTCTGAGCACAGACATTCAAACAGTCTCTCTCAAAAAGCTTTTGATCCCAAATAGATACCAGATAGCCTATTAATGCTCAGTGCGCCACTATTATAAAAGCTAAAGCAATGTGGCCTAGTGACCAGCCAAAGAGTGTCAGTATAAATGAATGGGAAGCAGCCCCTGTTTATATTTCTAAAGCATGCTTGTTCCATCCCCCACGTACTCCTCTATTCTCTTATTCTTCTTGACATTATTTTTTTTCGGTCAACCTCCTAAACATTAGTTGAACAGAAGTTTCATTTCCTAACTTTCAAGGCCTCTGACCTTTGGATCCTAGACTGACTACATGAGAGTTCCCAGCACAAAATAACTAGAAGAAAATTGAAAACATGGGTGAAGACATACGAGATGCAACTTTTGCTTTTCCTGTGTTTGAATGTCTCTGAGCAGGCGAGCTAGATCCTCTCGGCAGTAATCCGGGCCCACAAACAAGGACTCCATTTCAAGAACCTGCACTAGTGGATAAAGTTAAATCAAACAAATGACCTGGGATGCTGTTAGGGGAACTCTGAAACTATTACTGCAATCATGTCACAAACTTGTTTCGAGCAATCATTAAATTCTACTGTAATCTCGCTGCAAAGTTGTTGGTAGGCAGATTCCCCTCCTGATACCATATAGTCTGCAAAGCCCCTGCCATTAGTGGTAGGTGCAGCATATTAGATCATTTAACAACATAATTCTGTATGAAAATAAGAAACTATGAGGTTAAAAAGAGCATGACAAAGGCTTCCTTCCCAATTTTCTTTTCCACCAGAAAAAAGACAAAATTAACAAATAAATAGGGGAAAAGAAAAAAGCAAAAATATTGATTAGTGCAGGCATGTAAGGAAGATGCTTGGAAATTTGATTAAGCAACTTGTGCAATGATATTTCCCTCAAAAAATGGATGCTATTGCTCCAGAAAACTGCAAATTCCAATAGCTTGCCTCTGAAGGCCCAGCCCCATATTAGTTTCTGTCAGTTTAAATAACTAATTAAAAGTTATTTCAAAGTCCATTTAAGGCCCACTTATCAATACAAATATTAAGATTCAGGCTGTTGAAGCAGTATTTATATTTCTATTGGCCCTTTGAATAATGAATTCTCATCAACAACATTGTTCAAGGAGCTGATTTGATCTTTCAAAGTTTCATCACGGCTTTGACTTTAGATTGATCTGCCACACGAAGCAAAAGTTAACAACAGTGACATCGATCAGAAGATTGTTTTAGGCACAGGGTTGATTCCTGCTTTTCCAAGAGCTATTGAAGTCATTTTTTTTATGTAGAAAACAAAACTTTCATTTCATTAAAAGAGGAAAAAATACATCAATGGTGGATAAGAAATCCACCGAGAAAACAAAACAAAGCAAAAAAACCAAAAATAGAAAAAAACAAAATAAAAAGCTAGCCACTACAAACAGCTTTTCAATTGTATTGGACTACTGATGATGTAGTTCCTAAAACTCCTTTGTGACCACAACCCATAAAGAAGTCACAAACTTGACTCTATCCGTAGCAATTCATTTTCTCGTATTTTCCTTCAAAAATTCTGTGGTTCTCTCTATTCAAACAACCCAAAAGATAGCCAATATTGCGCAGCTCCATAAAATAGAAGCTTTTTTTTACCACTTCCTAAACCTTCAAAGTACATCACCAAAAGAGAAGCACAATCAGTGTAACCCATACCAAATCTGCCTCCACCAACAAACTATGCCACAAGAAACGACCAGGCAGTAAAGGAATAAATGGTCAACACTTTCAGAGCTATTCTTGCATAAAACACACCAATGAGGAGAAATTTAAGTGTTTGGCCTTCTCTTTTGCAACAGATCACAAGTATTCACCTTTCTTTGAGCAATCATCCAAGCAAGCATCTTCACTTTAATAGGAACTCTTGCCTTCCAAATCATTGAATGAGGTTCAAATATAGAATCATTGGGATCATCAATTAACCAGTCAAAATAGGAACAACAAGAAAACATTACGGATGAATCAAGAGACCAAACTCTTTTATAATAATTGACAAGTTTAAAGAAACTAACTCAAGCAACGAAAAGAAGAGAAGAACACTCTAGAACATCCCAGTCATTTAGATTGCGGAAGAAATCAAAATTCCATCCCATGAGTTAAAGATGAAGAATAGTACACTCGAGCAACAAGAGTATTATGAGATCCCGACAATTTGAAGAGACAAGAATATTGTAAAGCCAAGGACAACTCACCAATCCAAACATCCTCCCAGAATGGAACTTTGTCCCAATTCCCCACCCTCAAAGTTACATGTCCTCTAAAATCATCCAAAACTTGAGAGAGAAATTTCAAGGATTATGAAAGAAACATTAAGTCACCACATTAGAGTCCCATCTATTGGAATGGATTTCATACTTACTTTTGATAATAGAATGTCATAAAGAATTAGGTTCTAATTGAAACCTCCAAAGCCATTTCGCTAATAATGTCACATTCCTCTCAGTCAAGGTGTCTATAGTCAACCCCCCTTTTGTTTTAGACTTTGACACCACATCCTACCTAACAAGATGATATTTCTTCCCTTCTCCACTACCTTTCCATAAAAAATCTCTCATCAACTTCTCCAAAAGTTTAACCACTTTTTTTAGAATCTTAAAAATGGACATAAAATAAGTAGGAATACTACTCAATACCGCTTGCCCACTTCTAGACAAATAATTTTTCTTCCACCAAAGGAAGCCCCAAATATTTTAATGGCCATTCACTCATTTCACAACCTAATCCCCTTACCCAAACCTCAATCTCACAACTATCAACATTAATACTCACAATAGAGCTCTTAGACATATTAACCTTCAACCCCGAAATTAAGTTGAAAATCCTCACAATTTTAACCAAATTCTAAAATTTATTCTTATCCACTAACAAGAAAAATATGGTATCATTTGTAAACTAAAGGTGAAAAACATTAATTCTATCATTACCAACAAAGAAGCCTTCCACTATAATGTACTACATACCCTTATCCACCAATCTACTTGGGCCATTCACCACTAATGTAAAAAGAAAAGGGAAAAAAGGGTCTCCTTGCCTCAAATTGCTACATGCATTAAAGTTTCCACTCGGCTTGTCATTTAAAATCACCGAAGAATTCATAGTAGATAAGTATCCCTTAATCTATTTTCTCCACCTATCCCCAAAACCTTTAACTTCTAACACAAAATCTAAAAAATCTTAATCTACATAATCATATGCTTTTTCAAGATCAATTTTAAACACCACCCCTTCCTTGCGTCCTAAGGGATACTTATCTACTCCAATTTTAAACTCCACTCCAACCCTTGCAATATTGGTTTAGATCTTTCTTGTGTTGAATAGAGGTCTCTAAAATATTTAATGGATTCCTCCTCAATACTCTTCTCATCCTCAAGCATCATACCACTAGAAGTTTCCAATTTGCTTATCAAATTCTCCCACCTTCTCCCATTTTCAATTCTATGAAAAAAATTTAGAGTTACAATCATCCTCTATAAACCAAGTCACCTTTGCCTTTTGCCTCCAACTAATCTCTTTTCTAAAGACAACTTCCTCAAACTTATTCTTTAATTGTGATCTCTCCATTCTCAATTGATAATCCAAATCACCCAACATATCTACCTTGTCAAGTTCTGATATACGATTCACAATCGTACTTTTCTCTAACCTCACGTCACCAAACACCTCTTTATTCCAAATCTTAACTTTTTTCTTCACCTTTTTTTGCTTTTCCATAAATTTAAAACCTCCCCGTCCTTGGACCTCAATCTCTCTCCACCGATTACTAAAACTCTACTTAAACCTAGGGTGTTCTAATCATATATTCTCAAACCTAAAAAGAATTGGACCCCACTTAAAAAGCACTTGAATCTAAAACAACGGAGAAATGATTAGATACAACCCTAGCAAGGGCTTCTTGTCTCACTTCCGGGAAACACTCCTCCCAATCCAGAGAGAATAAAAATCTATCAAGCCTACAACATACAAGACTATCCCTCATATTAGTCCAAGTATAAGTTAAATTACCTAAAGGTGGATCCTACAATCTAGTTTCCGTAATCAAATTATTAAAATCACGAATGCTTCTAGTAATCTTCCCCCCTAATGACTTGTCAGATACATATCTTATCACATTAAAATCACCCCCAAACACCACCTAGGACTGCGTAATCCATACAAACCTGCTAACGCATCCCAAAAATCTCTCCTAAGCTAAGAAGCACAGAGACGGAGACAGGTACAATACGATATGATACGGATACTGCCGATACTACAAAACTTAAAAAAATAGGATACATGTACAACAAAGATACGTCTATAATAAAATATATTTTGTATTTTACTATTATTTAACGATTGAAAATTTATAATTTTTAATAATTCTTTAGCTTGAAAAAGATGTAATACCGTCTTATTATGATATATCTATAAAATGAGCTTGACCAATTAATAGAATTAGAACCACATTTAACTAATTGGTTTGTTTACAAGTATTTGTATTAAGATTATAGTCTAACTAACTCATTTGTTATGCTCATTTGACATGTAATTGTAGATAATACTTAAAAAATACTTGTGTTGTCAAAATTAGATATAATTTTGCTAATATTTTATATTGTATGTGAACTCAAAAGGAGAGGGTTTGGATTAAAATTAAAAATTGTATATCTTGCTTCATTTTTAGAAGTATCAGCTAAGTATCCAAATATTTTATTAATTATCGGATATATATGATGCGTATCCTCGAGTATCATATCTGATATGGTATGGACGAAGTATCGATACTTCATAGCTCCTAAGCCTAGGACAATTGGGACCATATACCACTGACAAACCCCATTCAAATCCATTGTTCATTCCAAAAAGAATAGAAAGAGTAAAATCAACCGCAATAATTTCTATGGCTGACAACACTCTCACATTTGAATAATAACCAGCCCGCAGATTTGGTACATGAAGGTTAAAAAACCCATTCCTTGAACCAAACACCCCAAAGATTAGAAACAATTCTTCTTTCAATAACCTCCCCCTTAGTTTCTTGCAACACAACATCTGGTTCTACCTTAATCACAACTTCCTTTATAGAGTTTCTTTTCTTTTTATTCCCTATTCTCCTCACATTCCAACTCATAATTTTCATAAAACAACTTTATCTTCTCCAACCTAACACTGTCCCCTCATAATTTACCCTAGATTCTAAAATTTTTAACTCCCTCAACAAGCCCTTATTTCTCTTACCCCCAATACTATTATTTTTCTTGCTTTTTTCTAATTAAGAGCTATTGAAGTCATGGAAACGCAATTCTGGGAAAGAAACCAAGGAGTGGGTTGAGTGTTGTAAAAACTTGATCCTTAGAAGAATGAAATCTTTACAAAAGTGATTGGACACGATACAATAGTTATAGAGAGTGGTGGATCATACTCAAGGGGAACTAAGCCATGACCGGGAGATTGTTGGATATTTTGATGGGTGAGGATCTCACATCGGATTAAAAAAAAGTGGAAGTGTCCTAACATACCGTGGATGGATTCACTACCTCTAGGCTTAGGCTTTTACTTGGGTATGGGTTCCAGACAAGTGTACTGAGTCTTGCATCACTGGCTCCATGTTCTCCCAACACATGTCAAAATACAGCCCCAGTTAAATATGTATCCAATCTATTCCTCCCAGTGCCTCAATTGATGGGAACATACCAAGTAAACAACCATTTAAGCGAGAACATATTAGAACATCTCCAATCCTTACCTTTTTTTAAACTCAAATTTAAATTTTGGTAAAAAACTCTTAAAACCCTTCTCCAATGCTAGACCCATACCCATATCAAATGAATGAAGACTAATTCCCAAATATTTAATAGTGAGATTTGGGTCTCCTTTAAAGATTTAATAGTCATATTTTATCCTTTTTTAAATTTAATTTTATCCTTATTTAAATTTGGGTTTGTTTTCCTTTAAATTTAAATTTCTCAATTGGAGAGGTCTATACCAAATCAAGATTTTTACACTTTTTTTTTTGAAGAGTTTAGGTTTCCATTGGAGATGGTCTTAGATTCAAAAGCACCATATGGACTTTCAATTGGATTATTCTTAAATTGGGACTAATGGAAGAAATTGCCCATACAAATTGGGTTCATTCAAATGAAATTGTGGAGCTTTAACTTTGCTAAATATCTGAGGAAACAAGACCCTCATATTATATAATATGCAAAGCCTAATAAGATTCTCTTTTTTCTTTTGTCTTCTAGGTTTTTTCTGTTATTCTCTCTCTCTCTCTCTCTCTCTCTCTCTCTTGCTCTGCTGTTCTTGGGGTTTCTCAGTGAAAATACGAAATGGGCAGCAGGAAAAATAAGTGCAAGAGGAGGTACCTTTTAAGTTTGGCGTAAGTTTCGGCTCTGCGCTGCTGAACTGCGAGGAATTGTCGAAGCAGAGCCACGATTTTGGCGGAAGCAAAGCCATTTTCGACGTCCATATTGTCTGAGATCACCACTTTCTTCCCAAAATCTTCCATTGTTTGCAACTTTCAAACACCTCTGTCTCTCTCTCTCTCTCTCTCGTTATACGGATTGGGGGACTGGGATTCAAAAGCTTAATTCAGATATACATTTTTTTGCTCACACCAACAGCATTTTGTCTCAATCTCACTAATGTTCGTGGGGTTGTAAATATGGCTAATCACTTTATTAGCATTCCACCAGCATCTAGTTTGTCTTGTGGGAGAATATTCAATTTCACGGCTGTTGTTATACGATGTAACGATGGTGACATAATCTTCTCGTCGTCTCTGAGGGCATATACCAGCAAATGAGAATTTGGGTGGTCTTCCCGGTCTTAACCTAGCTCACACAATTCGTCCAAATACCTCAACAAATCTTTTGATCCCAAATTCACTAGCTGATTTTGCAAGGCCCTGTGTACTTAATTATAATGCATATTAAATTATCATTTATTGTAAGATTAATAATTTTTTTGATTCTTAAAATATATATAATTTTTTTTTATCTATATCAATTTTATTAATTTAATCTCTAAAGTATTTAATTCGTGTTATTTTAATCCCTAACATAAACGAATCGTTAAATTTTTTATGGAATGGTCACGATGTAATATTGTATAAAAAAATAACGTGTAGTCATTTTTGTAAAAAATTTTGATGGATTGTCTGATTAACGACTAAAGTGACACATATTGAATACTTTATGGACCAAATTGACACAATTGATATAATGAAAACTAAACTAACAAAATATGCATACTTTAGGAACCAAAAGTGGTATTAACCCATTATTATTTATATCTATACCACTTTAAATTATTATCAAGAAAAATGTCAAGAAGTATGTAAAATTTTTTATTTCCCTTATTACCCCTGAGAAAATATATAAAGACAAGTTGACACATTACCCTCAACAATTATATAAATTTAAATTGGTGGTAAATTAATTATCCTCATTAATTACTGACAATAACCATCGGTTCGGTGATATTGTCATAGGTGGTAATCTCAAGTTGGTAATCTCAAGCGTCTAGGGTATTTATCTTTTTTTAAAAAGATGTTCACTCTAAATAAAGCCTTTTCTCTCTCTTTTTTTTCTCACCCACAAACCCTTGACGTTGCCTCTCTAAATAAACCTTTTTCTTCTCTCTCGTCTTTTCCTCACCCACAAAAGATTGACTCTCTCTCTCTTTTTCTCCCCCTCTCTCAGCATGCCTTACTCCACACATTCAAGTATCTCCTTGTAGCATCTCAACGTCTATTGCCCTTGTTCCTTGTGGCTTTTCATATTTTAGGACTTAATGTATGAAGTTGAAATGCCCATATAAGTAATCGCTTTGAATCTCCCAATCCCTGCACTCCAAATTGAAATTTGAATCACTCTGGGCATTTTTACACACTTCATTGCAAGCAAACACTCTGTTGAGGAATCAACTGTTTATTTCTTGGTATAGTTCTATTATGAACAAAGACCACAAACAAATACTTGCAACGAAATAGAAAAATACAGAATATAAATTTATGTGGATTGGCTTGAAAGCCTACTCTACCAGTAAAAGAAGATTACACAAAATTCTCTAGTCCAGAAAATAGAACTAAACATGGATGCCCAAAACCCAAAAGAAAACTGAATGGTCTATAATCTATTTATAGACTCAAAATACTTTGTCTCATAATACAATAGGGTTTCTAATTGGTCTTTTACTTGGAGTGGAATTTTAAAACATCCACATTTTTAAATCCCTAAAGAAAACAAAGTTCAAATCAATTTCCTACTATGACTAAAATACAAGAAATCCACAACAAATCTCTACTTTGACTTGTATTTCATTAAGTCATCAAAATGAAAGTGAACAAATTAGTTGCCTTTTCCATAAATCCTGTGAGGGAATACAAATATCACAAGCGTCCATAACAAATCTCCACCTTGACTTGTGTGTCCACCAAGCCTTCAAATCAAAAGTGAATTTTGTAGCTGCATTCTCTAGAATAGCAAATCTAAATCTTCATTAGCGTTGATTGAAGGATCCAAAAGCCTCATCAAGATTTTGTCATCGGAGTTTTTGTCGGTCGAAATTTTTGGGAGACCTCCATTTTTTTGGCTAGAAAGTCCTTATAAATAGAGAGTCTAATGAAATCCAAAATCATTCCAAAAATCAGTGAGGAAGAAAGAGAGAGAGATTCCAGAGAGGTCATGAGAGTTTTCTTCTATGGAAAATTCTTGTATTTATTTTTAGAAAAAAATAAAGAATATTTCTTTGTTTATATTATGTTAGATGTGATTATCTGGCCACGAGTTACCAATAAGTGGTATTAGAACTTTGATTGGGTTGCTGAATTTTTTTCAACTCATAGTTCTTGGTTCGTATGAGTTCTAAACGGACTCGAAATCAAATTTTGACCGCACCATTAGATTCCCCTTGTCGAACCCCATTGCCTTCGCATCAATTTGACTTCGCATACCCCTTCACCCTCCTCTTCGAAATTTCGTCAGTTGCCAGAGAAGACTGTCGAGTTCGCTAGAGTGGTTGATGGATGTTCGCGCGGACCGGTGACTGGAGGAAGGTTGAAGACGATAGAATACTCCACCTATGTCAGGGAATATTCCATCTAGTCAGAGAATATTCCATTTAAGCAAAGATTATTCTCAGAGAATATTCATCAGAAATATTCTGTCACCTTCAGCATATTCCGTCAAGTTTATTAAAAACTTTCCAAGTCAGTTCTGAGCTTATTTTAGCTCCATTTTTGGTGAACCAGGGCTCTTTCCAAGCTATTTCAATCATTCTAGATGCAACAGTGCACTCTGTTCTATGTAATTCAGTCACACAATTTTTGATTGAGACATTTAGAGCCTAAAAATACGAACTGGCTATGGAGGAATCAACGTCGGGATCCATGATCAAACTCATTACCTCAAATTATACACTTTGGAGACCTTAAATGAAAGATTTCTTAACCTGTAAAGACTTATACAATCCCTTAGAGGTAAAAGGTGTAAATCTAGATCCTACAAAAGAAATAAAGTGAAAGAAATTGAACAGAAAAATCATCGGTCAAATCAAGTAATGAATTAACCACAGTATATTCCACCATGTTGCACAAGAAACTGATGCATATGTTCTTTAAAAAAAGTTGGAGACATGTACCAGACCAAAACTGCTCGGAATAAAGCCCTTTTGATGAGGCAGTTGGTGAATCTGAAATTAAAAGGCAGAACTTCAATTGTCAAGTACACCAATGAGTTCTAGAGCCTGGTAAATCAATTATTATCTGCAGAATTGAAGTTAGGAATGAAGAACATGCCCTCCTACTTCTCAATTCTTTACTAGGCAATTAGGAGACGTTGATAGTCTCTCTCAACAATTTGGCATTGAGAGGTAAACTTACCATGTTAATGGTTGAGGATGCCATATTCAATGAGGAGGTAAGGAGAGAGGATGCCAATATTGACCAATCAAATGTTCTCGTCACTGAGAGCAAAGACAAACAACAAAGAGATATCAGAGGAAAGGAAAGAGGAAGGAGTAAATGTAGAAAAAGGTCACAAGATTTAGGGAGATCAAACGGTGGTGAAAGACCCACATACAAGTATTACCATTGTAGCATGCAAGGCCACATGAAGAAAAACTTTTACAAGTTGCTATGCGAGCAAGACCAAGACAATAATCAGCCGAAGAAACCAGACTGATGTAGGCATTCTTTATGTCAATGAGGAAACATGTCTTCATGTTTCTATCCATGATGTTGAGTGAGTCGTAGATACTGCAATTTCTTACCGCGCTATTTCTCACATTAATTTCTTCTCAATGTACAAAGCCAAAGACTATGGCACAGTGAAGATGGGAAACACCAGTTCTTTCAAGATCGTGGAAATTGGTGATCTTCAATTAAAAATAAATGTTGGTTGTACAATGGTATTGAAGGATGTCTGACATGTGTCTGACATGACTTTACAAGACCCAAGTGAAAGTTTGCATAGACAGCCTCAATGCAGTTGAAAATGAAGCTTCACTAAATCTATGGCACCAAAGACTTGGTCACATGGGAGAAAAATGATTGTTTACCTTAGCAAAGAAGGATCTTATCACAATCGCCAAGTATGTTCCTCTAAATCCTTGTGAACATTGCTTATTTGGTAAACATCATCGAGTCTTGTTCAGTTCCTCTATGAAGAGGAGATCAAAGTTGTTAAGTCTGGAACACTCTGATGTTTGTAGTCCCCTGGAGGTGGAATCATTAGGCGAAAATAGATATTGTTTGACCTTTATTGATGATGCTTCACGGAAGGTGTGGGTGTACTTCCTAAAGACAAAGGACCAAATACTCAAATGTTTCAAAAGTTTCCATGCCATGGTAGCATGGGAAACAAGAAAAAAGCTGAAGTGTCTTTGAATAGACAATGGATGTGAATACACTTCTACAGAGTTCAAAGAATACTGTGTTAATTACGGTATCATGCATGAGAAGACGGTTTCACATACCCCACAACATAATGGTGTAGCAGAGAAGATGAATCGAACCATTATAGAAAGAGTTCGATGCATGCTAAGTATGATAAAGTTGTTGAAGCCTTAGTTCGTGCCACTTGTTATTTGATAAATAGATCACCGTCAGTACCATTGAATTTTGATAATCCAGAGAAGGTATGGTCTGTTAAGAATCTCTCTTTCCCACTTAAGAATATTTGGATACAAGACATTTACACATATATCAAAGGAGAAGAGACAGAAGCTTGATGTCAAGATCACTTCGTGACCCAAAGGATAAAAAGATCATCAGGAGTAGGGATGTGGTATTTCATGAAAACTAGGTATATGGGGACTTTGAAAATCCCTCAAAGTCTAATAGTTCTAGTTCTAGTGCACATGACATTATTCCAGACCCTGCACCGTTATGGTTCACCATAAAAAATGACGAAGTGCAGGATAAAGTTCCAGAAGTAGAACAACATGAAGAAGAAGGTGTTGAGTAAGGGGAGATGCAACCCCTTCCTCCAGATGCTATAGGACCATCACATCAATCAGATGATGATATACTTTATATATTTGACGAGCCTCAATCACGAAGATCCGAAAGAGGACACATTTTGTCGAGCTGATATCTAGAGTCAGACTATATTCTGCTTACTAATAAGGGGGGGCCAGAAAGCTTCCAAGAAGCACAAGCTCATACGGATAAAGACAAGTGAATGTAAGCTATGGAAGACGAGATGGATTCCTTACAGAAAAATCAACCCTATGAGTTGGTGAAGCTTCCAAAAGACAAGAAAACATTAAGGAATAAAAGGATGTTCAAGTTGAAGAAAGACGACAGTAGAAAACTGGTGAAGTATAAGGCTCAATTGGTCATTAAAGGATTCCAACAGAAGAAAGAAATTGACTTTGACGAGATTTTCTCACCAGTTGTTAAGATGTCCTTAATTCAAGTCATTCTCGAATTAGTAGCCAGTTTAAACTTAGAGCTTGAACAAATGGATGAAAACAACATTTTTTCATAGAGATTTGAATGAAAAAATCTATACAGAACAACTGAAAGGTTTTGAGGTTTCAAGAAAGGAAAATCTTGTCTGCAAGTTGAGGAAGAGTTTGTACGGCCTCAAACAAGCGCCGAGACAATGGTATAAGAAATTTAACTCATTCATGCTGGGTCAATGCTACAAAAAGACTGCTGCAGATTAGTGTGTTCATGTTTTGAGATTCTCGGATGACAATTTCGTTGCATTTCTATTTTATGTTGACAACGTGTTGATCGTCGAAAAGGATGCAACAAAGATTAACCAGTTAAAGAAGGAATTGTCGAAGTCCTTTGACATGAAGGACTTAGGCTCAGCTCAACAGATACAAGGTATGCAAATTGCTCATGATAGGAAGACTAAGAAATTGTGGCTATCATAGGAGAGATACGTTGAATGGGTAATCCAAAGGTTTAGCATGGATACTGCCAAGCCAGTCAACATTCCACTAGCTAATCATTACAAGTTGAGTAAGAATTTTTGTCCCTCATCGAAGAAGGAGATATACGATATGTCAATGGTTCCCTACTCTTCGACAGTTGGGAGTCTAATGTATGTAGTGGTGTATACAAGGCCAGACATTGCCCATGTAGTGGTCATGGTAAATAGATTTCTTTCCAATCCAAGGAAAGAACATTGAGAGGTAGTCAAGTGGATTCTCAGATACTTTAAGGGCACATCGAAGATATGTTTGTGTTACGAGGGAGATGAACCAGTTTTGGAAGGCTATACAGATTCAAATATGCCAAGAGATCTTAATGTAGAAAATCTACATTACGATTTCTTTACACTTTTGTAGGGTGAGCTGTATCATGGGAGTCAAAGTTGTAGAAATGCATAACTATGTCCACAACAGAGTCAGAGTATATTGCTACAACAGAAGTTGGTAAGAAAATGTTGTAGTTAAAGCGGTTTCTCCAAGAACTGGGTATTAAGAAGAAGGAATACAAGGTACATCGTGATAGTCAGAGTGCTCTAGATTTGAGCAGGAACTCAATGTACCATTCACAGATGAAGCATATTGATATTCGTTATTACTGGATATGGGAGGTGATGGAGCAAAAGTTGTTGAAACTAGTGAAGATCCACACAAAGAAGAATCCAACAGACATGTGAACAAATATGGTTAATCAAGAAAAGCTTGAGCTGTGTAGAGACATATCCGAGATGAATGTCTAATTACATTATCTTTTGTTGGAAGGGGAGAATTGAGGGATCTAGAAGCCTCATCTAGATTTTTTCCGAAGATTTTGTCGTTGGAAAAGTTGTTGCCCGAGTTTTCACGGATCGGAATTCTTGGGAGACCTCCGTTTTTTTTTTTGGCTAGAAGTCCCTATAAATAGAAAGCTTAAAGAAAACCAAAATCATTCCAAAAATTAATGAGGTAAAAACAGAGTGAGATAGATCCCAAAGAGGTCTTCAAAGTTTTATTATGTGAAAAATTCTTGTATTTATTTTCAGAGAGAAATAAAGAATTCCTCTTTGTTTATATTATGCCAGATGTGATTTTCTGGCCGTAGTTAACCAACATTGATCGCAGTATCTCCTCAAAAACTTTTGCTAAACCATTCCATCAAAGTAATGATGTATAATTGGATCTGTCGTAGACTGAAATTATTCTGATCACCAAATTTTTCTACTTCGAATGGTTTAGGATGGCTAATACAAATTTGTGTGGATCGACTCAAAGGCCTACTCCATGGGCAAAGCGCAGTAGAAAAGTTTCACTATCAACAAATGGAGATTACACAAAATTTTCTAACCCAGAAAATATAACCAAACATGGATGCCTAAAATTAGGGGCCAAAATCCGGGGCCAAAAACCCAAAAGAAACTGAGTGGTCCATAATCTATGTATAGACGTAAAATACTTTGTGTCATAATATAATAGAGTTTCTAATTGATTTTTTACTTAGAAGTGGAATTTTAAGACATCCACATTTTTAAATCCCTAAAGAGAACAAAGTTCAAATCATGACTGGAATACAAGACACCCACAACAAGTTCTTCCATTATATGTCTTATAAGATTTTTTTTTTGCTGCAACTTCATCCCAAATTTAAATTTTGTGAATTTATGCGAATGTTGTTTCTTTTATTGAATTAGATGCCAATTAGATTTTTAACCCACGTGCAATGTAGTGTGTAGGACATTTTGACTTAAACCCACACTGGTTGGAGATATCAAATTGGCTATTAGATACACACACAGACACACAAATTCGAGATTTGGCAAAATGGTTTAAACTTTTGCTGAAAAAATTTTAATGCTCATCTCAAACAACTAAGCATCCACTGTTATTGCCTTCTAAATTAGTACATTGCATATCTTTTCAATAGTATTTCGATCCAAATTAATCACCTGTAATTCTTAATTTACATTGATCAAACAACAAACCCATTATGGTGATATTTCACAGTTTTTGCAGTTTTATTTGGCGCAAACACACCGTCAATGTTGGCATCACGGAAACAACAATTTGCTGCACAAAGAGGTACTCAAATCATTGTTCACTGAATTTGCTCAAAGTATTGATACTGTTTAGCATTGATACTGTCAGCCTTGGCCGGTAGGTTCACAACATAATTCCATAACCTTAAGTATGCTGCAATCACCTAATTTGCTATACTATTTGATGCTCTTGGTCCATAAAAAATGAAAGTATAGCATTCATAAGTGCAAAGCAATGAAGATTATTAGTGATTCTCATGTACGAAATAACATATTTACGACTAATTTTCACGGTGTGAACCACTAACTATTGGAAAGTTTCAAATGGATGGAATGAATGGATCTACACTAAGATGAATTGAAGTTTAATTAATTCAACAAAGAATTATGAAGAACACTGAAAAAACAAGCTTAAGAAAATAAAAAACTTTAACATATGGCAAATGGGATTCAACTTCATTATAGGGAAAATGTTTACTTTATTTAATTCACTAAATTCCAAAAGTAAGTACTAGTGCTACAAGTTCTAATTTTGCTTGATAATTTGAAGAACTACTTGATATTATTATGTAGTCCCTGACTGTTTTTTTATAATGAATTTAGTGCTTAAGATTGTGGTCAGAACGAAAAATGAGATTAAAAAAATGTAACACATTTTTGTGAGTGTTTTGTTAACACTTTAGCGGCAAACTTATTGTCATCATATTCTATGAAATTGATCAGAAAGTTTGCCTAGCTTGAGTACCATCTATGTATCAACATTATAAATAAGCAATTAATTATGCTCTAATTATAGGCACTTTGAATTGTGTGATGCATGACCTTGTGCAAATGGAAGTCTGATACAAGTGCTTGACATTTTCTAAGCTTATCCTACTCTGATTCAACCTTATTCATAGAAAACCTATATTTTACAAAACCGTTCATAAGAATAGTACATCATCTATTGCTATAGTATGATTTAGAATGTACTAGTTTTCAAAATCATGGACTATCAAAATGTACTTGTAGTGTATTTTTCCATTGCATCTGCATGGTGTACATCTTCACATTATCTTCATCTCAGTGAAAAAAACATGGGACCTCTGGTCTAAAGTCTGAGACTGGCTCAAAATGCCAAGTGCTCTGGTTAAGTTGCTCATGCAGTTCATGCTGCAAAATCTATGTAGTGGATTAAATAAATATCCCACACCTTGCGTTTTTAATGGTTTTTCTTCTCCTAATATGAATGAGGAGTAAATGATTTAACATTAACAGGTTGGACTTATTGATTGTAGTCATTAACTCTTGAGATGGAATTATTCAGGTACTTAACACATTTGGTTTACGAAGTTGGGTATGTGTAGAGTTCCTTTGATGTTGATGACAAGGTGAGAAAGTTAATGTTATTGAATCTCTTTTGAACTGACGAATCTTTCGGGTTCTAAATGTTTGTTTATCTTGGATCCATTTTAACATTCTTGATTTTTCTCTCTACTACATTTAGTGTTCGGTAATTATTGTGGGAGTTGAATAATATGGAGGCTAATGTATTCAAATTCGACATAGAAGGAAAAATCCACTTACTTCCATTTGTTGTCTAAAGAATATGATTTAACAGAACCCTTCTTAATGTCCACCAGCACCTAACCTCTCCTTAACACATAGAAATAAGGAGTTGCATCAGTGAGTAACCCCAACGTCTAAGTGAGACGTGTTGATTTTCTCTATTCAATATGTTGTATACGTTGAATGTGATAGTCTTGGAAAGTCATTGTCGATAGTAGAGTAAAAAGGTCAATTCTTTATGCTTAAATTGTCATTCAAAATGTCAAGTGTGTTGTCTTTGTAGCGAGGCAGGTAAAGCTACGAAGGTGTTGAAGGTAGACCCCCCTTATATATGGCTCTGGCCGCTTCTTTGATCTCAGTAATCGTCTTTTTCCTAGAAACCTTAGTAGTCATATGTGTAAATAGCCTATTTTCTTTGATCCGATAGATCAAATGTTTTTGCTTTATTGTCTTATATCTTGAAGTTGAAAACAAGCACAAAAATATGCATGTCCTAAATGAAATGCTTTGACATAATGTACTTTAATTATAGAATGAGTTTCGTGGTGTGTTTATGATACTTGTTCCTGGATAAAGTGGTTTGCTATTGGAGGATATATTTCGTAGTACTTGGTCAAACACTATCAGCCTAGCTTCACCATCTGGTTGCTGAAACCCGGGGAGGATTACTCTTTAGCATGATAGTATTTATTGAAAATTGGATTCTTAGTTGCTGTTCTATTACTAAGCACTAACTCAGATTTCTTAGTCCAATGGTATGCATTCAAGTTGTAAGGTGGAAAATTAAGAATTGAAGTTTGAATCTAACGGTGTGTTTGGTACACGGGATTAAGTCTTAGGAATGGAATATACATTTGGTAATATTATTCCTATGTTTGGTTGGCAGGAACGAGAATTCATTCCCATTCCTAAGGAATTGTTAATCTTACCAATAATGGGATTAGTCATTCCTAAATTTACCATGGTATTTCTGATTCCATTCCCACCCCAGCCTACACCAAATCCATTCGCGAAAAAAAGGCATTTTATCTTCCCGATTCTTCTTACCGCTTCACAACACACACAGACTTTCTCTCTCTCTCTCGCTCGATTCTCCTCTTCTATCGTCAACACCCATGGCGTTTCAACCCTTCTCTCTTCGCCTCACTACTAGCTTCTTCCTCTCTATCATCTCTATATGAAGCACGAGCTGCTATTGGAGATTAGGACCCTACGCTCCTTCGCCCCGAACACGCTTCTATGAACCAATTCTGGTGCGTCTTTTGTGATTCTGACATCGACGAGGCCTGTAGCTCACTCGCTTGGTAAGTACCTCAGTTATTGTTTCTACGGATTTCCATTGTGATCTTTTTGGTTGCTGAGGAAACGTAGGGGAAGAGAACAATTTAAAACTTTGAAAATATGTATTTATCAATTATGTTGGAAAAGAAAAGAATACTATCCATTGAGCTGTGAATTAGATGAAATTTTGTTTGGAACTAGAATCCTTGATACTAAATCGTTGTACAAGTTTCTCGATTTGTGGGTACCTGGCATAATCATTATGGTATTGGTTTCCAATTTTATTCTATTGGTGTTTTAGATTTGTGATTTGAACTTTGTTGTCGGTGGTAATTCAATTAATCATATGGCTTATTTGGATTTGTAACACAGTGGTAAGCTTACATACCACTGATAGTAATAGTATGGTTTGACCAATTCAGTTGACTTGCATACCTGTAATTGGCAAATTATGACCCATAAGGAACTCAGTTTTTAAGAACTAGTGAAACGTTTTACAATACAAACTAGGTGTTTGTCAAAATGCCTGATAGAAAGTGGCCTTCTTTTTGCCTTCATTGGTGGTTATTGATGTGGCCTCCAATTTGTTCAAATGTTGATTGGAGCATCTGTTAGTTTATACTCCATCAGGCTATGTGATTCAACTTGAGATTCTGCCATCAATTGAAGCACCGCTAAATGAGAATGATCCAACAACTCGGTTTGGCTTATATGTACATTCTCCAGATGAGAAGTAAGAGTGAAAGTTGAACCTGTTCTAAATGGGTGTGTCCTGAGGTTGGTTATTTGAAGCTGAATTCTGATGGCGCTTCAAGAGATAATCCAAGTGCTGCAGGAGGTGGTACGGTAGTGAGAAATAAGTGGGGGAGATTGGTTTTTGCAGCTGCATACTTTTTTGGTGCCTGTTCTAATATGGTAGCTGAATTTAGGCCCTTATTTGATGGCCTTCAGTTGCTTAAAAGCTATGGTTTGTGGGGATATGGGGTTGATGTTGAATGCGATTCTCTAGTCTTGGTGAATGCTGTTTTGGGAAAATGTAAGTGTGCCTCACCTCTTCGAAATTTGCTCAGGTAGACTAAGGATTTGTTGATCTGTATGAATTTTAAGATAAGGCACGTGTTCGAAGAATTTTGGTGTATGCTGATAAGGGTTAAGGTTGCTGTTTTATTTGGGTGTGTAGGGATGGTGGTTGTCTGTTTTTTGCTTATGGCAAAGTTGAATGGCTTCTGGAAGTTTAGCAGGGTGTCATGCAAGGCTTGTATGGAAGGCTATCTGCTGATATTTGCTGGAAGAGTAAGAAAAAGTGGAGCTTCTGCTGTTTGTGCTGCAAACTGGTTTTTTTGGTTATTTTGTTTCTTGTTTAGTTGTTGCTGTAAGTAGGGAAACATTATGTTTTTTCCTTTTATTTGCTTCTTGTAATTACAGCTTTTGTGAATAAATAAATTTTTTCTTTTGTTTAAAAAAAAAAAAGAAAGTTGAAACTGTTTAGTGGTGGGATGTGTGTAGAAGATCACATTGGCTTTGTGGTTGTGGATCTGTGTCCCTTGCACCAGAGTGATAGAGGGAGGGGTTGTTCCTTCAGTGACATGTGCAGCCAAGGTATTTATGATGGCTACAGACGATCGCCAATATGGAATTTTGAATGATTTTGAGGAAAGTGTAGATGTATATGATTCGGTATTATTTTTTGGGACTAGTATATGATTCAGTATTATTTTTGAGAATATAAATCGGATATAATTTTTTTAAATTGGATGGTAATTATAACTGACAAAGCTAGTGGCACAATAGGTTTTATTTTTATTATTATGGATTTTCATGTTCAACTATAGTTGTTCATTTGAAATGAATGACCAATTTTGAATAGTTTTTTATTTTTATTTTTATTTTTTTTGTGAACTTATTTTTGAAGAAATTTGTTTTTTAATTTTTTAAAATTTATAGAGGTTTAATTTTTTTTAATGAATTCTCATTTTTTTCTAATTATAAATTTTTTATACAACTTTTAAAAACAATCGCAATCATAAAAAAAAAAAAATTGTTATTAATTATTTTTATTCATTATGGATATTTTGATTAAAGTTGATTCCATTCCGATGAAAAAATTGTTTTATCTAAACATAAGAATGAAATGAACATTCTATTCCAGAACTTAATCCTAAACAGTTGCCAAATATTTGAATGGTAATGCACATTCTATTCCATTCCTAAGTTCATTCTATTTCAAAACTCATTCCAGTCCTACTGAAAAATATTACCGCATACCAAACATAGCGTAAGAGCATTTAAATTATCATTTGATCCCATTGTTAGATTTCTAATGTGGTGACAACTTAATTACAAGATGCAAATGCTTTAGTGCTGCTTTATTTCTTCATTATTTCCCTTTCACATTGTTGGTCATTTTACTTCTTTAAGTCTTGATTTTAATCTTGCAAAGAAGCAAGAGAAGCTAAATGTCATTGGTTGTGAATAATAAGCAACCATAGTTTTAGACTTACTGTGACACTGAAATGTGAGAAATAGAGTGTCATTTACTTTTTTTTTTCTCAATAAGAGGAAGAAATTATTTAATAGTCATGAGTGTTATCATTGAATTCTAGATGGGTTGAAGGGTAACGGTTGTTGTATTTAAGTTGATTCACAAGTAGTTATTTGTAGTATATTCATTGGATTATCACCATAAATTCATAAAAATTAAATCGAAATCATTATTTAAAATGGTTCATGTGCAACGCATGTGTGCATTAACTAGTATCTATAAATATGACTTAAGAATATGTAATTTCTTAGATGCATTTAGAAAGTGGGTAGAAAGGAATTAGATACTGTCTTAGTATTTTAATCATGATTTTTTATATTGTTATTATATTGATCTAGTTTTTGGACATTACAATATTGATATTATATTGATCCAGTTTTCACAAAAAATTCGTTAATCAAATTTTAACTAGGTCAAAACTACATTGAAAGTTCAACTAGAAATTAGTGTTACGCTAGAACGCCAATCCACATTCGAATGCAACTTAGCCACAGTAGTTTGGTTTTGATAGAAATAACTGCTAGAATAAGAGATACTGGGAATAGCGTATGTTCGAATGAGGCACGCTCCAATGTGAGTGCACATTTGGAAGCGATCAGGCTTGCATCAACTGAATAGTTTTTGGTCCTATAAATACCAAAGATATTCTTTAGGTTAGTTTTCAATATTATGCAACCCTAGAAGGCCAAGGAAAGCTAGAGAATCAAAATGGGAGATATTTCGAAGGATTTACATGTGGAAATCACAACTAGATGCGTTAGGATTAAGATCTATAGAAATTAAGGTAGGAGATTCTTTCTCAAATTCATACATTAAGACTAGGGCTAATATTTATATGCTTTTTTTTTTTTTTTATCTTCATCTTTAAATATATGTCAGATAAACAACTATTGAAAATTTCTTTTCAATTATGTAAATCATTTTCTTGAAAATATATGATTTACATCCAAGATTTATTCGTTCTTGTTTTAAAAACCCTAGTTTTTTGGTTATGATCAAGGAAAATATGTCTTTGAAGATCTCTTGTATGTTTTTCTGAAGTATTCTCTTTGAAAAATTGTGGAATGATGATTCTTGATTGTAGTTGAATTTTATGAAAAATTATGGAAATTGTCTCTTGTATGGGTGGGTGTGTTGAACGTGTGTTCCAATCGATTGGATATCGTAGAGTGGTTATATGAATTTTTTACCTTGAGGGTTTGAAGGTTTCCTAACATTTGTATTAGAATTTTTTGGTGCCTTGCGAGGTTTAAGAATTCACTATTTGCTCACGGTGATTAAGACAGAGGAGGGTTAGTATACTATTCAAATTCTTATTATATTATTTACAAAGCGAGTTAAGTGGAATCCGTGAGCATGTTGTCTAATTCCTATTTGAATTGCGTTGTTGAACATGTTTCATATGTGGATATTGATGGGTATGCTAAGTGTTTACAATTATGCACCTTATATGTTCGATAAAATGCCTAAATGTATAAGCATGTTATTGGAGTTAATCAATGTCTATAACATGTGTTAGGTGATATGTTAGAATGTTCTTATAAGCTTTAATGTTGTAAGTGACATTGTGTTTTCAATTGAAATGCAATAGTACATACATTGCACGTGCACGAGTTAAACATCACATCCATGAGACATGTGACATGGTTGTGAGTGTTCTGCATGAGTTTAATCAATCACCACATGTGAGTTGATGAGTTTAATTAATGAAAGGTTATTGGATGTATATAGCTCAATGGCGGGGGTTTAGAATTGTCTGGTTCAAGATTACATCATGTGTTGTGCATGAGGACCTAGGAGTGGGTGTTGGACATGCATTCATGAAATATCATTCATGGCTTGACATGTTTAGTTACAGTCTTCTATGTTACTCGTTGTGTATATGTGATTGTTGAGTTATAAGTACATCATACCATATGCATTTAGATTAGGAGGTAATCTCTATAGGAGATACCTTATTGGGCTTAGGCTCACCCCGTTGTGGGAATGATTTTCAGGTACTACACACACTTCCACAGCTGGCCCTCCCTCACACGGGTTTACTTTGATGCCGGAGCCGGAGCCGGAGCTCGGGCTCTTTTCTTAGATGTATAGATTTTAGGTTCCAATTTTAAAATTGATAGCGTTGCAATATTTTGAATTATACAACATTGTATAATTTTTGTGAAGGCTTGCATATGGGGACTTAATGTAAACTCTTCTTTTGGTTTTAATGAATAACTTATATTTGAACTTGCTATTGTTGTCTGATGCATAGAATGGATTAGATGCGTATGTTAGACCTTGAAAGGTCAATATGAATTATTGTTGATTTAGGTTATGTTTTGGGTGAAGTTCCACTTACAAAGGAGACTCCGCCAAAATTCCGTTAGGATTTGTATATTGGGACCATGGTCTTGGGTTAATTAACGAGGCTTAACAGCCAATTAGGACCCCCAGGAATTGGTGTGTCACATGGTTCCCTTGCAATGTAATGACCTTCCAGTTCGACAGTGATAGAGATGGCCAAAGGCTTTTCTTCTTTCAATCATGAGCTGGACAACAAAATGACACAAAATATAGACTCATCAGGAGTGTTGTTGAAAGGATAGATCATCAATGAATGTTATATTTTAGTTCGTGTGGAACCATAGTTGTTGAAACATCATCACCATAAAATTTTAGCACAATTTAAAGATATGGATAAAGGATGAATTAGTGATTCAGCAATTGGGTTACTGTCATTAGAAGAGGTTTGTTTCTGTGATGTGAGTAAATCTTATATTCGTGTAGCAAAATAGCCTTATACCTGGATGAGTTAGTATGAACCCCCCAAGTGATGAATTGAGGGTAAATCGACTAATAGTTGCATTACGTGCGTAATACAACTTGCCAAATAATTTACGGTAAGTGGATATACGGTCAAAACATAATACAGTTCTATGCTGCAAGTTTACGAATTTCATAAACCAGATGAGTGAAATTCACAGTTAAAACAGTTGTTTAATCTAAAAAGTTTAAATTATCAGAACAGAACATAAAAGATCAAATTATTCAAGTATGGAATGGAAAAAAGCCTCAATTTTTTTAAGGCCAACATAAAAACAATTAGGCATTTATTACGCAAGGAAGATGATCCTCTACACCGTGCAAGAGCTTTTGTACTGTAATAGCTAGCAGTAAACAGATTCTTCCCTAATTACAACACATCGTTTAAAGTTGTTTCAATACCATCTTCAATCATATATATCCTATAGATGTATGCCTAAGAGAAGAGATCCACTTGACCACTACAAATCCAGTTATTCTTGAAGATCAACATATGTCCCTATGAGATCGGAACAATAAAAAAGCATTAGTTCAGTCGAGAAAAATACCGTACTAATCAAAATACCACAATCAATTTAATATGATTCAAAATACCGGTAGTACCAGAACAAAATCATCACAGAAACGTACTCATTGCCGTCTAGAATCTCTGGTGTTTTCATAACAGAAAATGGATGAACAAGTTTCCAAAAATTATTACACACTTTCCACATTCCACATATGTTGCTTCTTCAACTTATTCGGAAAGAAGGATGCACAAGAAGAAGATTCACACTTTCTCAATAATAAATTACGCCATGTTTTCATGTTGGTGCATACATAAATAAAATATTCTCCACTAACTTACTATT
Organism: Ilex asprella; assembly: GCA_023539305.1. Taxonomy (NCBI): domain Eukaryota; kingdom Viridiplantae; phylum Streptophyta; class Magnoliopsida; order Aquifoliales; family Aquifoliaceae; genus Ilex; species Ilex asprella. The sequence goes on from CM042189.1 coordinate 10,218,750, forward strand.
CGACTGCAACTAGCTAAAGCCTTAATAAAAACATCATTTGAGAGCACAAACCAGTTTCTTTTGATCTTCCCCATTGAGTAGCATTTAGCAGACAAATAAGATTGCATGGATATTATAAACAGTGAGTGACCCAGAATTTGGGCGTGGTGGGTAAATTATTCCATTCCCGTAGGTATTTGAGGCAATTCAATAATGCTAATTAAAACTAGGGTTAATTACAAAATGCCCTCTTGAATTTTGAGTCTTATTTCAATCAAGGCCCTCTGGTTTTAAATTGAACAATTTGCTCCTTTCAAGTTTCAAAATTAACAAGTTGACTGATTAATTAGAAAAAAACTTTAAAATTATTTTTATACCCTTACCCTCTATTCATCTCTGTTTTCTTTGCTTTCTCTTTGCCCAATTAAGTCAAAATCTCCAACGCCACCAGCTACAAATCATCGCAAACACCTCAGCCACCAATGCAACTACAATCAACAAGCCCACAAACCACCGTAGCCACCACACTCAACCACCCAATCACAAACCACTAAATCCATAGTAGAGGAGGAGGGTTTCAGTGAAGTTGATGGGGAAGAATTAGGGAGTTGAGGGAAGGGTGAGGGAGCGTTTTGGTTTCAATGGAGAGGGGAGGGATTTGGGTTTTGGTTCAATGGAGGGGGAGGGATTATGGAGTTGAGATAAGGGTGCGGAATTGTTAAATTTTAAACTAGAGGGCCCTGATTGAAATAAGATCCAAAGTTCAAGGGAGTATTTTGTAATTAACCCTTGAAACTATTTGTTGATCCAATCCGTCGATAGTGAATGCTATCCAATATCAATAATATTATTAATCCAACTATTATTAAGGTTTTTTTTTTTTGGAACAGGTAAAACGTGCATTCTATTCATTAGTTGCATAATTTGAATCAGTGATTAAGTTATCCTCTAATTCTTGGGGATGACATCCTATACAAGATAGAGGTAGACAATTAGCCAAATAGGAGGAAGGTATCCAATGGGCAACCCTATTAAGGGTTCTAGGTATAATGAGAGAAAAGACAGTTGCAGATCATTTTCGCAAGGTCAGATACCATGACTCACCAAGGTTGAGATCTCCCATGGTGGACCATCTTTCGTGGAGCTGAGCAACGGTGATTTCAATATTGTCGCTCTCTATATTATGGCGTTCTCCGGCGGCTTCATAGTTCTTAGTATTAGGCATCATGCACGCCTCACACACCACTGATGCTTCAAAGTTTAAGCTTGAAATTGTATGGATTTTATGTGCTTTTTGTCTAATAAAGTACCTCTCTCATATCTCATGATCACCCCTAGTGCTTAATCTTGCTTTCCTGCCCCTTTGTATTAGGCTGGCTAGTTAAGTTCTAGAAGCATTATTTGAAAACTCTTGGGTATGAACTACTTGATGTTATTAGAAACATTACATAAATATAAGTCTCATGAGTTTGGTTAGTCCTGCCTGCACAAAAGCACCTTTACAAATAACAATTTAGTTGACCCATCGGTCGTCACCCAGATATCAAACTTACATATAATTTCAAGGAGGTAAAATTCAAATTTCAAACACTTCTAGTTGATAAAAAAAGACCTTGATGACTGTAGAACAAAAGAACTTGCAACTAAGAACACTGTGATGAGGCAAGATGGAGAAATGGCCACTGTATTCTGGATGCTTTGACTGCTCGTTTAGCACTTGTTAAGAGAAGACAAATGTGTGCAATAGAGAGAGAGAGAGATTTGAAAAGGTTAAGTAATGAATGTTACAAGCAACAGAGATATAGAGACAAGAAAAGAGAGATATAAAACAGGAAGAAAATTAATGGACAAGTAATGCTGCATTAATTTCAAAAGTAGATTTGATAATCACAACCAATGAATCGGTAATAGATCCCAATAAATGCTATGACCCACAATGAAATCAATGGTTGTAATTATTAAGTCTACTTTTTAAGTCTATGTAATATTACTGATTAATGAACTCTGCACGTTGTGGTAAAAAATTATAAAAATCCAAGGGCCACTTTATCAACATAATAATATTGGTTACAAACACCAAAAGACTGGAATATGAAAGATATTTCAACCAGTAGATGCTATAATTATATAAGTGCAATATTAAAAACCCTTGATCTACATAGAAAGACTCATTTGAAGACCTTAACGAATGACCATTGATATAACTATAATAAATTGACGACTTAGAAAGGAGTATTAAATAGTTAGAGCTTAAATGAATACAATAAAATATTTAATTTATTGATGTACTTAATGTAGTATAAAAGGATATGATGGAGTTTATAATATAGATTAGGGATAAAATAGAATTTTTTTATGCTAAAATATTTGTATTAGTAGTATAAAATAGATAGATATAAGTAACAGAGTCAGCCCAACAAGTAGGCCAACTAAGCAGCCGCCCAGGGCCTCAAAAAAGAGAACCCCAAATTATGTTTGTGGTTTTCGCCTATTATTTTGGTCCAAAATTTTTTGTAGAGATAAAAGACCTAATCATATGCAAATTTTTAGAAAAAGCCCAAGTAAAATCAAGAGGCCTAACAATCTCTTTTCAATGGTCAAATCACTAAAATATCTAATGTCGCATTACAATTATAATCGACAAGTAAATCTCTCTCTCTCTCTCTCTCACACACACACACACACTAACTAGTCTGCATTAAAAAAAGAGATAATGAGATGTGAATACTTTTTTAAAACTTATTTGGCTTTAAGTACCACCTCTAAATTTATCCTCTTTTAAGTCATCTTTTTCATCAAATAGCTGTCAATAAGTACACATTTTAAAACATTTTCAAATTCTTTCTAAAATGTTTTTCATAATTACCCCTACCATAAATAGTGCATACCTAATTGATTGCTTTTATATTTTCAATATATATATATATATACACACACACACACACACACACACACACACACATAGTAATATCAAACAATAACACACTCAATAAAAAAATAGTAACATCAAACAGTAACACGTTCAACAAAAAAATACTAATATCAAACAGTAACACATTCAACAAAAAAAAAATAGTAACAACAAACAGTAACATATTCAATAAAAAACTTAATTAAAAATTTAATCTTTGATGTTACTGTTTGATGTTACTATTTTTTTGTTAAGTGTGTTACTATTTAATATTACTATTTTTTTGTTGAGCGGGTTACTGTTGTGTGTATAAATATAAATGTTACTGTTTGATGTTACTATTTTTTTGTTGAGTGTGTTACTGTTTAATATTATATGTGTGTGTGTGTGTGTATAAAATTTTAAAATTCAAATTATACACAAATATCCAAAGAAATCTCGAAAGTCTTACATTCTAATATTTAGATATTGAAAATATAAAAGTTGTCAATTAGGTATGAACTATTTATAGTAGGGCTAAAAGACTTTTTATGATTTTTTTTTTAGCAGATGTATTTGTATCTCAATTATTTTAAAAAGTATATTTTTATCCTAATAAGTTTTTAGGGAGGTACTGACCTTCTTAAGCCCCTTAAAAAAATTGTACACTTAATTACCCGTATCACTAAAAAAACTTTTTTCTTTCCGATGATCTGTATATACACATAAACATCAATAATTTTTTTTATATTTTTATAATATAATTATTTAATTTAACTATTTTTGTGAAGGTATAATTTACTAGACAATTTAAAAGATGAATAAAGAGTCAATTTATACAATCTCTATTTATCATGTATTATTGTTCCATTTTTATTAAACCTTCTCTTAGTATAATTAGTTATTGTTTTAACACTTTATTTTGCTTAAAAGAATTTTTGAGTTTTGAATATGTCAACTATAAAAATATGAATCAAAATATTAAAAGCGTAAAACTTGAATAAGATATACTAACAAAATGTGAATATAAAAAATTAATCACTAATTTTACATCTTAAAAAGTGAGAATAACAAATTTTAAATAAAATTTAATCGTATATTAAAATTATATTTATAATAAAATTTTAAAAGACCCCATTATAATTTTCGCTTAGGGTCGCAACTTTTATCGGGCCGGCCGTGATAGGTAATAAGACATAAAACTAAGTTGGGATGGAATTTGCAACGCCACTCCGATAAATTCCCTTGAGCAAATAGTCATACATGTAACGATGCTTTATTACCAATCATGCGATTATTCTTTTTTTTTTTTTTGATCAAATCAGGCGATTATTCATAACCTTCGATTGTAAGGAAGACAAAGAGGCTTCTAGCCGTATACATAAGCTAAACGAAGAGATCAAAGTTCTATTGACTCGTTTGTTTGTGTGGAGCTTTGGTGTAGTAGCATACTACATCCCCGTATCTAGAAATTCACACCTTATCCCTTATATTTAGGAATCAATTTAAAACCGTCAAAAAATTCTGTCAAAAGTAACAGTTAAAAAGTCAAAACCCAATCATTTTAGTAAAGTAATACGTTAAAATAACTTTTATACCCCTATACATCTTATTTACGTTTTTTTTTTAATCTTTGAAATGTTTCACCCTTCTTATCTCACTTTTATATGCATCAAAAAGATTTTTTCAATTTGTAAACAATTTTCAGTTAGAAAATACTTAAATTTAAAAGAAAAAATTTGAAGGGCATTATTGACTTTCTATATTAAATTGCTGAAAGTCATTAGCTATTGCATTTTATAACCAGACAACGATGGTTTATATTTATGTGCTAAAGTATAAGGAAAATAAAATATTACTATATATAAAATGTAAATCGTTGGTCAGACTACGTGTAGACAAACAATCGTTACCTTTTAGTGTTAAATTGATTTTTCCAAATTTTATAGAATTTTCAGAAATTAAAATAAAAATTAAAAAATA
>CM042189.1:10238601-10264724 GCA_023539305.1 Ilex asprella
AAAGTCCGTTGTTTCATACGAGGTCTAGAGAACCCATATTTTAATTTTCACATTATAGTGACAAATTACCATTTTACCCTTTTTCGGAAAAAAGTTCATATTTTCTCGGGTTTTACACAGGTATTTGTCAATCAACCTACTGATTATATTAAAGTTGGAAATGAGCATAAAGTTTACAAGTTAAAGAAGACTCTATATGGACTAAAACAAGCTCCAAGAGCTTGGTATAGTCGTATAAATGATTATTTTTATAAGGAAGGTTTCCAAGCACACATTTCCAAGGTAGGTGATGAAGGAAAAGTGCTGATTGTGTGTTTATATGTTGATGATCTCATATTCTTTGGAAATGATGGTACCATGTTTGAAAATTTTAAGAAGTCCATGATGGTTGAGTTTGAAATGACTAATCTTGGAAAGATGCATTATTTTCTTGGTATTGAAGTAGTGCAATCTACAGCTGGAATTTTTATCACTCAAAGAAAGTATGTGCAAGAAATTTTGGACAGGTTTTAAATGAAAAATTGCAATCATGTTAGCACACCTACTGAAGTGGGTTTGAAGCTTGGTCGATATCCTGTAGGAAATAAGATTGATGGCACTCTTTACAAGCAAATTGTAGGAAGTGTGATGTATTTTATAGCCACAAGACCTGACATAATGCATGTTGTCAGTCTCATAAGTAGGTACATGGAGTGTCCAAAGGAGATCCATTATTTAGTTGCCAAAAGAATTCTCAGGTACTTGCAAGGTACTGTCAGTTATGGATTTCTCTACAAAATGGAAGAAATGTCAGATTTGGTTGGTTTTACAGACAATGATTATGCAGGAGATCAAGATGATAGAAAGAGCACATCTGGCTATGTGTTTATTATAGGCTCAGGAGCAGTTTCATGGTCATCAAGAAAACAGTCAATTGTGACTTTATCAACTACAGAAGCTGAGTTTGTAGCAGCAATGACATGTGCTTGCCAAGCAATATGGATGCGAAAGATTCTTGAGGAGATTTAATTCAAACAAGAAGGTTCTACTCTCATTTATTGTGACAACAGTTCAGCAATAAAGCTATCCAAAAATCCTGTTCTACATGGAAGAAGCAAGCACATAGATGTGCAATACCATTTCCTGCGTGATCTCACAAAAGATGGAACAATTGATCTCATTTACTGCAGGAGTGAAAACCAAATTGTTGACATATTCACAAAGCCCCTCAAATTTGCTGTATTTCATAAGTTCAGGAAATTACTTAGAGTCTATACTTTGGAGAATCCAGTTTAAAGGATGGGCCTTTTGTAGTAGCAGTAGACTAGAATAATTAAACTAAATGTTATGAACATTTAGTTTAAGGGAGGGATTGTTGGAAAAGTCAAATTTGTTTTATCTTTGTCCTAATTTATAGGAATGTGGTTTTGGTTTGTTGTAGACCATGGTTTAGTTTATAGGAGTTTTATGCTTGGAGTTTGTTTCTGGTTTACCTAGTCTTTAGGAGATCTATTTTGCACAGTTGTGCAGTTGCTATTTTTTTGTGAAAATTGCCTATATAAAGGTTGTTGCTTAATGAATAAATATATCAGTTTTCAGTACCTCCTCTTCTCCTGTTCTAGTTGCAGTTTTTTTTCTTCTCTAGAGCTCTCTGTTATCCGAAATTAGAGTAGCTTTTCACATTCACCTTTACATCCCTTTGCCCTAAAAACGGTATAAAACCAATCCTTCCTCGCGAATCCACAATCAATCCTTGGGTTATACCAACTCGCTATTTTAAATTCATTCGAATGTAACCTAGTCTCCATAAGAAAGACCAGGTGGGAAATTTTCCTCTTCACCAAGTCGTGGAGGGCTCAAACTGATCGAGGGTTCCCCAAACCTCTATAGTTCCATAAAAAAACCTATCATGGTTCCTAGTGGGATTATGGGATAGTCTCTGCCGATGATAAAGATTGATTTTGAGTTACCTGGACCCCGCGTCTTTTTCCTTGAAATAGAGCTAGCAATAACACCATTTGAGTAAGATATGTCAGACCCCTTCCTCTTGCCTTCTCTCGGTAGTACATGAAGCTCCCAATTCTCCTCCTTTGAGGGTGAACATTTGCTATGAACCCATTTGCCCTTTTCTCTCTGAGATAACTTGACTGAAAGATTCTTGGGCAACTGGGAAGGATTTCTTCAAGCCCAACTGGGCAAAACACATGTCGACTTTCAACATTGACTTTGTCGAAGCCACTCTTCAAACTCCCTCTACGTTGATCATTGTTTTTAGCAGAAATAGGGTAGTGGGGACTATCCACCTCCCTACATTCACTCACCACGATTTCTATGTGATTAGCATTCAGCATGTACCTATCACTTTGGATCCATTGACTTTCTGGTTGGTTAATGGCTAGGATATGATCTTCCGATGACATCCTTGTCAGATTTGCTCCCTGATTCCGATGACGTAGAATACAGGAAAGAACGTCCAACAACAATACCCAACCAAGGACCAAACTGATTGAAAGTCCTTAAGTCCCTCTCTTTGGTTGAACTACCTGAGGAACAAATCTTCGCTATATGATCAATTCTCCCACAAAGATAGCATATGTATGGTAATCTTTCATACTGACACTTGGAAAAACAAATATTTCCATCCGGGTTCGGAATCTTAATTCTGTGGTGAAGGGGTTGTATAACATTAATCTGAACTCGCATTCTCAAAAAATTATTTCCTTCACCAAATATCTCTCTACTTTCTATCATCTCCCTATCATTGAAACTGTTAGCAATTTTCAGGGCTATCTCCTTAGTGTAACATTCTCGTGACCAGTGAATAGGGTGGTCTAGTGGTGGTACCAGTTTTACTCCTTATCTAGGTGTTCTAGACTCGGTCCGGGTTTTATAATCCCATAGGTGAAGGCTTAACGGGATAGTTGTTGGATGTTCATCCTTACCTCCACCCCTTTTTTTCTCAACAAAAAAAAAAACTTTCTCGTGGAAGATCACTAACTTAGACCCAAAAGAAAGTTGAGTCAATAGAAAAGTCATCTATTACCTTGCAAGGCAACTACTGTCTAAAAAATCAGAAACTAGTTATCAAAACACCATGGTCCTTGTTCCAAATCTTTTTCTCCCTTGAAAAAAAACTGCAAAATATTCGGAGAGACCTTTGTAATCTTTAGACCTTGCAGCTTCCACACCCCTACCAGAGTGCTCCTCAAAATTCCAAGATCCGTTGGTTTGGCCGAAATAACTTTCCCATAAATACTCTTGACACATTCACTCAGACCATTAACTATGTCCTCGCTACTAAAATCTAGAATCGTATTTTCTTTAGCCGATAATGAAAATGAAAAGAGTTTATCTAACAAACCTTCTTCCATTCTCTTTGTGTCAAAATGGCATAGAGTAAAACCCTTCAGAGTAAAATACCTTAAACAAAGGAATTAAAGAAAGACAGCGAAGCAAAAACATAGGGAAGCACAAAGAACAAGAGACAAAATAGAGAAATTTGTGAAAATACGAAAACAGAACTAAAATGAAAGATGGTAGATAGGAAAATGACCAGAGGATTAAAGAACATTCTATCGACAAGAGAATGAGAACAAACCATGACTCTTAAGGAAGACCAAAGAAGATATGAAAGACTCCTATAGGGAACATAAGGAGGGAAAAAAGATCGATTTTATTGAATACTAATGAATTTTGAATGCTAAATTGATGAAATTAAAGGTCAATTTAGTGTTAATTTGATAAAATTAAATATAAATTTGGTGTTAATTGATCAAATTTAATGTTAATTGAATAAATTAGATGTTAACTTGATGAAATTGAATATTAATTATTCTATGACGAGAAAAGAAGCAATGTTTATCAATAAAATACATCTTCAACATAAAAGAGGGTGAAAACACAATAAAAGATTGCCGAGAAAATTTAGAACCCAACCCTAAGTATTTTGGTTTTTTGGTGTTAAAATGTTGACATTTATAAAATATATGAATTATTGCAACATTCATAATCTTTGGTATTTTGACAGCTTTTAATTACAACAAGGGTGATCACAATGTTATCGTAGTAAATGCAACTGGATACGACTAGTGCATTTCATCTCCGAACTTAGGGGCACATGATAGCGGCCATGACAAAATAACCTTGAAATCTTCTGGCAACAAGTACTTCATATGTGAGTATCACTGTGACTGCTCTGATCAGAAGTTGAATGTCACCGTGTTCTCAAAGCAGATGTTGGGGATACTTCCTGTCTCTTTGCCTACATCCCAGCCTTGATGAAATAACTATCTGATAAATACGTGCGTTATATTATTATATTCTATAATTGATAAAACTCATTCATATGTAGCGGATATCCTGGGGTTTTTTTGCATAAAAATATCATTAGTTGTTCTTAAATGTCGTGTTTGTCATGTAAAATAATTGGTTGATTGATGTATACATGTGGAGCTTTGGTTAGACATTAAATAGTCGCGTCTCTATTTCATTGCCAATTAGCTTGGTCGTTCTCGTTTGTTTGGTTATTATACATAGTGAAAGACATTCGGTCTAAGCATGGAGAAAAATGTTGTATAAAAGGGATGGGTTGTTGTTTTGAACAAGGAGGACTCTGTTTGAATGCCATTGAATCACTACTATAGAAATAAGAAAAGCAAAAAAAATACCTAGTATTCCGATTTCGAAATGTAGTTTGTCCCATGATTACGATTAAGTGTGGAACAAATGGGGGAATGATTACAATAATGAACCCGAAATGAAGTATTTAGTAACAAATGGGGGAATGGTTACATGGATAAAAATATTATAAATCGGTAGATAGGTCATGCCACTCCAATGATATTCCTTCGCAATCTTTTTGTGTTTGATTATTATTAAGGAAAATATTATGTATCCTAAATCTCCATCCCAAATGAAGGGAGACCATTGGATCAGTGGGTCCCATCAACTTTTTTAAATGAAACTCACTGATCCAATGGTTTCCCTTTATTTGGATAAAAGTTTGGGTTGGAGATTATTTATATGTTACAATCAACTCTTGCCACAAACAATGACGACAAATATAAATGTAACGTTACCTGAGATTTATACTACGAAGATAAACTTATCCTATCCTATATTCTTTTTAAAAACTACAACCTAAGTAAGTGTTCCCTAACCACCCACCTCCATGTGGGGCTTTGATTAAACGTGAAATGACTGCAACTCTACTTTATTTGCAATTAGCTTGGTTATTCGCTTTCATTTTATCTAATCATGGGAAGAATGGTGTAGCAATTAGGAAACTTTGGGTTCTAAAATCCCCATTGTTGTCTAAAAGGGATGGAATGTTGTTTTGAAAAAGGAGGACTTTGTTCGAATTCCATTGGATGACATCTAGTGTTAGTCCCAAAAGTTTGGTTTTGACTAAGGAAATAAGAAAAACAAAAAAAAAAGATACATAGTATTCCAATTGCGAAACATATCCTATGTCCCATGATTATGGTGAAGTGGGGGACTGGTTACAAGAATGAAGCCTTTAGTAACAAATGGGCAAATGGTTGCACGAATGAAGTATTTAGTAACGTTATTGAACAACCTATATATAAATACTATGAACAAGTAAGCTATAGGCACTATAATGATATTCCTTCACTTTTTTTTTTTGTTTGGTCATTGCTAACATGATGCAATCAACTCTTGTCGTAAAAAATAATAAAAATTTATCATATAAATTTAACGTGACCTGAGATTTATACTAGGGATACAAACTTATCCTATCCTTTATTATTGATAGAAAAGATAAAATAAATGGCATGAACATGTTTCCTAAGATGAATATTTGATAAGTGTATATACACAACATAAAATGAAAATAGAAAGATAAAAAAGGGTCGCTAAAATTTTGCTTTCTAGTTTTGCTTCATCAAACACAAGCTGACATCTTCCTAAATGTTTTATCATGAAACTTAGTTGGTACAATGATTTTCCAACATTATTTCTTAATTTTGAGAGTGTATCTCTCTATCTTACAATCTTCTCGAAGATGGTGTACAAAATCTCGAAAGCATAATGTGGCTTCTCTATCAACTGACAATATCAACATGAGTAAAAGTCCATGGATGAAAAAAAATAGTGCAATTTTGCAAAAGCTGTTAATTTCAACTCATGTCACCTGTGTTATCATCCTTTAAGGTTTCTACAATGAAAATTTTGTTACTAATTCTTTTTGCCCCATTGTCCATTCCCATGATCTTGCTCAGAAGTGATAGAACTATTTTCAATGGATCTTGAACGAATACTATCGTTATTTGTAAAACTAAAGTCTAAAAATCGAAAGTGTATATATGCTGCTATACTCGTCGAGAAAACAGATTTTGGAATATGCAAATATTTGTAGATGTGGATGTTCAGAATGAAAATAGATAAATTATAAATTTCTAATATAAATTATTAATGGCCCTCCAAATGCTTGCTAGAACTATAATTTTGTGGTAGAACTCTTAAGTCGCTAGAGAGAGGGGGGAGAGAGGAAGGGAGGGCATGAGGAGGAGGAAAATGGGAAGATGAAGTGAATGAATGTCTATAGAAGTAAGAATAATAAAATACACCAAGTAATGTTTTTGTAATTGTCGTTTAGCCTCTCTATATAACTCGTGCTTGCACATTAAATTTAATAATGGTAGTACATTAGTTTCCCCAATAAGATGATTGGATGCACCCACTAAATGAATGCAGAGAGAGAGCTAGGTAATTATGGACTCTATAGATAACCAAAGGCCAAAAGATCATTTTATGATGTGAATTTATGTACGTACGCCCAATTGATATATAAAAGTTCTTAGATTAAGAGAATAAAGTGGAGGTAAACAAAAAAAATTTGGGCTAAGCTCCTTTTATAAGTAGCATAGATTATATATAGTGAAAGACATTTAATCTAAGCACTAGGAAACTTTGGGTTCTAAAATATTCTTTGTTGTTTAAAGGGATGGGTTGTTGTTTTGAACAAGGAGGACTCAATTTGAATGTCATTTAATGACAATTGAGTGTTAGTCCCAAAAGTTTGGTTTTGACTATAAAAATAGGGTCGCGTTCAAATGTCCATCGAACGTTTGTACAAGAAGTTTAGTTTGTTCTATGGGAAAAATTTTCCATTCAAACGCTTATCAAATGCCCACGATTCAAAACTTACGACTGTGAAAACAGGACTCTGTTCAAACGTCTATCAAATGCCTATCAAATTGTGGTTCTAAAATCTCTCCAATTTCATTATCTGAAGAATAGTTTAGAATGCCACATGAGCCTCCTCACATGAGATGCATATATAAACATTTGACTTCAAATCTAATCTATCCAAAATAAAAATCTAGGCCAAATATTATCATCCAAAGGCAAAACTGATCAATTTCAACCTAATTAACCCTTAAAGCTCACTAAGTTTCTAAGTCTAGTTATCAAATCGGTCCAATTTTGATGGTTTTGTCTTATGGAATTCTTCAATCACCCAATTCTAGTCTTCAAATCTTAAAATCTCATTGGTCTAGATCTCTATAGACTTAACTTATATGACTCACATAGTTTGCAAACACAACACTAAAACCTAACTAAGTAAAACCAAAATTTATTGATTTTTGTGGTTCCATCAAACTCAACAAGCATACCCAACTCAATATAAACAAGCTATATTGTCAAGGAGTAGAGTTACAAATAATGTGATTCCCATATGACTGTCATAGAAGCACTAATAAAACCCTAAATAATGCTTACAAGCAGGGACGAACCATAATTTTACGATGGGGGGTTAAATAATGGCACAATCAAAATGTTATTCAATAAGGTCATTATAATTGTTGTCGTTAATGTTGAATTTTTAGATGTAAAAATTTATCAAAATTAACTTCAAAACTTAAGAGGGATGCATAAGAATTTCTAAAACTTAAGAGCGGGGGTGGCTGAAGACAATTTGGGCCCTAAAGCGATACTTTTAAATGAGGCCTTCTATGTTTAGTGTTAATATTTTTTATTTAAAATTAAATTTTCTTATTTTTTGAGTTGCTAAAGCATTAATTAAGGTTTTATATTCAAGTTTTGCTACCATATCTTTTTCAATTGATAGTATTGCTAATCCAGTTAATCTTTCTTGTGACATAGTCGATCTTAAATAAGATTTTATCAATTTTAATTTTGAAAAGCTTCTTTCCGCAGAAGCAACTATTACATGAATTATTAATAATATTATATAAGCAATACATGCATTTGAAAAAGAATATAATTTTTTTATATAATTTAGTATCTCAATTGGAGTATTTTCTTTCGTTTGTAAAATTTATTTTAAAACATTTAGTTCTAAAAATAAATCTAAGTCATCAATATCGAAAAAAAATTCGTGCTTTAAGAAACATTCAAGATCCAAACAATATTGTTTTAAACTATCATTGGTCAATGATTTTAATTTTTCTAAGTTAAATAAAAAACCAAAAATATTTTCGTACTTTTGTAATTGTTCAAATCTATTTTTTAGTGAAGAAATAGCTTGATTAATTATATATGTAAAATAATCAATTCTAAAAGATTCTTCAATTGTTTGTGTTATCTCATCATCAACATTTTCATCAAATAATTTTTTTCTACGAACTCTACGTTTTTCACGAAATATAGGTTCTATACTCATTTAGATGAAATCATAGCATTTGTAAATCCATTTTTCCTATAATTTTTAAAAAAAGAAATGAGACCTTTTAATTGATCTATAACAATATCAATATGTATGTCTTTTGATTGTAAATATTTACTAACTAAGTTGGCAGAAAATAAAATATCATACCAAGTAGTCATGCCCAATAAGAATTCAAAATTCTCAATCTCATATGTTGCTAAACAATTAGCTTCACTCCTTGTTTTAGGATCTTCACTAGTTTTCGCTAATTGCAATAATACATTTTTTATTCTTGGAGTTTGAAATCTTATTGCTTTAACACTTTCAACACGACTTTCCCAATGTGTTTATGATAATGGCTAAAGAGTTAAACCTTGAATATTATCTTATAAAATTTTTCATCGTTTTGTGGAAGAGGAAAATAATGAATATATACGTTGTACTATTCCAAAAAATGATATAGCTTTAGGACAAGAGTTAGCTATACCACAAAGTACTAGATTTAAATTATGACAACCACATAGTGTGTAAAATGCTCTAGGAATTATATTGAGTAGTCTTTTTAGTACACCTAGATGTTTTTCTTTCATATTAGACCCATTATCATATACTTGTCCTCGTACATCATTAATATCTAGTTCAAGATTACTTATTACATCTATAAGTTTATCAAATAAATATTTTTCACTCATATCATCTACTTTAATAAACTCTAAAAAATATTCTTCTATTTTTATTGGACTTATTGTAATATCTACACAACGTAATATGAGAGACATTTGTTCTTGATGACTTGCATCGGGAGTACAATCAAGTATGATTGAATAATATTTTACTTCTTTAACTTTTTTTAATAATATTGCTTATTACTTTATTTTCTAACAAACTTGTCAATTCATTTTGTATGTTATGTCCAAGTTAATGATTATGAATTCTATCTTGTTGAATACGACGAACGTGTTCTTGCATTATCAGATCAAATTCCGCAATTATTTCAATTAAACTTAAAAAATTGTCATTATTTTCTTGATATATCTTTTCATTTTTTCTTCGAAAAGCTAAATTATTTTTACCAAGATTCTTTACAACGGCAATAATTCTTACTAATACATTTTGTCAATATTCTCTCTCTATTAATTTGTTCTTGGATACTTTTATCAATTGTTTTATTTAGTTGCAATCTTGTTTCTAATTCAATCTAAGTATTCATATTAGTTATATGCTCATTATTTATTTCATGATTTTTAAGTTTAACACCAATATTTCTCCAATCTTTTGTTCCTTCATTAGCTAGTTTACTTGTAGAATAATTAATATTGAATAACTTGCAACAAAAACAAAATACTTTATCTAAATCTTTTGAATATACTAGCCATCCTCTATCAAGTGTTTCCCCATTTGTTAATTTGCGAATATAATGTATAGTGGAAAAATGTTTAGAGTGTTCATCCCTAGGAAAATCTAAATTATTATATCTAATTGGACCATTTTCTACTAATAAATATTTTAATTTCGTATCAATATTTTTCCATTGGCTTGAATCATAAATATTTGTATGACTATAATCACTTATTTTATTAAGATTTTGATTGTCTTCTATTTCATTATATTTTATTTCACTATTTTCTTTTTCATTATTTTTTATTTAATTATCCTCTATTTTATTATCTTTTATTTCAATATTTTCTACTTCAATATTTTTTATTTCATTATCTTCTATTTCATTATCTTTAATTTCAATATTTTCTATTTCAATATTTTTTATTTTATTCTCTTTTATTTCATTATCTACTTGTTCATTTTCAAAATTTTCATCTAAATTTTTTTTTACATTATTTTTGTTACTAGTACCAAATTTATCCAGAGATTCTTTTTGAGATTCTATTAGTTGATCTATTTTTTTTTTAATTTTTCGTATCCACTTGGTTGTCTTCTAGGTGACATATTATTAATATATTATAACTATATAACAACCAACCAACCAAACACAATATATAATATAGTTATAAATATATAACAAAAAAATTTAAAATTATGAAACAATAGAACCTGACTTGAATAATCTCAAATGTTGACTTGAATGATCTCAAATGCTGACTTGAATGATCTTCATTGTAGCACTTGGCAAAAAAAATATTCTGGCTTAAATAAAAAAACTTAACTGATCCGTGTGTTCTCAACTTAAGTCTTGAGGGTTGAGAGGAGCACTGTGTGTGAGAAAGAGAGGGAGAAGCAGAAGAGTAGACGAAAAGGAAAAAAAATGATAGAGCACTGTTATGGGCGAGGGAGAAAAAAAATGATATGACTTTTTTGGTTTGGTTGGTTTAATGAGAGAGAGAGAGAGAGAGAGAGAGAGAGAGAGTTTGGTTGGTTGGTTTACCAACATTTAATAATATATATTATTATATAATATATATATATATATATATAACGAGAGAGAGAGAGAGAGAAAGTGTTAAAAAGAAATGATTTGACTTTTTGATTTTTTTGGTGGCTTGATATGACCTTTCAGTTTTTTTTTATATTGTTAATTTTTTTTAGATATTTAATATTTGGATTGAATTATGGGCCTAAAATAGTTGATTGAAATTTTTTTTCATATGAGTTATTTACAATGCTTAAAATTTTGGGTCCTTCCTTTAAAATGGGGCCTAAAGCCCAGACTTTTTTAAACCAACTGTTGGGCCGGCCCTGCATAAGAGGGATATAAGCAGTGATGGAGGTATATAATAATTTTTAAAATCTTGGGTGGTCATGTTCCTTTTGGTCACAAAGCGACTACGTCCTTGCTTACAAGCACATTTTGTAAGAGCGGAGCCAGAAATTAATTGCAGAGAGGGCAACTTTTAATAATAATAAGGTAGGAAAGTTGAACTAATAATAAATACAAAATCTTAAGTATTGATTAGTAATACTTCTATTCAAAATATTTTATAGTTATTCCTAAAACAATATCGATAAAATGGATTCTCAAATTTAATTGATAAATTTGTTTTTAAAAGTTCTCCCTATTTTGATCGATATTGCAATATTATTTATACCTAATTTATTATCCTAATTGCTGACGTTACTAATCGTTGTTTGAATTGATAGTGAATCCCAGTGTTAATAAGTATTCAATATCAATCCAAGTGCAATAATGGATTAGGTCAGATAGTTAGGTCAACAAATTAGGTTTAAATAGCATTATTGTACTCCACATAATGATCATAGCAATTTATCAAGATATTTGTGGTAGCAATTGTGGTAGCAATTTATGTTATAAAATTATTATAAAGTATTTGATCATAGGGTGATGTTTGTGGGTATCATCTCTGCAAACCCTCACGAGATTATACTCGTCCACTAGGGGGAACCTAGGGGTTTAAAGACTTGTTGCATATGCTAAATGCAATCGTGAGTCCTACGAAAGTGGATTTGTGTTTTATTTATTAGGATAGTTTGTTTTTATTTTTAGATTTTAGAATCCATGTATTACTAGGGACTAGTAATATTCAGGTTGGGGGGTGTGATTAACCATCAAAAGTGTTATTTTATTATATTTAATGATTGGTTAATTGCATATTATTTGTTATTAAATGAGTTAAATTCTTTGATTTTCTAGTTTGATACTTTTTCTAGTTGTTTGATTTATTTTGCAGGTAAATTGATTGATTTAAAGTAATAATGGATAATGCAAGTGAAGCAATCACTAGAAGAAGAATCATAACTGATAAAGATTGAAGAGTCAAGATTGAGATAGGAAGACTTGAAGATAAATCAGCAATTCAGTCCTTATAAGAGTACAAGTTTAAAGAAAACTCATTTAAAGTTGAATTTGAAAAGTATTCTAGAAGATAAGGATTTGACACATTTTCAGTATTTTAGTCATAACTTTTGACTCCGATATCCGATTGATCTAATTTTTGCGAGGTTGGAAAGAAGACTCCGAGGGCTACAAAAGTGTATTTCACGAAAATTTCGTGATTTAGCTTCTAAATATGCGAAATTTCAGCTCGAAGTCTGGA
The DNA here is from genome assembly GCA_023539305.1 of Ilex asprella. Lineage (NCBI taxonomy): Eukaryota > Viridiplantae > Streptophyta > Magnoliopsida > Aquifoliales > Aquifoliaceae > Ilex > Ilex asprella. The sequence continues at coordinate 10,251,223 of CM042189.1, forward strand.
CAGATTTTGTACCCGCGAGGCAAAGATTTAATGCACGGGATTTGACCTAACAAGACTTCTATTTGGCAAAGAAATTTCTTCCAAGCCAACCCAAAATCTCCTACCTATACCTAGGATTTATTTGATTATAAATAGGGGTTCTCATCTTAGGATTAAGAATTTCTTTTTCCATCTTTTTATTTTTGCATTATTTCTATCATGTCCGGCTAGAAAGCTCCGCTAGGGCTAGGGAAAAATCTCTCAACGGAGTACGGTATTTTTATTGACTTTTGTACTTAATGATTTATGTTATTGTGTTAATTTAATTCCTAATATTTTAGCAAAGTGTTTATGCTGTAAAAACTCCTGAGTTGTTGTGCCACGTACATCGATTGCTTGAGTTTCCCTGCGTGTAAATCACTGGTTATTCCATACTGGTAGAATTAATATGATTTCATAAAATAATATGATTGAATGATTATTCAGGTTCCTGGTAGTCTTTTGATTATAACTGTTGGATTTAGTACTTGATTTGTTACTTGAATTAACCGACATCTAATTCTTGTATCGAATTAAGCTTTGAGTCTTTAATTATTACTGTATGAAGTTGAGAGAGAGTACCTAATGCTCTAGTATTTTTATTATTATTTTATTTACCAAAACCAATCTCTGTCATCCAACAACTCTTTAAATAAACTCTTTTTCTTTTAAAGTATCTTTAGTTTTTGTGTGATTGTTTTCTTGTTACAATTCCTCGTGGGATCGACCTCGGACTTCCGAGAATATATTACTCTGCTCAACCTACGCTTGGGTTACAATATTAAAGTTGAAGCATTCATCATTGTTCCCTCTGTAACCATTGCACCCCTTGCAAGCACAAGGATGTTTGGTCTAGACAAATTCTCTTTTCAACACTACCCAAAAGATCCAAGTAAAGAGAGATGGGAGGAGAAAGATATTACACTAACTTCAATAATTTGGTTCCAAACCCCACTTTTGGGGGAATTTCGAGTTCTTGAATTGCACCCGAGCCTACGATGACCTCACAGCCTTCAATTGAAGTTATGCCATTTGTAGTTAAAAAAAAATTTATGCCATTTGAGCCAACATCCACTTAGCCAACTCCACCACTAGCTCTCGAATAGACAAGATATGATCGGTTTGTTGTTCAATATGAACTACAGGAAGATGTGGATCTTGTAGATGACACTTTTATTGCTAACATGATTTGGAGGAAACACTCAGCCAAGAATAGGAAAACCTAGGTCAGGTCATTTGTTATTGTCGATGAGGAGCTTGATAAAGTTAAAGGGGTCCCAACTAAGCGCCCTAGGCTAAGGGCTCGTGGTCAGGACATCCTTGTAAATGATTCAACATCTGCTGATGTTGATGTGGTTGTGGGTGTTGCTAGGGCAGTAATTCTTTCACTCGATCCTAGTATTTCAGAAAGTCTATGTGATGATACAGTGACTAAGAGTGTTCTCCAAATGATGGTGTTGGTTGGTTATCTTACCTTAGAAAAATTTATAAGTTTTTAGACTTTTGTTCTACTAATTAAAGTTGTATCTCACCAGGGTCTTTAGCGAGTCCATGAGGTTGGAGCTCGCATAGTGAGGAAGGAAAGGAGCTGAAGAAACCCAACTTTCAAACCTCCTTCTTGTTGATAAGAGCAAGCGTCTCGAAGCCAAATCCTTTAAATTTATCGAGGACACTATTTGGCTTCAAAATGAAGTGGCTAAACTTACTAAGTAGGGTGAGTAGCTTGGTACCAAGCTGAAGGAAGTCAATTGCATTGAAAAAAGAGAATAGAGAAGAAGTTGCACATATTCAGGACCAATATGCCTCCTTGTAGGAAGAGTTCAAACCTTTTAAGGCCTCCTCTAAGGCAAGAGAGGAAAATTCTTATGATGAAGGCTTTGACAAAGCCGAGAAGGCCTTGGCAAATCGGATTCTCACACTTAAGGCAAAATTCTCTTCACAAATGGTTAGGATGCTACCTTGGTTGCTACTTACATTACTTCAAGTTCCGAGCTCTTCTCCAAGCACATTGTAGCCTTGCCTTCTACTTGATACCGAATAGGTGCACCCAAGTGCTGGTGGTCAAGAAATAGTAAATACTCAGTTTAGTCCAAGGTCATACCACAAGGATCGAAGAAATTTAGAAGCAAGTAGAGAAGGCGCAGGAAAAAATGATTTGGAAGGTTGAAATTTGTTTGTCTCCAATTGCTAAAAATATTGTAAAAATGCTAGGAAGAGGATCCTCTCTCAATAGATGAGAGCAGGTATTTATACTAGAGTCTAGGTCTAGTTAGGTAGGAGAGGTCTTCTAAAATTATGAAGTCTTACAAGGTTAGGTCTCACAGCTGGATCAAAAGTGGCATCCAAATAGTCATCCCTACGTTTGAAAGGTTGAATATTATTGGAGATTTATAAATAAACATGAGCATTCAGACAAAGCTTCTCGCATCTAGACGGTGCATTAATGCATTGTCAATTAAGTGCCCACGTGAAAGGTGTCCAAATAGTACCAACAGCCCTTTGATCCAATGGTACTCCTTGTCTTGTAAAGGTTTTGTCTTCTTAAGGTTAAGGGTTTAAGTTCCCTCCCCCCTCCCCCCCCCCAAAAAAAAAAGTTATCAAAGTATTGAAGTCTTTGCACATATCAGTCGATCTGGATATGAATCTATTAAGCATAACAACCAAACCCATCAACCTTCGCATCCTCTTTATGGTCCTTGGGGGTTTTATCTTGATCAAGGCTTTGACTTGGTCAAGATTGGCCTCAATTCCTCTCTTAGTTACCAAAAAACCTAAGAATTTACCTGACCTGACCCCAAAGTTCATTTTGAGGCATTAGGCCTTATATTGTACTCTTGTAGCACGTCGAAAGTCCTTTGCAAATCTGCTAGGCGAGCGGGGGCATTGTAGTTTTTGACCGACATATCATCTATGTAGACCTCCATTGTCTTCCCAAGATTATCCTTGAACATCCAAGTGACTAATCTTTGATAGGTTGCTACTGCATTATTGAATGACATCACCTTGTAATAATATATGCCTTTTGAGTTTATCAAAGAGGTTTTCTCCTAGTCGGGCTCAAAAGAGGGATCTGATGATAGCTCCTATAAGCATCCTGGACATAGCATCCAACATCTGGTCAACTTTTAGCAAAATAAAATCGTCATTTGGGTATGCTTTGTTGAGGTTGGTAAAGTCTAAACAAACTCTCCACTTCCTATTTCTCTTTTTAACTACTATTGTATGAGAGAGTTATGCAGAATAAAATACTTCTTTAATGGATTGAGCTTCCAACAACTTTCTAACCTCCTTATTAACGACCTCAATAAGGAGGTTAACAAGTTTAAAACTCGAGTCCACATACAGCTCATAAGAAATCATCGTTTGGGTGATGCCTAGAATCTTTTATGACGTCCAAGAAAATATATCTATCTTCCATCTTAGGAATTTCTCTATAACCATTGTTTCTTATCATGCCAATGAAGAACCTATCATGAAAAATATATGGGGTTCCCTTTTGTCTATGTTTATGGTTTCCTGATACTCCACAACATGTTCGGTCAGGCCTGTCATTGGCTCCTCTATGCCCAATAGTTCATACTTTGATTGCTATTTCAAAATTGGTTCGGGTGCCTTCTCGACACCCCTAACCTCATCTTGATACTTTTCCTTTTATTGATTCATATAAGCAACTCCTTGTACTAACTTGGTCCCCGTAGATGTTTACAATGAGACAAGAATTAGAGAATTTAATTATAAATATAGGGGACCACTTTTATCTCATGTAGCCATGTATGCCCCCATTATGGCATTGTAAACTTAGTCCAATTCCATTGCTAAGAACTTTGTCATGGTTAATACTGGGAACAGGACTAGTAGGGTAACCTGTCACCTTGGTAGCATAATTTTACTAGGGAACCCTATCAATGAAGTGTAAACTGGATTGTGGTCTTCCTTTAAACCTAGTTTCCTAAAGCTTGATCAATCAACACCCTCTTCATATCGCAATTGGTCAAAGCATCATTGTGAGGGTGGTGGATCCTCATCAAGTCCTTGTTTAAGAAAATAATCAGTCCATCCAACCAATCAGTGTGAGGTTTCTTATAAATTGGCTTGTCGACCCATCAACCTGATAGATTTCTCTAATCTATAAAGTCTTCTGAATGTAGGATCGAATTGCCTTATTGATCCCTATATTCGGGTCTGTAATGGTGTGAATCACATCTATCATGCTAGTGGGGCCTTGTGCTTGACCTTGAGTCTCTTCCTTTTTGTCGGTCGCCCTTATTTTGGTTTTTCCTTCATTAATGAGCAAGATGGTTGACTCGGACTAGTTTTTCCAAGTGTTGCTTCAATGCTCTACAATTCTCTATTACGTGTCCAATATCTTGATGAAAGGAACACTTGAGATTTGGATTCCTTGCCCTGGATCTTCAGCTAGTTTGGTGGGCTATCAGAAGTAGGATTTCCCCTAATTAAGGTAAAATCTTGTAAATTGGTTCCTTGAAAATCGTGTTAACGGTATAGAATGACGAACATGGAGGGTAACCCTCTTCTCCTTACTCTTTATTGTTGAGTGTGATTGGATTTTCCTTTCCTTTCCGTTTGTCTTTCTGCTCGACTATTCCTTTTGGAACTTTTTTCCAAGTTCGTCATTTACTTTTAGCAAACTTCTTTGCCCTAGCCATCAGTTCCTCCATATCGAGGGCAAGGTATCTAGTTAGTGACTGGTACAACGGGTTTTCCTTTGACAACGTGATCTTGGATAATGCAATAATAATCTCAAAGTTGTATTTTTCTATCTCATTCATCATTTCTCTATAACGATGAGTATACTCTCTCAATGTTTTCTCTTGTTTTTTCTCTAAAGAAAGCAACACTCCAATATCCTTGGGTGTTTGCTACTGGTGATAAACAGAGCAAAAAACTACTCGGCTAGCTGCATCCAACTGTTAATCAAGTTTCTCAAAAAATGGACATACCACTTCATGGCTAACTCTCCAAGACTGCTTGGGAATATAGCACACATCAATGTGTTGTCCCTCCTCTAGACTTCCATAAGTTGCCTATAATGACGTAAATGGGCATAGGGGTATCCTCACTTCCTCTATCCAAGGGGCGAAGAGGGACACCTCAACTCCCCCTGAATACTCCCCTTGTGGCCCTCTTGGCCAATTCTAGGCAATTTTCTATTCGGGATGCTTTAAACAATTGTCAAGTTCCTTGGTTATAAAGCACCTCCAACTATCTTCTTGGTCCTACATCCAAGTAGATTTTTGTCTTCCATGTCTTTTTATGTGTCATCTCTACACCTACTCCTGCATTTGGCAAAGATGCATCCACGATCGATGTGGGGGAATTTTCCTTTAACATTGGTCCCTTGATGGTCGGATACTTTAGGTACCTCTCGGTCTTGTAATCTCCTCTTAGCTTATTTTAGTTGTTTGTTCTCCCATTTCAGCCTTTTCTCCTCCTCTTGGGACCTTTGCAACATGATGTCCACGCATCTAACTAGTCCTGGAAGGACCTTATTAGTTTCATAAAGGCTAAGACCTCCCCGTTTGTTTGGGGAAAATTGTCCCGGGAGTTAGGATGCCAAGGGGATGTGTTCTTCCAATCTCTTTGGTCTTTGCTTGAACTTTTGGTGGTACTGCCCCTCACATCACTATCCGAGGGCAAAGACACACGATGGTTACACTTTAGGTCGTACTCATCAGATTTTTGGCCATTCTGTGGTGATCCTATCCTACTCTATAGGTTTAACATGGCTAAACTAGTTTCTCTTTTTCTACAAATGGCGTCAAATTGTACGATAAAAAAAACTCGCACATTTAATTAATGATGATGTGGAAATTGAGTGATAGATTTCAAAAGAAATGAAAAAAAATACATATCTTCCTGCAAAGAAAACAAACTACTAGGGACCAAGGTTTGATCGACCGGATGCACTCCGATGCTTAAGTTAATAAGGTTCTGAGATCAAGCAATCAAATTGTAGGGGAAAAAATATTTACCGTAAGACTTAAGTGTATCCTATATTTATAGGAATGTCTTTCCGACCAAGTTGGGTTTAGAATCATGGTAGTAGTAAGGTGGTACACCACGAACCTAACCAGCTTTACTTCAATCAATTTCGTAGTCAAATTTGTATTTCAATATTTACTGGTTAGTTTTACAGGTCACATATTTACAATGTGCACCTTAATCAATGCTAAATCCTTATCCCATCATCTGCCTCGAGTTTTTAGAGATAGTCTAGCTATCTATTCTGTTCGAATAGGTCTTCATCACTGTTAAATAGAGTTAAATTCTCACTACAAAATTTAGTCTCGTAGTATCTTTTTCTGAGCATACTTTATTAGGCTTTGCTCGACACACACTTTACTACTTAGGAATGCTAATCCACCAAGCAAACCACCTTTCAATTGATTTCGGTTGTGGTTAGGTCTTATCCAATTTGCTCAGCTTAACCCAAATTTGTTCAGCTGATCTACAATTTGTGTGGTTGAGGTATTTTCATTTCAAACGGATTTTTTCAACATATGCCACTTGTTACGTGACTTTGTCCGGTTGTCAAATCATGACCAAAAATATTCTAAACCATTTCAATTATCAATCGACACAGTTCAACATCGAAGAGTGTTAGTGCGGGTTCAACACTAGTATAGTAACAGTTCCTCAAATTAATATGTGAACTTTGTGGTCTTTTTAATTTTTTTGCTAATGTATTTTAAGGTAGATATTTCAACAAATTAATCAATCACTACACTAGATAATTATGTTATGTCAGTATCTGTGTATAAATAATAGCAAATTAAGGGACCTTTTATGAAAACTATTATCCCCAATATTAGAGTGGTATTCTGAGCACCCACGTCTCTTATTATCTGTCTAATATGCAATGCTCATGTACTTCCAAATTTATTTCTTTTCTTTTGTAGATATAAATTATAGATTTGCAGCTTTGCAATTAACTCTTATGTTCTAAGTTTTGTATTTTAAATAATACAAATGTAGAATTACTTTTGTCATTCTATGACTCTTTAGAATAATTTATCTAACTTTGAAGTGCATGGTTAGATGAAAGTGAAGAAGGGATGAAGAAACAAAATTGAGAAAGAAAAAATGACGAGTTGTATATTTGATCCGAAATTCAAACCACCATACTCTGCATATTTCCTGTTAATGGATCAAATTAAATTTGACTCGAATATTTAACTATTTTCATTCTCACGATCTATATTAGCGTCTATTAAAAGTTAGAATCTAATAGGAAATTTGAACTAATCCAAATAATTCAAAATTGGATCATACTTGGATTGGATACTAATGTATCTAAATTTGAATTTGGGAAATAAGATATAAGACATTTAGATTCAAAAATATCAATTTATATTCGATTAGTCGAATTTTATTTCATTCGAATTTGAAAGAAAAATATATTCATTAATTGGCAAGTCTAATAAAGACAAGTAGAATTTCAGATATTTAAATGTACATAAAAATATAGTTTTCAAATAAATTAAAGTCAATTATCTAAAATAAAATATACAAATACAATTTATACTTGCATGAGAAGAAGAAAATTGGAACAAAATATACTATTGATGAAAGGAAGAATCACACTTTATACTCTAAAAGATTTTAAATATTTTTATTTTGCACTCTCAAAAATTAAAATTTTCACATCGCACTATCAATGTATTAAAAGTGTTGTAATGTAACGATTCACTTGACTTTCATTGCTCATTCCATAGAAAACCACCACATTATCATTGACAGAATAAACAATGAAAGCTAATGAAAGAGTCACACCACAATAGTTTTAATACATTGAAGATTGAGGGTGCAATATAAAAAATTTAATTTTTGAAGGTATAAATTGAGAATTCTTAGCTATTTTGGGGTAAAAATTACAATTTGCCCAAAATAAAACTTAGTTGTTGATATAAGCATCTCCGATCATCAAACTCATATCAAATTAAGGGAGACTTATTTTTTTTTTACTCAAATTAAGGGAGAATCAAATCTTTATCCAAATTTTTAATGACAACATTTCACTCTCTTTTAAAGATCTCTCGATCATATTTTACTCTTTTAAATTTGGGTTTACAATTATTTAAATTTGAGTTTTTTATTTTTTAAATTTTAGTTTGTCTATTAGAGCCCTTTGTATCAAACAACTATCAAAATTTTGTTTCGATGCATTGTTTTGATCACCTATAAAGCAAAAAAGTTAAGATGTATTTCGGAAATATTTCGACCCGTTTCAGAAACATAATAAAAAAAATTTAAGAATTAATTTTTCAAAACATTAGTCGAAATATACCAAATATCTTGAAATTCCTTAAAACATTCCGAAACAATTATACGAATATATTGAAAACATTACAAAACACTTCGAAATATTATGAAACACCTCAAAGTATTAGAATTTTGATTTCATTACTGATTCGTTTCGATTTTCTTAAAAATAAAAATATTTCAAATGTTTCGGTCAATTTGAAACGAAATTTTGACTATTGGTATCAAATTAAACTTTTTACTCAAATTTAATTTTAATTAGCGTAAAAAATTGAATCATGAAGACGTCCTAATAGGACTTGATTATTTGTCGTGTAAGAATGTACGACTTTTTGAAAATTGGCATATATTTTCTGAAAGAGTATTGTTATATATTTTAAATTTATATCCCAAATTTATATCTCAAATCAATGGGAATCATTGGATGAGTGGGTTCTACCAATTTTTTTCATTGGGACCCACTCATTCAATAGTTCCCATTAATTTAAAATGCACTTTTGAGATACAAATTTAAGATACAAAGCATTCCTCTTTCCGAAAAATGTTATGCTTAACATAAAATTTTACTAAATCTTTCGTATCAAATGATGTCTCACAATGTCTGTTATTGAAATTTTACCAGGTCAAATACCAACGTGTCGGCTTCCCATTACATGGTGCCCGAACCAGTCAGACCCGATATAAACGGCTATTGTGTCAACGGTCATACCGGTTTTTCGAGCAATGTTCCTGTTTTTTCCCGCCATATACGAAGAGTAGTGAAATATAGAAAGACAGAGAGAGAGTGAGAAGGCAAAGGGTGTAATTGTGTCAAAGAAAGTTCAGAGAAAAATGACGATGGAAACGATTGCAGTTGCGGTTTCAGGAACAACCATCCCTGAAATGCACAAGAAGAACAGAATTCAGGTGTCCAACACCAAGAAACCACTCTTCTTTTACGTCAATCTCGCCAAGGTAACCTCCTCTCTCTCTCTCTCTCTCTCTCTCTCTAATTTCTGGGTAATTAGGGTTTCCTCGTTATTGTAGAATGATGTTGTTTCAGATTTTATTTTTTTTTTGCTAATTGAATGGAGTTTTTTACAGGCTTGATTATTTAGTTTTTCGTTATGTATTTCACATATGGTATTTGAATCTGGATAGGAGAGCACTGCAAGTTTAGGTACTTGATTCTATTTTGAAAGGAAAAACGATCTAGTGCTAGAATGGCCAGTTTAGGTGTTGGAGTCGCTTTTGTTGCGATTTTGATGCGAAATTGAAGTTGTTTGGGGCGCTTTTGTTGGACCCAAGTTTTTCTTAGTTTGGTTAGAGTGAAAAATCTAGGAAATGCAAGAAATACAGTTTATATAGTAAAACATATTCGATTGTATTGATCTTTTTATGTAGGCTGAAGTTTAATGTGTGTACAATATCTTCCTCTCTATCCCTCTCCCTCGTTTTTTGTTTTATTTCTTTTCTCTACTTAGTACATTGTTCTTTCTGGCTCCCATCTAGCTCAAAAAGTAAGTTTATCGCTTGTTTTTGTCAGTGTAAGATGAACATACGTAATTATGATGGAAACTTAAGAACTTACTCGCAAGCATCTTGCTGCTATGTCAATGGAGCCTTATAATCTAGGCCCTTTGAGATAATTTTGAGTTAGACTTTTGAATCTTGGGTTAACGTGTGGTGTCAATCGAATTTGGTTATTTTCCCCTTTCCATTTTCTCCTAAGCAAAAAAATAAACGAAAACGATGAAAATAAAAAGAAGGAAAAAGTGGTGAAACTTCTTTTGCAGTCTTTTTTTTTCTTTTTATGCCTGATTGTTGCAGATAAGTAACCAAAATTTTAAACTTTTGATTTAACCTTAAAGAAAAATCTATGCTTCTTGTCCGGCAAATTTTGTTTAATTTCATCTCAGTTGGCTGAACTGGTAGTCATTTTTTTGCTTGGGAAATATGCATTGTTTGTTTTGAAAGATATTAGATCATATTCAATTTTGAAATTCTGAGATGCAAGAAGTGTTTGTATCATATACATATACTAGTTATTGCTTGTGCCTGAAGATACAGTGTAATTAAAAATGATAAATAATAAACATATATATATTCATATCCAAAATCAAGTCACAAACATAGAAAAAAGATAAATGAATTTAAGCATCAGTTTATAGTGGGGGTGAGAGGTGGTGGGCGGTAGTAGTGGTGGTAAGAAACGTTGATGGTTGTGGTGGATGACAATGACCGTGGTGGCGGTGGCAGTGGTGATGGTGGCAGTGACGGCGACGGTGGTGGTGATGGTGGTGGCGACGGCGGTGGTGGTGATGGTGATGGCGACGACGGTGGTGGTGGTAAAGATAGTGGTGGTGGCGGTGGTGGTAAAGGTAGTGGTAGAGCGGTTTCAAATGCTATTATTTTTTAAAAATTATTTAAGAGAAATAATTTCTAGAAGTACTTTTAAAAAATCACTCCAAACACATTATTAGGAGTCTATTTTTCTTATGAAATTTAGGGTGTTAATATTAGCCGTTAGATTAACTTTAAAGTAAAATTTAAAGCGATCTCAACCGCGAATAACAAAAGTCATTTTTATTTATCTTTTGAAATTTGAATTATAAACTACTTTATTATATAGATGTACATGCTTAGACTTTGAAGGGAGCTACAAAGCAATATCAGCATTGAAGTTCGTCACCTGCTCTTTAGGGGTAAAGGAAACCCAGTGACCAAAATTATGGTTTGACATTGGGATCTTGACACAACTGTCTTAATTTGACAAAACAACTTTAAGTTTCACCCTGCCATACTGTCGTTCAGTTTAACACGATTTCTCAAGCTCATTTTATTTGGATTTTTACAATGGTCCTTCGTAGATGGGAACTTTTATGAGTGGCTTTCACTCAGATGAAGGATTTTGCTTATTTTTTCAGCCAAATAAGCCAAAAATGGTCTTAGATTATATTTATAATAATTTCCTCCCATGCATAGCTGCAGGGTTTCAATTGCAAAACTTTTATGATATTTTTGTTTTCATTTTTTCATTTTTCTTCTTTTCTAGCTAGGATAGAATTGCATTCTACACCGTTAAGAACTATAGAGGCATTCTTCATTAATGAACTATAGTAGTTGTAGCATCGGTTCTCCCAAATTTCTAATACATATATTTGTTGTCTGCCTAGAAATAGAAGCCCAACCCTCACTCATTGTGCTAAATCTAGTTCGAATCCTTGAGCAGCATGAGATGTAAAGCTCTAGTTTGTAACTGTGGAAACATTGAATCCTTATTGATGTCTGCCATGTGAGCCAGACTACCCCTTTTCTACTAAAGGTTTGCCTTGGTGTGGAGTTTTGACTTCTTATAAGTGAACCAGTCTTTTGTATTTTACACGGCATTTGGAACCTCTCTAGTACAATCTGAAGACATACATGTATATAATTGAAAGCATTAAGGAAAGCAATGGACAGTAACTCATGAATTCCTCCTCAGTCCAGACACTCCATATATTGCCTTGATCTTTCTAATTTGACAAAGATATTGTCAAGGCTTAGAACTTTTGGTAAATTCAGGCCAAACTGAAACAGTTGAATCTCTTTCTGTATCTTGTCATTGCATACAACTTGGACGTCTTTCAAGTCTGATTTTTGTTTTGAATGTATTCCTTTTTTACCAGAGGTACATACAGCAGCACAACGAGGTTGAGCTTTCCGCTTTGGGCATGGGTACTTATCTTGAATATTCTTTTATTATCGTTCTCCCTTTCACTGCTCATGTGATAATGAAATGAGAAATTGGTTTGTTGATGGTCATGCACTTGTATTGCCTTCATCATGGTATTCAATAATTTATAAGAGCCCACAGAAAAACACATATCCTGGCAAGTGCAATAAAACCCTATAATACGATGCTTGGAAATCAATCCTATTCTTTTGATTTTCACTTGTTGACCTGAATCTTTACCCTGAGTAGGATGTGAATAAGGATAGTGAACTGGAATATTAAACTCTTGGGTGTGCATTGTTTTATTATTTTCTTAAAATACTGAAACTAGTTCAGCGCTTTATGGTGCAATGCTAAGTAGAATGAAATGATGATGTATTCTCCAATCAAAAGCCTCATATTGCTACTCTCCCGTAGACATGAAAACAACCTGGATATGAATGTTTATTTACTTGTCTCAAAAAATATCTGAAAATAATATTTGTTGCAAGAAAGAGATTTAGAGTAGAAGTACCCCCAAAGTTGACTACATTTTTCTGGTAAATTTTTTGAGGCAATGTGCACTGTGCAATGTTTCACAAGTTTCACAATATGTGGTATGAATTTGAGGCATTGTGAACAGGGCCAGACCTGACAGTTCCAAAAAAAAAAAAGAATAGGACCATACCTGCTGAGAATTTGCCCCAATAGGATCCATTTCGAATTGAAAATTGTGAGATCACATTTCCTGAGTAATCCAAACAGTCATATCAACCTGTAAGAGAATGTCTAACTTCAGAGATAAAAAATGATTGCTTTAAGATTCTTGTACACTTTACCTTTATTCCTACTAATTGATCCCCCGGCCGTTCGCTTTTCGTGTACCCTAAATTATCCAAACAGGAAGATCAATCCGTGAGTGAACATTTAAGAGATGGTATGGTTAACATATGATTATCAATATCATACATGATACGAATGTTCATGCCAATTGATCCATCTCTCTGCATTTGAATGGATTCAATAATAATAGTACTATATACATAAATGTGTGTCTATATATATATATATACATGTGTGTGTGTGTGTGTGTGAACATATGCTGTGATTATTGATGATACACAAAATAGGTTATACACAATCAACAATCGAGTATGTGATTTAAGATAATTAATGAGGCAATCAATAAGCAATTAATAGTAAAAGACAAGTTCTGGGTTAATACACAGATGTATAGTGCTTCAATCAGGAGGACCTACTCCACTCCGAAAACAGTAACGGTGGCCGAAAAACTTTTATTAATAAAGTAAGGTGAGAGAGAGAGCAAAGGTGAGCTCTGAGAGAGGTATGGTAGCTAAGAGAGATAGCTATGTGTAGGGGTATCAAACGTGTCGGGTCGGGTCAATTTCGTGTCGTGTCACTTTTTGTCGTGTTTTTTTCGAGTCGTGTTATTTCGGCACGTGTCGGGTTTGGGTCAATATTCGTGTTAATAAAAAAATATTTAATTTGACAACAATTAATATAATAT
>CM042189.1:10279624-10293638 GCA_023539305.1 Ilex asprella
AGATGTTCATTGCTTCAGTAAAGAACTAGACTTAGAAGGTTTCTTGGTCTCCCCAGTCAAATATCCATCCAAAGAGATGGTCTGGATCGATAACAGACAAGCTCGTGACTACACAAAATAACTGTGCCCATCCAATTTTCTGGACTAATTACATGTCACCACATGTTTATATTTTAGTTGTGGACACTACCTAAAGATATATCGGACACGTCAATAAAGGAGTGTTGAACATGTGTAAAACCAAAATTTTATGTGTTAATTATGGATAGGGATAAAATAGTATTGGACACGTGTACGAGAAGTGTTGATGCATGACACATGTACGTTACTTTTTTAAGAGTGCCATTGCTTCTTAGGTTAAGTTGCTTCTTATTTTGTCATATTTGCAGATTGTCTTGGAGTCATAATACTTAATACTTTGGTTGCTAGTTTGGTTTGCTCAAGGATATGGTAAGACCACATAAGTTAGGTTGTACGACCCCAAATAAGGTGAATTCACGACCTAGATCACTCAAGTTCCAAATCCCATATTGTAATTCTAATCATTTTCCTTAGTTTTTGTTTATTTGGATTATCTTTACACTTATAGGTTGATTCGTTATGATTTGAAAATTTCTCATAACACAAACAGGCATTCATTTTCTTTATTATTTACAAGTTACGATCAATAGCTACATGTTTTTTTTATCCGAGTTTCGTTTTGGAACTCTTGCCATAAAGATAATAAATTCTAATTGATTATGTGTGTATGAATGCATATTCATATATGATTTCAAACAGTAGTAAAGTTCTCACAAACATACAACAAAGTATAATCGGCTGTATGTGTTTTTGTATGTAATTATATGTAATTTTGTATAATACTAAAAATTATCTGGCTAAGAGTTTTAAGGAGAGCTATTACCCAAAATACAACACTAAGTCTATCGCATTCCCCTACATATTGGTAAAAGTGGCACACTGCGTACATTACTGGTCCTACGTACAATATCGACTCATGTTCTAAGTAATCTTAGGCTTGCTTTTATAATTCACTGCTTGGATGTAATTTTAATTTCTTTTGTAATCTCAGTGAGAGGGAAATTGGGGAACACGTCAATATTGTCTTTGCTCAAATCGGTATCTTTGGAATGTTGCCTTTTGATAAAAAGTTTTGGATTCTTGATTTTCTAGATCATTATTTTGCAAATGTTTTTTCCATTATTTGTTTGATGATCCACTCTTTTCTAATATTGAATCCTCGTTGATGATAATTTTGCGAATAATGATTATTTTGCAAATGTCGGCTACTGGTGTTTGCATTGACAGTCGTTCATGATAAGATAAATTTTGGTGATTTGATCCTATTATGTTGTTTTTCTATCGTTAGAGATTTTCTTTCCTATTTTTATTTTCCTATTATGTTCTACTTTCCTAGTATTATAATTGTCATCAATATCAATCTAATATAAATTGGTGATAGGGTGTTGGTAACACACATCCCAATAACAATATTGTTCCATAATATCAATCATTTTCTTTTCTTCTCCTTCTCTTTCTTTTTCTAAACCTTAATATTCAATTATTTGAGTTTCAACTTCCACATTGGAGAATTTTGTCAAGAATAGCAGTGATAGTACTGATTATTTGTTTCTCATTTGTCCAACCAACCAAACCAAAGCTTATGTCCTAATCATTTGGGGTCGGCTATATGAGTCCGTTTTTGCCATTCATTTCGGTCATTCGCTATACACTTATTTAAGTTAGATATTTTCATATATTTTTTTATTATTTTGTTCAATATTAATTTAGGTCTACTCTTACTCCTAGTACTATTAAGAGAAATTCTATCACTTTTTCTAACCGATGCCTCTATCAGTCTCGTTGAACATGACCGAATCATCTTAATCTATTCTCTCTTAACTTGTCTTCAATTGTAACTATTCGTATCATTTCTCTAATACAGTCATTTCGTATTCTATCATTTATAGTTTTTCCACAATTGGTATTCTCTCTCGGCTTATTCTCAATTAGAGCTAGTTCTATCATTTCCATAATACGGTCATTTCGTATTCTATCATTTCTAGTTTCTCATTTGTCCCATTGCATTAAAATGGTGGCAAAAATTACTTGGGAGGTAAGGATAGATCTGGTAATTCCACGAGGACGTTCTTCTATATTTGGAGAAAGCTTTGGTTCTTTTGGGAAAATCAAAATGCTTCCATGCTTTGGGACTATTTTGTTATGACAATTTTTTGTTTAGTGTAGGTGGAAGAAATGGTAGAGTTTCTAATGATAAATTTGAATATATGGAGTTTCTGTGGGTGAAGTTAACTTTTTGGCTTTTTTTGTGGTTAGTGACTAATAGGGGTTTTGGGATTTTTCACCATTTAATAAAAGTTTCAGTTTCGTCTCATACAAATAAAAATGATAAATCAGTTAAAAAAACATAATGGCTTGATAATATGTTTGGTTCATGCCTGCAGGAAGTATATTAAGTGGTGGAGGGAGTACACCACTACCACGGGCTAGTGCTGCAGATTGGGTTAATATGATTAACGAGTTTCAAAAGGGATCACTATCTACCCGTTTGGGGATTCCAATGATATATGGGATTGATGCTGTTCATGGGCACAACAATGTCTTTAATGCTACAATATTCCCGCATAATATTGGACTTGGAGCTACCAGGCAAGCAAATTCTTGATTGTTTGTATGAACATTTTGTTTTACAATGTAAATTTTACATATTTATGCTTGTCATCTGGTATATGGTGTTTATTATTCCATGAGCTCTTTCAAGAATAAATTCTTTATATCGATTATCCAGAAGATAAACTTTTTTGGCTCCAGTGGCTGTGTACGAAATAGCAACATAAGTTCAGTTAAAGGCTGTTAAAGCAGCATTGCTTCTTAAGTTCTTATTATTGCTACATTCCTTCATTAACATATATGTAGCATAAATTTTTGATACTCCTCATAGTTCATAATGTCTGTTGGCTACCATAATTTGGTTGCATTACCATGGCTGAAATTTTCATATAAAACTCTTTTTTTTCTGTGGAATTTGTTGTTCTCCTTGGCGCTCTTTTTCTACGTGGTTTGTAACAAGAGTAATATTTGTAATACTGTTAAAAAACATAAAGTAGTATACACATAGTCTATTACACTGCACCTAATCCTAAATTTTTCTAATAAACTTTACCACACCAGGGATCCTGAACTTTTGAGGAGAATTGGTGCTGCAACCGCTGTTGAAGTCAGAGCTACTGGGATTCCTTATACATTTGCTCCTTGTATTGCAGTGAGTACCCATACGATAAAAATCATAATCTCTACTTGCACTTATATTCATTTTTATTTGGTGTTGCCAAATGAGTAATTGAGATATTTATATATAATCAGAGCGATTAATAAGTTTTTTTGCTGTCTGAGGTGTGTCAAGTACTTTGTGATACTTTTGTCTAGGTTTGTAGAGATCCAAGATGGGGTAGGTGTTATGAAAGTTATAGTGAGGATCCCAAGGTTGTTCAAGAAATGACGGACATTATATTGGGTTTGCAAGGTGAAATTCCAAATGGTTCGCGTAAAGGAGTTCCATACATCGCTGGAAAGTACGTACTATTTGAAAGTCAAAGTGCATGCAATTTATAGTATACTCTTCTCTTTTGGATTTTTTATGGTGAAATGTTTTAATATTATTCAATGAGGACATGTTGCCTAATAGTAGAGTACTAAAAAAAAAATGGGTCAATTACCATGGGTTTTTAAACCACATTAAAACTATGATATTTTTTGGTCCAAGACTCCAAGTAGATGAGATGTTTTCTTTCCTTTATTATTGTTTGCTTCTCTGAACATCCCAAATTCACGGTGAATAGGTGAATCTTTGCTCTTCCAATATTTAGGGGTCACTTGGTTCGTGTTTTTATTTTGTGTTTCTTGTTTTTGTTTTTATTTTTTGGATAAAACAAAAACAGAAACGTGTTTGAGTTTGTGTTTTTGTTTTATATAAAATAAGTTATTTCGAAAACAAGGCCCAAAAACAAGGAACAACAAAAATATGTTCTAGGAAACAAGGGAGAACAAAAACAACGAGCACGCGGGTTAGGGGAGTTAATTAGATCCAGACTTCGAGCTTTGTTAGCAGTAAAAATAGTCTCTTTTCGTGGAACTACTTAAACTCATTCCATTCTCTCTTTCCTCTCCATCGTCTCTCTCTCCATAGCCTCTCTCCATCCAACAAAGACCGAAGGTCTTCTCTAGTGCTCCCCACGGTCGTTGAATCTCCTCTTTGTTCCTCTCTGTTGGATTTCAATCTCTCTCTCTCTATCTCAAACTCTCTCTCTTGGATCTAACATCATCTCTTTCTGAAATCCTAACCCTCGATCTCGCCATCAATCGATCGATCTCCTAATCAATCGGCGATCTCTTATTCAATTGGCGATCTCTGCTCCTCTCTCTTTCGCTATCTTTGATCTCTACATGAGCTGTGGAGATCGATGCAAACGAAGTCTCTCTTGAATTCAAGTACTCCAGATTTATATAGGTGTATATTTTTCGCATGTATAGGGCCAGATCTGTGAGTGTGTGCATATGTATATGTGTGTGTACATCTATGTGTGTGTGCGCGTATGTATATGTGTGTGTGTGTGTATCAAGCTCTGTTCCAATAGGTAATGTTGCTGCAAGGGTAACTAATGGTGTGTACATCATGCTCACATTCTGTCACACCAGAGGGTTTTCTTTTTAGGAAGCTTTTGTGCTATATGTTGCAGGTGTGGATTTTCTGGTTTTGTTTTGGAGTTTTTCTGGAATTCTTCTCTTGTAAATTTTGGTTGTAAAGCTATTATGCTTTCTCGTTCTTTGTAATTTTTTGGGTGAATCAATAAAATGGCTCTCTTTTAAAAAAATAAATAAATTGGCTATATGTTATATAGAATTGTGTGTGTGTGTGTGTGCTGAGTTCGTGAATGTTGAAATTCATGTTGGGCTGAAATTTATATGTTATTTAGAAATGAGATGTTATAAAGCTAATATTAAGGATATAACTTGAAGTGATTACCAAATATGTTTTTTATTTTCATAATTTGGTAAACATAAATGACTCTCAAAACATGTTTTCTGTTTTCGGTGTTTACCACAAAACAAAATAAAAATTGTCTATGTTTTTTATTTTTTTTTGAAAACGCAAAGACAAAAACGTTACCAAATGACCTCTAATATTTTCTAAATCATACACAGTTGTCAATTTGTAGAGTGTAGACCAATCTTTGGATCATAATTAGATGTAATAATTTTGAATGGCCAAATTGCTACATTTGCCTGAACCAGTATTCCAATTTTCATCCTTCATTTAGCTCTCCATAATTCCCTGCATGTGTGTGGTATGCATATGCAGGAACAACGTCGCTGCTTGTGCAAAGCACTTTGTGGGTGATGGTGGGACAACCAAGGGTGTCAATGAGAAAAATACACTAATTGATATGCACGGATTGCTTAGCATCCACATGCCTGCCTACTCTGACTCGATCATTAAGGGTGTCTCAACGATCATGGTTTCCTACTCAAGTTGGAATGGTGAAAAAATGCATGCCAACGGCAATCTAATTACTGGATTTCTCAAGGGCACACTTAAGTTCAAGGTACACTTTAATGGCAGTGTATGTGCTTGTCATTTTTCAGTTTAATTTAGCATTCGAGCTGTGGTTACTTGCACTGTGAAAATAACGGCTGCCCACTTTTACATAAGACCAAGGTTCAAAATGTCGAAACATTTTCGTTTTGGTGTGGTCGAAATGTTTTTATTTCCTAAGTGACCACAACGAATTAGTGATTGAATTGAAATATTGATGTTCAAAGGGGTTTCGTAATGTTTTGAGGTGTTTTAATATGTATCCATCATTGTTTTGGAGTGTTTTGAGGTATTTTGATATATTTCAATGAGGGAATCACATTTTGCACCCCAAAAGATTTAAGAATTTTCACTTTGCACTCTCAAAAATTAAAATTTTGATATTGCACCCTCAATGCATTAAACATGATGTAATGTGACCCTTCTGGTAACTTTCATTTCTTCATCCGTCAAAAACCACCTCAATCCATCAATACATGGAAGATGCAATATGAAAAGTTTAGTTTGTAAGGGTACAAAGTAGGAATTCTTAATTTTTTTTTTGGATGCAAAATGCAATCCGCCTTATTTTAACCAACATTTTGGAATGTTTTGAAAATAAATTCTAATTTTTTTTATTCATTTTCATTTTGTTTCCGAACATTTATTTTTCCTAGGTGTGGCTGAAATAATATATGGAAAGAAAATTTTGATCATTGCGTAAGATGTGTAGGAAAACACATCTCTGGGAGTAGCTTCATGGAGAAATGTACTCTTTGTGGATTTTGAGGTGTAATTGCTTCTTTCAAAAGATAATATTTGTTGTAATGTTCTGTGATTGGATTTCCTCTGACATTTGAATGGTCCGGTTCCACTTCCTTTGGTATTTTCAGCAGAACTTATCACCTAAAATGTGTCCGATTACAAAAATGAAGAATTTTACCTTTTTCATTGCTTTTGAAATTTTTTGAAAGTTCTTGAGACAGTTTTGTCAGAATATAAGTCATCATTTTGAGATGGCTGCCATTTTGCATATGATGAACCCTTCAAGATGGTAAATTCTACATTGAGATGTGTGTAGAGCACTAGAGCGTTTATATAAGCATTCAAGTTAAGGGAATATCGTACTTGTCTGTAGTGATAGGTGTGTGCATAGTGAACCACATAAAGTTATCTGGAAAACCTATTAGAGAATATAAATGATGTTAAAACTCATTTTTTTGGGTAAGTATGTTAAAACTCATGTTGGTAAACCCTATTAAGAAGATACAAATATTATATAGAACTTAAGTTGCTCTGTAGCTTGCTCGTTTGATTCTCTCATGCATCAACTGAAGTATCTCAGGGTTCTTCAATAATTGTTTTGAATGTGTTTTCAGGGTTTTGTTATTTCAGATTGGGAGGGGCTTGACAGAATTACCTCTCCACCTCATTCCAACTACACTTACTCTGTCCAGGCTAGTATTCTAGCCGGCATCGACATGGTTAGTGGCTCTCCCTATATACAAATGCTAATACAAGACTGAACTGAAGAAGAGAATTATTTTCATGAATGAATACTCAGGATTCATCACATAGGCCTTTTACAGGTCATGATACCGTACAACCATACTGAGTTCATTGAAGATCTCACTTACCTCATCAAGAACAATTTTATCCAGATGGATCGTATTGATGATGCCGTGGGGAGGATTCTACTAGTTAAGTTCACCTTGGGACTGTTTGAGAAGCCTCTTGCTGATCTCAGTCTAGTCGATGAGCTTGGCAGTCAGGTAAGTCAGAAAGTCATTCCATCAGTAAACTTCAAGTTTCCCAACTTTTGAACTGGTCATTCAACTTCAGATAAAATAAAAAAAAAACTGATCATTCAACTAATGAGTTTGGCTTCAAGTATTTTGGATTGAAAATATACGAGGAACAACTAATATTTATGTATAAAATTGCATACTTGATATAGCTCTTTTTTATGTCCCTCGGAATTGTGTAAAGGCACTTAGTATCTTCTCAGTTCCATGGGCTCTTATGTATAATTAGAATTTCTATTCCCTTCAAATGGTTTTGAATTTTGCATGTTGAAATATCAGTTACCATGAATGGTTGAAACTCATATTTCACAGCTATCATCTAGGTATAAAACACCCTACTTGATATAGCTCTTTTTATTTCCCTCAGAATTCTCTAAAGCCACTTAGTATCTTCTCAGTTCCATGGGTTCTTCTGTCTGATTATACTTTCTATACTCTTCCAATGGTTTAGAATTTTTCATGTCAAAAATTTGTTGACATGAACAGTTGGAAGTCCTATTTTTAAACAGGCACACAGAAACGTGGCAAGAGAAGCCGTGAGGAAATCACTTGTACTGCTGAAGAATGGAAAACATGGAGATGATCCATTGCTACCCCTTCCGAAGAAGGTGCCCAAAATTTTACTTGCTGGTAGCCATGCTGATAATTTGGGTTATCAATGTGGGGGGTGGACTATCACTTGGCAGGGATTTAGTGGCAATAATGGCACACGTGGTACGTTCAACCTTAAGTGGTTTAATGTTCTGTTCAAGTTTCAATATGTGTGTAATAAATTTGGATAACTCTGAGATTGGATGACAAAGTGCATTAGCACGAAAGTCGCACATGTTAGCCATGAAAAAGGAGGAGCCTCTTTTCTTTTCTTTTTTTAACATGGATCAAACTGACTTATTTATACATCGTGATCCTAAGGATCTTAGTTAATATTTTGGACTGTAAAGTATATTCAGTTTTGTTGTGTTGCATCTTTTAAAGAAAGAAATGGGCATAATTCAAGATAGATTTCCATATCCTCATCTCGACGGATTAAATCAGTTGTACTTCCATGGTCTTTTCCTGACAAAATATTTATCTTTTTTATTATCAATTTGTTCGTTGCATTCTAATTTTGACTTCTTTGCTAAATTGGCCTGAAAACAGGTAAATCCAGGATAAAATAACTTTATTGAACTATTGTAGCAACTGATTTTAATTGAGAGTGCTTCATTTCTTGAACAGGAACCACCATCCTCAATGCCATCATGTCGACAGTTGACAAACACACGGAGGTTGTCTACCTTGAAAACCCTGATAGTGAATACCTCCAGTCCAACAACTTCAATTATGCCATTATTGTTGTTGGTGAGCACCCTTACACGGAAAGCGCAGGGGACAGCCCAACTCTCACAATGGCTGATCCTGGTCCCAGTGTCATCAACAATGTCTGCAGTGCCGTCAAGTGTGTTGTTGTCATCATATCTGGTCGGCCTATTGTGATTGAACCGTATATCTCCTCAATTGATGCTCTTGTGGCAGCCTGGTTACCTGGTACTGAAGGCCAAGGTGTGACTGATGTCCTCTTTGGGGACTATGGATTCAGTGGAAAACTTCCACGAACTTGGTTCAAAACTGTAGATCAACTCCCAATGAATGTTGGGGATTCGCACTATGATCCACTCTTCCCTTTTGGATTTGGGCTCACAACTCAGGCGGTGGTAGCAAGGTAAAAAATCATCTCTCAAAGAAGTTCCTAATAGTAGATGATTGTTTACATCTCTCAAAATCATATTGGTGCTTTTACCAAGCTTTTGTCACTTATTATTTTAATCATTTTGCTATTTTCACTTGCTCATACTGTAGTCATACATAGTAGGTATCTGGCCACTCCTATGAAAGAATTTGATAGGGGTCCTGATTGTTCTTCACTGCATTTGATATAATATGTCAAGAAAAAGAAATGATATAATTCACTCTTCAATAATTCATAATTCATCAACACTGGTTTTTTATCCGGAAGTACCATTTTTTTTTTGGGGGGGGGGAAGGGAAAGGGGGAGGGGAGGGAGACTTGAACCCTTGACTTCAAGAAGACAAAGCCTTTCCAAGTCAAAGAGTACCATTGGACCAAAGGCCCATTGGTAGGAAGTACCATCGCTATTAATTTACTAATCAAAATCCTCATTGAATTTTGATTTGTCCTCTATATTTCTGCATTCAAATGCTTTGGATAGCAAGCTGGAATGCATCCATTGAAAACACCCAATGGCTCAAAATGTTGTGTTGTCTCTTGATTCTGATGATTGGCCAGTCTTATTTTGTGAAAAATTGATTAGTTACAACTTACAGGTTTATTGTTTCATGGTTGGTGTTTCTGCAGGTCAATCTCTGCTGCTGTTGATGGAAGGCCATCTATACTCATTGTTATGGTTTTGGTATTTATCAGTTTGTACTTTTCAGGTATATTTTTAACTTGAAACGCAATTGAATACATTAGTTGAAGTAGAAATATGAATGATTGTGGTTCTTTTTTGCCTCTCTTTTGAACTTAAACGAATCCAAAAGTTCCTAGCCAAGAAAAAATATAAAGAAGAAAACTGTAAGAGCAATCCAGAATTTTACGAAATTTCTATAAAATCATGGGTGGGTTTTAAAGGCTAGGTTGAAGTTGCTAACCGCCTGTTTGGCCATGTCTTGAATTTGAATGCACCTATTGATTTACATAGCATATTTTATCATTGAAGGTGATCTATCTTGACTGTTTATAGGCAGTTCACCAACATCATGTGCGAGATGGCATACCATTTTCTCTTAATTGCTCTATTTAGTGCTGTAAATGACTTGACTGCTATAAAGAAAATCAAAGAAACACCATTTAGAGGGAATAACTTGAAGGGGGCATACAAACTTGCCTATGATGATGAAAGCAACAGCAACAGGAGCAGTGCCGAGTTTGTGTTAGTACTTAATGCACAATTAAAGATAACAAATGGCTAGTGTTACTTTGATTATAGGAAAATGCTATGGTACCAAAAAGTTTGGGTATTGTATTGTCACATACTCTTTCAGATTTTTTTTGTATGATTTTTTTGGGTTATTTACAACTTTTGAGATTTGTTGCGATCAATCCTAAGATATTAACATGGATCGCAAATCTACAAAAAGTTATAACTTGGCCTCTAGAGAATTAACTTGAACAATAAAAATTGTAAAATAATCTCAAAAGGTCTGATTTGAACATTTTAAGATCAATTTTTTTTTTGTTGCTTGTAAATAGGCTACAACACACGTGTATGGTGAATTATAAAAATTGTATTAAACTTCAATATACCCCTTTTGATGCTGAAGTGATTATAATATGCCCAATTGAAAAATACGTCACTTGTGTCAATTGAGTTGAGTTTTATGAGCTTGACTCCGAATTTGATGAGCTTATTTTTCTAAAGCAGCCTAAAAAATTATTTAAGTTTGACTTATTTAAATTTTTTCTAAATAAACCTAAATCTTAACCAAACCTCTCCTCTTCTTTCTCGGACCTGTCACAAACATGATCATCATAAACCACCACATCCAAGGGTGGCCCGACAAAAAATGGGGCTTAAAAGTAAAAATATTAAGGTTATATAAATTTTAAAATAAAACTTAAAAATTATAAAATATTATTTATATTATTGTCTTCTAAGATGCAAAAGTGCTTATTAATTTTTTGTATTCAAGTTTTTTTAACAGGTTTTTTCAATAGATAATATAGTTAATTTGAACAAAGTGCGATACCTAATATAATGGTAAGATAGAATGTTACTAATTTAATGTTAATATGATCAATGTTTCTAAATATCATGCAATAAAGTCTTCCATCCCCTCCCATCTTTTTCATATCTTTGTCAAAAGTTCAAAGAGTAATTGCCCTTGACAAGGCACTTTACCCACGTGTTCTGTAGTTTCCCTTTCAAACACGCAATCACCAAATTATTTCTCCAAACATACCGATCCAAGGAAGAGTTGTCTGATCAAAAAAAAAAAGAAAGAGTTGCCAACTTGAATTTATCCTCCCTTGAATAAAAGAAGAGAAAATAATAATAAAAACTTTAATACCTTCGAAACCCAAATGGTTTTTTTTTCCCTTGGTCATAGCTTTGGATCGTATCACAATTGGAGAACCTCCCTTTGCATGGACTGAAGATCTGGAAGTTGATGGAATCTGAATTTTTCCTAACGCTACTTGCACTGTTGCGATCTCAGCATTTCTGTTCTTTCTTCTCTGGTGTGCTTTGTCTAGCTTCACTAATAGCTCATTAGACTTAGCCATAAAAGATTGAAAATTCTCCTTGTGAATGAAAATTTCATCTTCGCCATCGGAATAGAATAACCTATTCCACTTGTGTCAATTGAGTTGAGTTTGATGAGCTTGACTCCGAATTTGATGATCTTATTTTTCTAAATATCATAGACTCGAATGTTGTTTTATGTTGTCATTAGCAACATAAACAAATTCTCAATAAACTCAAATCAAATTTAAAAAAAACTAAATTTTATTTTTTTTGGGGTATTAAAATAAAATTTAACTTAATTGAATATGTATCTAAAACTTTTATTTAAACATTAGATTTAATTAAAATTTAAACCTCTATAAAATGAGAACCTAATGTTTTGGGTCTAAAGCGGTGGCTTCAATGGTTATGAACTGGCCTCCAAACCAAAACCACCAACATACCACCACTAACCACCACCCTACCCCCTCACCGAAGCACACTCCGGTAGCCGCCTCCATCCAAAACGTTAACCCACACCCACAAACCCAACACCAAGCATAGACAGTTGATTAATTAATTCTTATCAATTAAAAATATTTTGAGATTAGTGGGGTTAATTTTGATCAATATGATGTATTAAATCAAATATTGTGTTTAAAAAGTTGAGGGTAAAATACATTTTGTTGGCTAAGCAGTATTACAATGAAAATACGACGATGTTTAATCCCATGATTTTAAGGTCCAATAATAAAAATAATGACGATTAGACCAACCACCAACCTCGAGGACAAAATGATCAACTATTTGGTAATATTATATCATCATTTTCTATTAATGTTTCTAAGGTCCGCCATAGGTAAAGGGTGTTTCTAGTGCAATTTGTTGAGGGATCATCGTGCTATTTTTGTTATGTCAAGGGTATTCATGTCAATTGTTCAAATGTCAAAGAGTGAGTGAAATTTACCTTATTTTCTTTTATGGATCATTTTGACACTAGTTGTTTCTTTGGATATTGTTGATGTTTTAG
Source organism: Ilex asprella (assembly GCA_023539305.1). Classification (NCBI taxonomy): domain Eukaryota; kingdom Viridiplantae; phylum Streptophyta; class Magnoliopsida; order Aquifoliales; family Aquifoliaceae; genus Ilex; species Ilex asprella. Next base: position 10,292,279 of record CM042189.1, read on the forward strand.
ACAATATATATGTACATGTTTTTAGTAACACTTGCATGCCAACATGCTAAGGTTGTGGAGTGTTTTCTCCATTTCAACTCCAAATAACTTTGTGTTTTTCATGAGATAATAACAGAGACAGGATGAAAACCTTTGTAACAATCGGATGGCGCTGTACAACTAAAATGCAGTAACACTGCATGCATTTACACACAAGGGTGTTATTTTCAGTAATCCCCAGAGATGCATTTGAAACAAAATTTGTGATAAAAAAAATGACAATTGAAAGATTATTTCATCTTTGGTCATCCTCAATCTTCAAGCACATATCGGTTTCTTCTAGCGCCAAATGCGATTCTCTGTATGTCGAAGAATAAAGAAGTATTAGTATCTGGCTGCTATTTTCATAAAAATCAAATTGAAAAAAGTGAATATACGATGTTGGGTTGAGTTGAATAAACAAAGACAGCCAAAACAACAGGAGTAAATTTTTTAATTTCATTACTGAGAATATCTGGGAGTAGGCTTTCAATCCAGTCAGAAAGCGAATGTAAGTAGGCTTTGTTGAACCATTGGTGGGGATGGATCTGATGCTTGGGACAAGGTACTCTGCAACCTGTACATGAGAAAGAGAGAGAGAGAGAGAGAGAGAGAGAGAGAGATTACAACATTTCCAAATGATCTATGTACATGAACATGTCAAGCAACTACTATCTGTGTTGTATATACCTGAATTTACCAATATATGAACTGCATAATCTTCCTTTATTTATAAAATTAGTTTGTGTACTTTACCACATATAACATGATGATATTTGAAATATGATCTTCAAAAGCAACTTCTTTACATTTCATCCATCTGAAAGCATCTCAAAAATAATTGGCAATTTATCAAGCCACCAACTGATTTTCTGTTGGAAATGACATTATCTTTAATCATGGATGATCAAATGCGTTATTAATATGAATGGAGGTTGAATGATTTCGAACAAAGAAATCTTGTATGCTCAATACAAGGCATTAAAGAGACAGCTGGCATCACTACCGCAGGTAGATAAACAACTTTCTTACCACTTCTGGGGGTTCTGCCAAGACATTAATGAAAAACTTGGCCTGCAACAAGTGAAATGCTTAATTTTCATGATCACAACAAAGAAGAATAGAGAATATGAAATAAATCAGCATGAATTCTACCTGCTTTGTGGTAGCACCGGACATGAGGAGATCAGTTGTTACCATTCCTGGCTGCCAACCAAAGAGAATGAAAAATGAAGATAAATGAGCAATAATTGAGGCTACATGTAGCATAACAGGAGCTTAATTTCACTGGGCACATGAAAACAATAGACAGCTGAAAATGCTCAGTTGAGCTAAAGATATC
>CM042189.1:10314799-10331591 GCA_023539305.1 Ilex asprella
CATAAATGCAATGGTCCCAAATTTTCTTGAGTTTCCAATTTGCATGCCTTGCCTCAACCCATGACAAGGATCTTGGCGTCGTGCCTTACTTTAGCTTACCAAGGCTCAACTGCAAAAGGGTTGCCACGCCTAAGTGCCCTAGGGAGACCCTCTACCTTATGTTTTCGGAAGAAAAACCCAAGTGCCAGCAATATATGTCAAGGATTCTGAGAAATCATAATGGTATTTACAAAACTGCCACTAAAGCACCTTCCTAGGAATTTATGCGCAATCGGACTACCAGTTGGCCTGTCGACCATGCAATTGTGCACTGTCCACCAAATGAACATACCGACCACTGACCGATGTGCTTCTAAAGACTAACATGGGTCACCAACATGCTTCTAATCATTTTTAGAGCCGTGATATATGTTGGGCATCCGCCAAGTACAACCCTACTTTTTTACCTTGGCACGGGGCATCATTGGACAAGTCGCTGCCACCATTGTTGTGCCAAACCGTCAAGGGGATAATGAACCAACCCTGCCAGAAGAACTTGACGTCCTTGCAGAGAGTTTGTCCCAGTACTCCATGATCTTATTCTCAAACTGCCAAAGAGTACCCAACTAGCCTCTGTTTCAAAGCGACCTTTTCATTGAACTAGAAATTCAGTCGATAATTCTTCTTACTTTGACCAACAGTCCTGTGAGCAAGAATCTTCTCGATGCACATGTTGAATAGTTTTTTCACAACGAGTGAAGCCCTTCTGGCTTGTCTCTGGCCAACATCAAGTAAGGCCTCAAAAAATTCACATATCGGGTGAATCTTAAAACAATTGCGAAGCTTCAAGTGGTAGGCAATGTTCCCAACCCTCTTGATCACTTCAAATAGTCTATCATATTTAGGAAGCAACACACGTGCACTGTCTTGCTGTTTATCTTCTTCTAAATGTGTGGAATCAGTTTCAGTAAAACCTAGTCACCCACATGAAATTTCAGGAGCCTCCGATCTTTGTCCACATATTTCTTCATCCATCAAACCGCCTTAGCCAAATTGTCTTTTGCCTCCTAAAGATATTCTAACTTCGAGCAAGTAAAGCGGTATGTAACAGGACATTTGCTTCCAGTATTCTGTGTTGCCCCTTCATGAGGAACTAAGTGGTTGTTTCCATAGCCTACTCGAAGAGACTCATGAGTCATGCCTATTGCAGAAGACATGTTCAAGTTGTAGCAAAATTAGGTTGCATAACTCCACCCTACTTTTCCAATATGCAGTGACATAGTGCCATAGGTACTCCTGCAGCAAAACATTCATCCTCTCAGTCTAACCATCCATATGAGAATGATCAGTTATAGAACACTACAACTCCTAACCAATGAGATTGAACAACACTGTCCATAAACATCTAATTAATTGGCCATCTCAGTCACTCCCTATATCTTCTGACAATCCAAATTACTTGCACGTACTTGCTAAATAACTTCGACAAGTATGTGGTGTAGGAATGAACAACGCATATTTATAGAAACAATCCTCCACAACTAGAATCGAATTCATGTCATTCACTTTCGGCAAACTTGAATTGAAGTCCATTGAGGATGACTGCGATGCTTTGTCAAAAATGGGCACACAAATCCTCTCTTTTTTCTCCAACTTGTTTGGGCACAAGTCATTCCATACACCTCGACATCATCTTCCATCTTAAATCAACAATAAGAATGAGATAGCAACACAAACATCCTCGTGATCCCTAATTGTCCATCCAATTGAGAGTCACGTGTTTCCTACATCAATTCTCGCCTTTGTCCCCATTGCTACGGACATAGAATCAACCTCCCTTGGCATAGAATAAGCCATCATCCTGCGAATCAAACCTTCGCCCGACATGTTTATGTAGCATCTGTCTAAGATTGCTCATCAACATCTTCCATGAAATCCGTTTACACAGATGATAATGCATCATCAACTTGGTTATTCTGTCTGACCTATGAACCCACATGAAATCAAACTTAGCAAGATACTCCTACCACTGGACTTGTTATGGGGTCAACTTCTTTTGAGACTTGAAGTATATGTTCATTGCATTATTTGTTACCGCTATGAACTTGGTTCCTAGCAAATAATGCCTCCAAATTTTCAAACAATGTAACACCACAGTCAACTTTTCTTGTGGTGAGTAGCATTGTTCTGCACCCTTCAATTTTTTGAGTTTCAAAGACATAAAGTTCCATCTTGAACAAGAACGCCACCAATAGCTCAGTTAGAAGCACCACTGTGTACTGTGCAGAAGAAATTGTTTGCTTAAATTTTTCACTATCAGCCAGACAAGCCTCCATCTAATCCCATTTTTAGTCCTTGAGCAAGTCAACGAGGATGTTCGCCTTCTTTAAATAACCCTGCATAAACCTTGTGGTAACAGTTGACCAAAATAAGAAAATATCACAACTCTGGCACCTTGGTTGGTGTAGGCCAATCCACAATTGCCTTCACCTTTTTTTCATCCATCTAAATTTTGTCACTGCTCACCCAATGTCCCAAGCACGTCACCTCTTGACAACAAAACTCACACTTCTCATTTTTGACACAAAACTGGCGCTCTCTAAGCCGTGAGAACACCTTCCTTAAATGATCTAAGTGATTCTAAATATCTCACTATAGACTACAATATTATCCAAGTATATAACCACAAAACAATTGATATAATCATAAATTACATCATTCATTGAATTACAGAAAGCGATTGAGGCATTGGTGATCCTAAACTACATTACAAGGAACTCATAGAAACCATAACGAGTTACACATGTAGTTTTGGGTTCACCACCTTCAACAATTCTATCTTGCCAATACCATGTCCTCAAATCTAGTTTGGTGAAGTACTAAAGTAAGATACCTTAGACAGATCAACGGCATTTGAAATATAGTGCTTGTTCTTAACAATAACCTTGTTAAGGGCCCAATAGTCCATGCAAAACAACATCGACGCTCCGTATGGATCCTTGTATGGTTGAATACTTCCTAAATCAAGCAAAACAATTCAACTCCTCCTTAGTCCTGTGAACTCCAAGGGTGATATAATGTAAGGGGCTTGCGCTGCAACCTTTACACCAGGCTCCGACTTTATCTACAGATAACATCACATTTGGGTGGAAGGATTTTAGGGAGCTATGGGGTATAGAACTAGCAAATAGCCCAGAATTTCAACCGCAAGCATTTGGCCCTTTAACTTTTACGCACTGGCTTCGTTTATGAATTACAATCTTATGTTTGCTTTATAGTCTCGGTCAATTTCTGGCCAAATTTCTCACCTTCTCTCTGTGCAATGAAGTTATAGGCGACCCCACTGTTCACCTTAGTCAAAACTTCTTTATCGTTCACCATCACTTGCACATACATCTGGCCCTTTTGGGCTAAAACTTCATAACAATTATTGCATTTAGCAATTGCATAGGATTGGCACGAGTAGAGTCTATGTTACCATCATCCAAAATATTTTCAGCAACAATGGCACTTAACAACTCCCTTTTTTGATGGGGTTCTCCACAAAGAAAGCAACCAGAATTGAATTAACAATTCTTTTGTTGGTAGTTATCAATCTTCTTGGCATCACCTCCGCCTTTCTTGTTCTTCCAATCCATTTTTGATACTACTTTGGAAGAATCAATCTTTCCTTTCTTTCAACCATCTTTCTTCTTTTTCTTCTTATCGATGAGGCATTGATCCACCATTTTGTAGTCAACTACAACCACCGCAATAGGTTGTCAGATCTAAGTAGGGTATTTGTTTATATCAGAGAAAATATGTACTTGACATGTTAGAAGAAGTTGGTTTGTTGAGTGGAAGACCAATTGATGTTCCTATGGCTCCGAACAAGAAATTGTTGATGGATGATGGTACACTATTTGAGAATCCTGGTCAGTACCGTAGGTTGGTTGGGAAGCTCAATTGTCTCACTATTACTCGACCGGATATTGCCTATGTAGTTAGTGTGATAAGTCAGTTTATGGGATGCCCCCACATTGTGTGAGATTATACAAATGTGATACAAGGTAAGAAAGCTACCTTAGATTATACAAATGTTTATGTTGCTTGATATTACATGCAAAAAAAATCTACGAGGGTTTGGGGTGGTTTCCCGACAAACCACCAAGCATTTTGTCCAACTAGATGCAATACAAATATGTTGGAGCAATTGTGTCTTGGTAACCACCTATAACTGGTGCCAACTGCTCACCTAGTTTTACCAAAGCCACCATTGTTTGCCCATGTGCCTTTGCCCGTGCTTGGTCTTCAATTGTATACAAGTAATGCCCCTTGCCTATCCCAAGCCTATGCATTGCAAACCTTCAATGCACCCAATCGTAACCACGTTGTGTTGACTCCCTCAACGATGCGCACGGCTTCCATACCGACAAATCCAACAAATGTCCAAACATTTTCTTGGAGTTTTAACTTGTGTGCCTTGCTTCAATCGGTAATAAGGATCTTGATGTCATCCTTTTCTTTAGCTTGCCAAGACTCAAATGCATAGGAGTTGCCATCCTTGAGTGCCCAAGTTAGATCCTTATATGCTCTAGAAAATAAAACCTTAGTGCTTGCTGAGGAATTATAATAATATTTTTTACGAAGTTACCTTTCTCACACCTACCCAAGTGCCAGCAATGGACATCAAGGTTGCTAAGGAATTATAATAATATTTACGAAGTTACCTTTCTGGCACCTACCTTAGCACTTCTGCATAATCGGTTTATGGATTGGCCCGTTGACAATGCAATTGTGCACTGTCCAGTAACTGAACATGCTGACCAAATCACCAATGTGCTTCCAAACATTTCAACATCCACAGCAACACGCTTCTAAGCATTTCAAGAGTTGTTACATATGTTGGGGTTGCTTAGCCAGTGGGCAAGTCACCCACAAGCGAAGGTTGTGCCAAACCCTCAAGAGGCCAACATAGTCCATGGAGTAGAAGGATCAACCTAGGTTACTTAACATAGTCCTAGGTGTAATTTATTATCATTTGCATATTATGTCAAGAAGCTTTGTGTTTGCCAGGCTTACAGGATGCGAATATGAACATGATTCTGAAACTCAAGTGGACATGCTTAGTGGGCGTGGAAAAAGTTCACTGGTCCTTTTTTCTGCCTCCGAGCATAAAAATAGTATGACTTAGAAAAATGTTGATTACTATAAAGGAAACCAAGCAGCAGATGCCCTTGCAAATTGAGGTAGTGGTCATAGTCTCATAGATGAAGTATCACGTTTCCCACTTTATCATCTTTTTCCTAGGGGAGGAAATTGTGGTAGGGCTTGATGCTTCCACCTTTGTCAACCCAAAGTCCTCTTTGACTCCACCTCTTGCATGAACTTTTTCAATTTTCCCTTTCTTACTGCTAGGGATCCTTGCCAAACTCACCACCTACTTGATGTTTTATCGGGGAAAGAAAATTTAATTCGGGAATCACGCTATAGGTTTGTGTATCAAATGTTAATCTAAAGTACCTCAAAAAGAAATCGTTTAGTAGTTTCGAGTTCAAGCCTTCAAACCACAAGAATAAACTAATCTTTGTCATTTCCCACATAGTAATCCCTAGATTGACTTTAGAAAATTGTCTTGAGTTAACAAAAGGTAAAAATAACTCGCATAAAGATATTTGTTACAATTTGCGCATACCAAACTCCAAATGAACAAATCAGAAGGAGAAATCAAGTACCCATATATCAATGTATTTCAGGTTTTTCTTTGCAAATGCAACTAAATTTTTCACATCATTCCCATCTCGAACATCACATTTGGTACCCTGCACAGAGAGAAACCGAATTAGAATTGAGAATAACCTAGCGTAACAGCTCAACCCAAGAAAAGGAAAAGGAAAAGGAAAAAAATAAATTTACTGCTAGAACAATGATATTTATCTATCCTATTTTAATGATATTTTTGGACTTTTGAGATATTAAGTCCACAATAACATAAACTAATGAGGAAGATAACCTAATTTTCTTCACTATTGTATTTGCATACCTTGTCTAACCCTCTCTCTCTCCTCCTTTTTCTCTTTTAATTCTTTAATTATTTTCTTACACAAATTCAACTTGGTATAAGAGTGATTAAGTGATTCTTCATTAAATCTGCACAAAGAACACAAGAAAGATTTGTGTTTGACAAAGAACTGAAGAAGAGTTTCGCTTATGCAAAAAACAAATAGAAATATTACCATGAAGGACATGAAGAGAAAAATCCATTTATAATTTTTTAAGATTGATCTAAGATTATTGTATAAATATTTCCCTTTTTCCTAGTTAAATAAAATCATGCATTTTTATATGATGATAAGAAATGGCCTGTGTTTCCTATTGATTCTAGGTCAATGTGAACCATTTAGTGTGTGTCGGGGATTTCAAAGTGGAGTTTACGACCTATTTGAGAATGTAAGAGGCAATCACAGTTTCTCAATCACTGTTGAAAACTGATGTAAGCCAGATCAGGTTTTAGAATCAAAACCTATCTTATCTATACTATATAGTATCATAGTCAATTTAGGGAGAGAGAGCTTGGAAAACTTTCCCTCCTTAAATTCTATTTTCTCCTAATTTTGGATTGTATGATAGAAACGTATTGGTCTCCTCTAGTTAAATTCCAATATGTGGCTAATGCAACCACTTCCAACTTTTTGATAACTACTCCACATTTGAATTTTCCATCATCTTTATTACCTACTTCACATTTAAATTTTTGTTTAATAACAATTTGGGATAATAATAGAAAATTTTCATATAGTGTTAGGATGGGGTTGAGGGTAGGAGTGGCGGTGGGGAGTGAAAGTAAGGGGGTGGTGGATAGACGTTACATACTTTGAGCATCGCACAAGGCGGCCGCCAGTAGATCATAACAATAAAGCTCGATGGCCTTAGTTATACTCTGTGTTCTTAGTTAGTTATATTGTCTATTAGCAGGGAAGATGGGCTATCTAAGTGTTAAAATTGAGAAATCCTAATTATCCTGTTTAGAGAGAGCTAATAATTCTACATTTATGTAATGCCTGCTTTACTCCATGCAACCAGATAATATTAATGGTTATTCGTTCTTAGAATCTTCCACGTATTTCTGTGGTATGGCAAGAGTTGGATCACTATCGGAGAAATTGACATAATGTGGTATAGATGTGTCTAAATTACAAAAGCTAATTGAATAGAAAGTGATTATTCAATTCCTTGCTGGCTTGAATCTTGAGTTCAATTGAGTTAGAATTGAAATTATAGGAAAGGAGCATCATCCTTCCAGCTGGTAAGTATATGCTTATATTCAGTCTAAGGAAAATAGGTGGAGAATCATGCTTCACTCTACGTCAGAAAAGAGTTCAGCCCCGGGGGTTGTTGCTCCTCAAGATACCCATCTGGGGGAAGGAAAGTTGGAAAAGGACGGGCAAGTGATGTGTCTGAAGATAAGCTACATTTTTTCCTTGTTCAAATCAAGATGAAAGAAGAAGGAATACAAACCAAAAGGTGATTATCCTCCTAAGTGGAGAGGTTTCCAAAAAGTATGTTCTCTACCACTTTGTTTCCAACTGTGCTCGGTAGGTCATCAGCTTCCAGTTTAGCACTACGTTACACAAGCAGTCCCATATTGTCTTGCAAGTACATAAGCTGCTGCATTTCCGTCTTTATATGGGTCTCTTTGCTGGCTAGTCTGATCTCATGTCTACCCAGTGCCTAACACTATTCTCCAGGTCACCGACATTGCATGTGGAATCTCCGCTCCAAAAAGGGAGTCTCGTCTTAAACTAAGAAGTGTTGACACTTAGGTGGACCCTGAGTTCGAGTTTTTATTTTTCTTTTTATTTTTTTGACTTCTAACTTCTAAGTTCCTAACCCCTGTTGCAGAGAACCGTAATCATATGATTGTTTTCATCTTCACTATCCCATCACTCTGCTTGGTCAGGAAAACAAACGCTAAGAAACCGTATGGTTATCTTTTTATGTACCTGCTAAAGGTTCTGTTCCTATTACTTCATCTTTGTCTATCTCATCTATTTTGCATGTCCTTAATCACTCTAGTAGTGTTTTCTCTTTCAGTAGCATTCACAATGAAATTATGAGTGATGTTCTCTCCATCGCGTATCTCAGAAGGTTTTTTAAAACTTGATCCTACCTCGGATAGATGTGAAAGGCTTAAGGATTCAAAACAGAGATTGTACGATCAAGATCAGGATTTCGATAAGATCAGGATCACAAGGTTCGCTGATACATACTTAATCTCACAATTCTTTCTTTAGTCTCTATTTATCTTTATTCCATCTGCAATGACTTACTTAATTTACTGAATCAATCCTTCTCCGAATTCGATTACTAAGACAGATTAATTTTTTTGACCGATTATCCAATTTCAAATATACTTTATTATATTCTAAGGTTTTAGATTTAGACAACAAAATTTGATCTAATTCACTTCGATGAAATTCAAAATATTTAATGGATTCAAATATGAATTATAAAAACGAAATCAGTTGAATAATTGAAATCTTATCATTGATAAGCCCACTCACAAAGTGATATGTCAAAATAGCATTCTCTATGAAAGCTATCATTATTCTAGTACTTTATACAAAATAATTTTATATTAATTTTTTCTTAGTCAAGTCCTATCTTTTTCATGTGTATTTATATGTGAAATCTTTGAAAGTAAAAAAAATAATATGGAGAATTATTTATAAAAGGTGTTAGATTAGAAATATTTTTTTATAGAGAATGAAACTTTGATAAAACAATCATGTTCTCAAAATATGACGAATTTTGATGATTGTTGTTTAGTCGTTCTCTTCCACTAGATGATTGCCCCACTAGAAAAAGACTTTGACTCCGTCCCTATCGATAGTCATGGTCTTTTAGCACCTTGTGATGAAGAGAATTAAAAAGTAAAGAGGACAATATTATGTTAGGACAAAAGGAGAAGAAGAGATAAAGAGAATGAGAGAATAATATGTGAGCAGTGTTGACCAACACTCTCTTATTTATATTGAACCCCATCTTGGGTAGTTACAATATTATCCTACATAAATAGAAAACATAAAAAATAAGAACTTTAACACTCCTTCTCGAGCTGGAGTATAAAGATAAAAAATGTCTAGCTTGGAACAAAAATTATTGAATGTATCATGAAACAATTGTTTGGTAAAAATATCACCCAACTGATCACCAAACTTGATATATGGAGTGATAATCTCCTTTCACATCAAGAGATCCCGAATAAAATGACAATCCACTTCTATGTGTTTGGTGCACTCATAAAAGTGCAATTACATTGAAAATAGCTACCTAATTATCACAATACATCTGCATAGGAGAAGACACACTAATCCCCATATCACAAAGTAGAGCATGCACCCACAACATTTCACACATCATGTGAGCCATAGCCCGATATTCTACCTCTGCACTTGAACGCACAACTACATTTTGTTTCCTACTATGCTAAGTAACAAGATTACCACTAACAAATGCGTAATAACCAAAAGTAAATCATCTATCGATACAATTACCTGCTCAATCAGCATCAGAAAAGCCAACAATAGTCATTCATGGTGAAGATTGTTATAATAATACTTTCCCGAGTGCTCCTTTAAGATACCAAAGGATACGACATGCAGCAACCCAATAAGACTTGCGAGAAACATGCATAAACTGACTAATTACTCCAAGTGCAAATGTAATATCGGGACGCGTACCTGTGAGGTAGATTAGTTTACCAACCAATCTCCGATAGCGCCATATGTAATCAAAAACTTCTCCATTATGAGCATCTAACTTGACTGTAGGACAAGCACCAAGAGTACCAGTTTCAAATAACAAATCCAATACGTACTTTCATTGGCATAGATTGATACCTTGCTTTGACCGAGTAACCTCAATCTCAAAGAAATACCGAAGAAAATCCAGATCATTAGTATGAAACTGCTTCCACAAATAGAACTTAAAACTAATAATACCATCATAATCATCACCACTAATGATAATGTCATCAACATATACGATAAGAATAACCCCTCAAATAGAATGACGAATAAACACCGAATGATCTGAAGTAGAACGCTGAAAACCATACTAAAGGACTATAGTGCTGAACTTATCAAACCAAGCACGTGGTGACTATTTTAGACCATATAGTACTTTTTTCAAGCAACATACTAATTGTTGCTACGAGAAGTAACATAACTTAAGAGCTGAACCATGTATAGTACTCTTGTAAACCTCCATGTAAAAAGACATTCTTTTTGTCCAGGGCTAATCACGACAAGTTGCAATCGAAATAAGAACTCTAACAGATTTAGGTCTAGCAACAGGAGAAAATGGCTCAATAATCAACACTATATGTCTAGGTGTATCCTTTGGCAACCAATCAAACCTTTAAACACTCGACAAATCCATCAGGAGGATATTTGACAGGGTAGACCCAACAACTAATGGACTGTTTCCTAGGAGGAAATGAAGTGAGATCCCGAATCTAATTCTTATGAAGAGCTTGCATTTTCTTATCCACAACTAGTTTCTATCCAAGTGATGTCAAAGCCAGTGTCAAGGAACTAGAAACAATCACATATGACAAAGTAGATACAAAACAATGGAATAATGAGGAAAGCTGATGCATGGAAACAAAATTAGAAATTAGATGCCTAGTACAGCTACGAGTACCTTTACTCAGACCAATAGGCAAATCGGAAGAGGATAAATTAGCTTACTGCTTAGAAGGCACGATCTCAGCAAAATCAGACGATACTTGTGGAGCTCAAGCATATGGAATAACCTATCTGTCCTTGGAACGATGGTAAACCAGTAAGGGAGGTGTAGTAGTCGAGGAGGAAAAAGATACATAGTCTGGTATAACAGGCAACAAGGGCTCCCCTTGATTGGAAAGACTAATTCTGGTGAAAGTATATTCTCGTACAAAAAAAAAAAGTTGACTCAAAAAAGATAACATTAGCACTGACGTAGTATTGGCGAGAGATAGGATCACAACATCGATAATCTTTCTAAGTACGAGAATATCCCAAAAAGATACAATTAGTTGAGCGAAGCAAAACTTTATCTCAACCTAGACCAAGAAAATGAACAAATGCAACACAATCAAAGACAAGAGAAATAAGTCCAAATGATAGTCTATCAGGATAAAGTAATGAGAAAAGAGATTTGTTGTCTAAAATGGGAGAAGACATACGATTAATAACATAAACTGAAGTAAGAACATTAACTCAATATGGTTTTGACACATGCATGTTAAACATCAAGATGCGGACAACATCCAATAAATGTCAATGTTTATGTTCAACAACACCATTTTGTTGGGAGGTACGAGGACATGTAGTTTAATTGATAAAGCCATGGTCTTTACAAAAAACTTTTATAAATGATTGAATATACTCTCGGGCATTTTCAGATCGAAGAACCTTAATACAGCTATCGAACTGAATTAGAGTTTCATTATAAAAGAAGGTAAAAACCTTAGTCATTTCAGATCGGTCTTTCATAAGAAATAACCAAGTCATACGAGAGAAATAATCAACAAAGATGACAAAATATTAAAAATCATAAATACTTTTTGACTCTTGTTGAACTCCAAATGTTTGTATGAATAATATGAAACAGATTGGGTTGACGACCGAAAGAACTAGGAGGAAAAAAATTACGGTGATGCTTACCTAATTGACAAATCTCACATTCTACCACAGAAGAAGAGCTCAAACTGGAGATAACTTGACGTAACTTTTACAAGGAGGGATGACCCAGTCGAAAGTACCACTGAAGAGGAGACATAGAAGCACTCAAGGCAGAAACAGAATCATCAAGATCTAAATAGTAAAGGTCATTGCGCTCATGCTCCACATCAATCACCTTCTTCATCTGGACCTTCTGAAAAACACAAAAAGAATGAGAGAATGTCATGGAACAATGCAAAGACTTAGTTAGCTGACTCACAGATAACAAGTTAAAAGGAAAATTAGGAACAAATAAACCAGATGTTAAGGGTATCGACTGAGTAGAATGGAAATCACCAGTCCTATGTACTGATCGAAAGGAACTATCAGTCAATACAATACGTGAGTTACACAAATGAAAATTAGAAAACAGAGAATAATTACCGGACATATGAGCACTATCTTCTGAATTAATGATCCAAGATGATAAAGAAGGTTGAGCAACCATACATTCAAGGTTACCTCCATTAGTAAGGCAGGTAGGAATATAATAAGAATATGTAGAAAATGAAGATATTTGTTGGATAAGTTAATAAAACCGAAATGAAAGATCATCATATGAGGCAATAGTAGGAGTAACTATTGGTAAAAGTCTAATGTACTCGAGAAGTATCATTAGAAGTCCGATGAGTATATGTTGGTCTCTCATACTTATTCCAACAATAATTATCAATGTGCCTTATACCACTGCAATAAGTACATTTCCGCCCGGACCAATGACCACAATCATCATTCAAAAACGTCATAAGAATGCTGAAAACAATCTTCAACAAGGCACATAAATGGAAGCAAAACAGTAGCAGGGTATAAAATCAAGCCAAAAACACCCAAAACTTCATCACCTTCGCACAAAGAAAGGTTGTCCTCTTACCAAAACCACCATAATTCTTCATAGGTTAGCCAAAAAAAAATCAACAAAATAACATCAACATGTAGAATTAGTTAAAAAGGTATCACCGGTGGGTAGAAACCAAATGCCCTAAATTATCAAGCTGAGTACACGGGTCTCTTAGTCACACCCATAATATTGGTTTGAAGCAACAGAATTGAAGAAAAAAAATCAAGAAGATATCATACCAAAAAATCACATCAAGCAAAAATGACCCAAGAACCCTATTAGCAAATTACCCATAGCACAAAAAGATTACCCACAACACGAGTTGGCCACAACAAACTCAAGAGTCGAAAAATAAACCAACCCAAAGTCTGAATAGCAAACCAAGTGAATTTGGTCACTGCCGACAACTTTTTAACCAAAAAAAAAATAGCAAAAATTCACCCAATACTAATTGAGCAGCTCACAAACAGTCTCCAATACTCTAGTTGTACCTCTCTTGTAGGGATTAAAGCATCTAAAAATTGCAAGGGCTGGAACCACTGTTTGCTTAGTTAGTGCTCTTTAATCACTGTTCATGCGACACTGTTCACAGTGTACTATTAGTTGAAAAAAACTTGAATGGCTGCTTTGATACCAAATTAAAAAGTAAAGAGTATAATATTAGAGAGAAAGAGAATGAGAATGAGAGAATAATATGTATGAGAGCAGTGTTGCCCTACACCCTTTTATTTATCTTGAACCCTATCTTGGGTAATTACAATATTACCGTGCATAAATATAAAACATAAAATAAGAATTCTAACAAAGACGATGACAGCAATGATGAGAGCGATAGTAGATTCTCTAGGCCCTTCCTAACTACTAGCTTATCTAGGTTCAAATGGTTTGTGAAATTTTAGATTATTTTCTCAAAACCAAGTGGATTTATATGTGGAAGGTAAAAAAAGAAATTCTTTGGTAATGTCAGACACTCCATATAATGTTGCTTACCCAAGAGTCTATTGTAGATGATGGAATCTAAAGTTATGACTTATGGAGTCGATGAATTTTTTAGGCTGAAATCCATATTGAATGAATTAATTTTTTAGGGGCCAATGAAGTTGTAATTGAATAATATGGCCACAATTAACATTTCTCATAATCTCATTTAACATGGAATGACCAACATTATCCAAAAAAATTTGAATTATTTCTACTCTTTTGTGAGGACCACCTTCCAAACTAGGCAGTATCTACTGCATTGTTGTATTCAATTCTGGCCAAGCAAGGCTTGCATAATATTATGATAGTTTTGAGATATTAACAAATTTAATAAGGAAGAGAACCATAAATATCTAATCTCTTACAGCCTATTAGCTTGCTCTGTCCACACCTCTCTTCTTTTTATTTTCTTTATGTTGAGTTCTTTTTTTCTATATTAGACATAAGTTAATTAGTATAGGGTAATATTGTAATTATACTAAATATTACATAGTTATAATTACACAATTGATTATTCTCTCTTTCCTATGTTTCTCGTTCTCTTTCCTCTCTCTCTCCTTTTTAACTCTAATATTATTTTACTATTTCAATTTGGTATCAAAGCATCGATTTGAGAATTATATGACATCGGAAAACACCGTAGAAGAATTCAGGACACTATCTCTATCACTAACATCCTCTGTCAGTGGTTGATGTCATGGTAACATCAACATAATGTAATGTTAACCGGGTGATTTTTGCATAATTTTTTAAAGCCAACTAGATCGATTTTTCATAGAAAGTAACCGGGTGATTTTTGCATAATTTTTTAAAGCCAACTAAGGTATGTTTTATATTTTCAAACATTTTGGAAAAAAATATGATAGATTTAGGGCCTCTCGGGCCGGTTTGTTGCTTGGATCAGCCTTCTTGGGTGCCAATTTGATCTTGAGAAGAAGCCCATGTGTTTTCCGATCCTCTTGGGTTGGTTTCGACCATTTTTTGGTGCTACTCCCCTACAGTTCTAGGGGCTAAACAATGACGAGTTGTTCAGCTCTATTGAGTTTTTTCATTACTTTTTTGACACTTGTGTGTTGTTTGAGGATGGCTAATCCAACTGGCTTTCTTGGGTGGCTTGTGGCTTCGATCCGACTATGACTCGAGTATATCAGGCAACTTCTTAGGCTTTCTTCTTGGTTGTTTGTGTGGTTGTAGTTGTTTGGGGATTGTTGGCCTTCTCTGATATTGCTACTTGGTTGTGGGTTGTACTATGGCAACTTCTAAGGAGGTATAGAATGCGTCAGTTGATACTCCGGTTCAACAAGTCTATTATGTGGATGATCAAGTTAGACATATTACTTTTGTGAAGTTAAATGGAACAAACAACTAATCTTGGTTCTATGCCATTAAAGTTTTTTTGCGTGCTAAATGAAAAGTCAAATACTTAACTGAAAGTCATCTTCCTAAAACTTCAAAAAATTCTAAAGACTAGTGGAGTGAGAATTCATTTGTGATGACTTGATTTTGACTTAGTATAGAACTTGGTGTAGCTTCTAATATTCAACTTCTTGATATAGCTAAGAATATTTGGGACTCTCTTAAGCAGATGTACTCACAAGAAAATAATGTGTTCTAAATCTATGAACTTTTTGAACGTATGTTAATACCAAGCAAGGCAATAAATCTCTTGCTGACCATTATGACACTTTGAAAGAGTTATGGGCAGAACTTATACAATGATGGCAATGTGAAGAGTTTTAGGTTGCTCTATTTTTGTCCGATCTTAATTCTAAATATAATGTGTTCAAATATCATATTTTGACTAGTGAGAAACTTTCAACTAATCTCAATGCTAATTCCACTCTTCAAAGATCCTCTCTGACTCATGGAACTTCCACACCCCGTTAGAGTTCTCTGTTTGAAACTCCAGTATAGTAGTTGTGGCGGTTGAGGCACTTGTAGAGGAGGACCGTGGCCATGGTAGTAGTTGTGGCAATTGTTCTGAGTGGAAATGTTCTTATTGTAGAGCTACTGAACATATTGAAGATTATTGTTGGAATACATGGAAAACTAGCCAATGTTAATCAAGTTTCTAATGACTCAACTCCAGCTGTATCTCAATCATCGATTGGTGGACATGCTACATCTACATCTGGCTCTCATGATGATCTTACTTATCACCTCAACTAGCTCATCCAATAGTTGTCTTCATTCTCTCCCCATTTTCCTAATTTAGCTGCCACTTTAGCCACTGTTGGCAATTTTGCACATGTGGTAGCCCAGTTAACTTCACCATCTTAGATTATTAATTTGGAAGCTAGTGCCCATATGTTTGATTTTTCTTCCTTGTTTTCTAATTTTCGCTCTTTTAACTTTTGTATAGTATTAGCTAATGGTTCTTTTCGACCAATACAAGGGACTGGTGATCTCCATTCTACTGAATCCATGTTTGTAACACCTGATTTATTTGTTCCTCAGTTTCCCTTTAACATGTTATACGTAAGTCAGTTGACCAAGTCTTTACGGCGTTCAATGACTTTTCCTGCAACTTCTTATGTTTTTCAAGACCTCTGAACAAAGAAGATGATTGATTTAGGAAATGAGTAGAATGGACTTTACTATTTTGATTCCAGAGCGACAGTTACAGCCTTACGTGTCGTCATAACACACTTCAGTGGCATTTTTGATTGGGTCATACTTTATTGCAAAATCTTCATTGATTCATTCCTAGTCTGAGTCCTTATGTTATGTTAGAATGTGAGGCCTATCAATTAGGCAAACATCACCATAGTTCCTTTCCTTTTAGCAATGAAGGCTATCAATTTGTTACTTTTGCTATTGTTCACTCTGAAATTTGGAGTCCTTTAAGAATAAAAAATATTTCTGAATTTCATTATTTCATGATCTTTGTTGAGGATTATTCTCGTATGACTAGGTTGTTTCTTATAAAGCATCGTTTTGAATTGCCTAAAATTTTTCTCACACCTTCTTAATAAAATTCTAGTACAGTTTGATAAACGTATTAAGATATTTTGTTCTGATAATGCCCTTGAATATATACAATCATTTATGCATACATTTTTGTGTTAATCATGGTATCATTCATCAGACTACGTGTCCATGTACATCTCAGCAAAATAACGCCATTTATTGGATGTTGTCGTACTTTTATATTTAACATACATGTACTAAAGTTTTATTGGGTTGTTCTCACTATAGTTTATCTTATTAATCAGATGCCCTCCTCCATCTTAAGTAATAAATATTC
>CM042189.1:10331601-10352313 GCA_023539305.1 Ilex asprella
CTTGTGGAAAGGTACTCATACTTGTACCTAGCACCTTATTTCTAATTTTGTCTCTTTGCATAGAATTTTCTTATCCTTTCGTTACTTTGCATTAGCCTTGTCTTTTGTATTTGTTTCTAACTCTTTAAAACAAGCATTAACATCTTCTCGATGGAAACTGGTTGTCGATGAGGAAATTAAGGCACTTCATGAAAATCACACTTGCGACCTCAGTCCTCCTTTTGGTAAGCAGCTTGTTAGATGTTCCTCGATTTACACCATGACATATCATCCTGATGAAGTTGTTGAGCGTTTAAAGGCATGATTGGTTACTAATGGCTACACCAAAACATATGGTGTGGATTATTATGAGACCTTCTCTAATATTGCTCATCTTAACTTTGTCAAAGTTCTTATCTCTATTATAGTCAATTATGATTGCTCCTTGTATCAATTGGACATAAAGAATATTTTCTTACACGAAGATTTACTGCAGAATGTATATATGATTCGGCCTCCAAATTATGTTATTTATGGCGATGAACAATTAGTGTGTCATTTGAAGAAAACACTATGACTTGAAACAATTACTACGTGCTTTGTTTGATAAGTTTAGTATTGTCATATAGCTCAATTTGGCTTTCAACGCTCTACTTTCAATCATTCAATTTACATTCATCGATCTTTTGCATGCATTATTATTGCTATTGTGCATGTCAATGACATCATCATTAGTGGCAATAACTCAGATGGTATTGCAAACTTCAACGTCTATTTGGGGAAGTAGTTTCGCACCAAAAATTTGGATTTTCTTCAGTATTTCCTAGGAATTAAGGGTCCAGCCAAATATAGGTCTCAATTTGTGCCAACAAAAGTACATATTGGACTTATTATTTGAAATTGGTACTCTTGGTGTGCGTCTGATTGATATGCCTTTAGATCTTACAATTAAATTAGATCCTAAGAGCGGTGAAGTTTTTGATGATAAAGAGCATTATTGGAGGTTGGCTGACAAGCTGATTTACCTCACAGTTACACGCCTGATATTACATATGTTGTTACTGTGGTTAGTAAGTTTATGCATGCACCTCATAAGCCTCATTGGGAGGTTTTCCGTATACTTTGATGCTTAAAAAAGGATGGAGAGAAAGGATTATTATATCATCCATCATCATCCATAACTGTTATTTTTCTCACGCTGACTAGACAGGTACTCATAATGATAAACGATCTACTTCTGGTTTGTGTGTTTGTTCGTGGTAATCTTTTTACTTGGCGCAGGAAGAAGCAGAAATTGGATGTACTTGTGAGATGTTATAGATTCGTTCTTTACTTTGTGATATGGTATTTGATTTGTCTTCCCCTATGAAGATATTGTGACAACCCGGCACCTACTTTCATTGCAAGTAATCCGATATTTCATGAACATACCAAACTCGTCAAGGTGGATTGTCATTTCATTCGAGGTCGCTTGGTGTGAAAGGAGATCATTAATCCATATATCAAGTTTGGTGATCAATTGGGTGACATTCTTACCAAACCATTGGCTCGGTCTATCTTCAGTAGTTTAAGTTCCAACCTAAACATTTTTTATCTTTATGCTATGGCTTGAGGATTGTTAGACATAAGTTAATTAGTGTAAGGTAAAATTGTAATTACCTTAAATATTACTCAATTATAATTATAGGGCAACATAGCCTACACAACTAATTATTCTCTCTTTCCTCTGTTTCTCCTTCTCTTTCCCTCTATCCTTTTACTATTTCAACTCTTTCTTTGATCTTTCTTTCTGTTTTCTTTCTTCGATCTTTTGTTTACACAAATTCAACTATTACAAGTTAGTGACAGAGCATCGAAAGAGTGTCTGCAATAATTATCTTTTACAATAAAACAAATATTAGAAAGTCATGGAGGTACCCACACATGCTGGTTCCTGAACTCCCCTCTTAAGCTCTGAAGGGCAGATTCCACCCGTTCAGCTGCAAAAAAAGTTTCAGATAAGAAAGTCAAAATTCTTGCCATTACCAATCTTTTGCAAGCTAACTGTAATTACTCGAGGAAAAGTTCTCCACTGTTCAAGGGTCACTTTAAAAATTCCATTAGCATACAAAACATAACACTTTATCAGTTCTAATAATTTAGCCAGGAAAGGTAACCAGCTGGCATAATAATGACATGATACATCAAAACTAAGCCAGAAAGAGTCCGTTAAACACAGAATCCAAAAGAGAAAAAGTTAGAATGAACATTGAAAGATGGAAGAGTAATAAATGAAATTAACACATTATATGTGGAAGAGTAATAAATGAAATTAACACATTGTAGAAGTCCTTGGCTACAATAGAATATTCTCTTGATACCCTAAAATACAAACATCGGAAACTTTTCATTCTGAATTTCAACTAATCCAAAACTTAGAAAAATTATCAACAAGGTGCATAAATTACCCACAGTAAAAATCCTTTCTTAGGTTTATTATACAAATGCTGACAGAGATTGGTCCAGATTCTGAAGCTGCAAAAGTATTCACATTAAATCAGACATCAGCTATGATCTGCATTTCTTGAGGAAAATACCGGGCATTCAAACTGCATGTGGGAAGTATCAATTCTTTGATATCATGCACCAAGATTTCCACCTCAAAATTGCATCCGTTCCTTCCAAGCAGGACTTGGAATAAGAGCACGGCTGTGCAAGCCTGCCTGATTGTCATTCTTCACTCAGCCCCCCTCATCAGTCAAATAAAATCCTCCATTAAGCCCAGCATACCCATAACGTACGAAAAAGGGACAGACTGCGACCATCAGACTCTCTTCCAACTGCACAATGTACCAGTAGGTGACAGGCAGTCTTCTCACCGTTTGCACTTAAAATAACACCAGTTTGGAAGCCCCTGTTTCTCTTCACAGAGGATTGTAAGGAGTCAACATAGTTTTCGGAGTTGTTAGACACATGCATTTCCAAGGGAATGCAGGCTATCAGCAGCTTAACAACAAAATTCATCCAAAATTTCCCCAATGAATAGGTTTTCTACTGCAGAACATTCTATACCCCGACAAAGAGAAGCACAATATGGTATCCCAAAATAGCCCTCATTGGCCTTGCTCCATTGTTGAAAATCTATCATAAAATAAGTTCGCACAATACTCCATTTTCAAACAACCCAACATATGCAGCAATACCGGCCTCTCTATATGTGGCAATAGGCATGAAAGCTCCCTCCCAAAGGGGGCATCCCCACAGCCAGCATTATGGCAGAACTGCAAAGTAGATTTATCTTCTCCGCAAAACGCAACATTTGAAAACTAGTCACAATACTTTTGATTGACCATGTTAAGAGAGCTTGTATACCACATTGAATTATTATAACTACCCAAAATAGTTTATATACTTGAACAACTACACCACTCATTGCCAATTGATTTAAGGTTAGATATTCTAACATGATATCAAAGCAAGGTTTAATAATTTTTCTCCCTCACACCAATCTCTCTCCCTGTTCTGTTTGATTTGCCTTTGAAGGGTTAGGATTTGGTGTTGAATCTAAGGTCCTTCTTGTCGATTTGGATTGGAGAAAATTGTCGTCAACTTGGATTGTTGCAATCCTCCATTACTGTGTTTCTCTTTGTTCTGTTGTGTGTGGCCGCTTTTTGTGCAGTGTGTTGCTGCTACTACAACAGCATAGAAGCTAACGTTTTAGTTACGATCACTGTAGCACAAACAATTTATGAACAGTGCATGAAGAATGCGTGAAAGTAAAGTGGCAGCTAGAGTTTTGTTTGTTGGTCAAACATGTGACCGCTGTTGGGTTTGGGTTATTTAAAGTTTCTGAAACTACAGATTCAGCCCTAAAAGTCCCAAAAGTTACAGAATTTCAGATTCAGCTCTAGTAGTTTCTGAAATTACAGATTCAGTCCCATAATTTCTAGAAGTTTAATGTTCAACCCCAGAACTTTCTAAAATTACAGATTTTTCCCAGTAATTTTTAAAAATTTCAAATTATGAAAAGTGAAAATTCAAGGGTTATAGCATCTATGGACTATCAGTTCCAATCCGCCCTTTTTTTGAGTTTAATTATCGAGCAAGTACAAAATTTCTTTCTACATATCAATTGCGGGTGTGTATTTTTGCCGGATAGCACATCTTGGTATTGGCAAATGCTATCCATACCAAAGCAATCCAAAGGGAGATTAGTACCAGTTTTAAATACAAATCCAATACTACCTCTTGTTTGTGTGAGTATTAACGGATTAAGTGGGACCTACCACAAAAGTAATCATGTTTGCCAGGTAACTGTCCAGCCGGATCTCCCGTTGGATAATCAAATTCCTGAAGATGAAATGGCTACAGCAGCACCTATATATGTCAAGGAAAATGAAGAGAAACACCCGTAATGTTGCTAACTGCCTAATGTATGTCGTGATTTTTACTTTGGGTATGGTATTCACCCATACTCTCTACTTTGCTATTTTGCAAACAGGATATGTTAAGTGTAGCTAATGTTGTAATGTTATGAAATTATTATAATTAGAAATGTCCAAAGTTCAATTAAGTGAGGATGAGTGTGAGGTTCTCCTTAATACCTTGGTAGAGTATAGAGGTCGGGGAAAAATGCAACTACTAGATCATTACTCTAAGAAGTTTTTTGACAATTTGTTGAACCTATTGAAGAGGAGGATGCCACCGTTTAGGTTGAAACTGAGGGAACTCACATCATAGTTTTGATTCTGGGAGAAACAGTGACTTACCATAGTTGCAATACTGAAGACATGGAAGTTTGCATGGGATGACAATTTGAAGCAAGTGGTCGATGGTCCTTTCCATGGTGGTGATATATATTTGAAGGTATGTGTTATTTGCTATACTTCTTTTTTGGTTTAAAATATGGTTGAATAACTTCAATCAACCTTGTCATGCTACGTAGTTATTCATGTTTATGTGTGGATACTTGCTATATACTAGCAGAAAACAGGTTTCCAAGGAAGTATTTGATCCATGCCCTCTATTTGACACTTTGAAGGAGGTATTTGATCCACCATCCGACAATTCCAGTGACATTTCCAGGAGTGTTAACTCCTCCCTAGGCCCATTCAATATCAAGAAAGAGTATATCGTCAACGACGATTAACCTATGTCTGAAAGTTTTATGAATTATTTATATTAATGTACTGTATTAGGCTGCCCTGTTTTGGAATGTTCCCACAAACCACTATTTTGTGAATTTAACTCTTCTGTGCTTGTGCGTGGTTGAACATGTACAAGCCCCATGTTTTGTAATATGGTAGGACGGTGACATGAAATTTAATATGTATAGCCCCATGTTTTGGGTGTTTTTGTGGTTGCAGTATTTTTGTATGAATATAGCGGATGCAACACCCAAGTCTTTATCATTTTTTGGGTAATGTTTGGATAGTGTTCCCCCATGCTGTGTAGTAAGTAAGTCTTGCCATGTCATAGATGTTTACCATGCTGCATAGTTGGTTGACCTGAAGGGTGAAAGATCGAAAAATACAATGGGTTGTGTGTAGACAAGGGAATGAATAAGGTAATTGGCAAACATTGTATTCAGTGCTTCTTTCAACAAACAATGCTACAGATTGGAATGGAATAAGGATAAAACTGTATTTGTGCTTGCAAATAGTCACCTGACATTTACTTTTTGTGGTAGGTTCGTGGTAGGTCCCACACTCCCACTTAATCAATTGATACTCGCAAAAACAAGAGATAGTATTGGATTTGTATTTAAAACGGGTACTAATCTCCCTTTGGATTGCTTAGGTATGGATAGCATTTGCCAATACCAAGATATTCTACACGGCAAACAAACACTCAATGTCTTATCTGTTCCTTACCATATGGGATTTATCTTCATCAACTCCTTAAGGTATATCTCACTCTGCATAAGTGTTTGATTCAAATGCAATACACCATACGACTAATGATCCATGAATAATTTGACCTAATGATTGCATAGAAGAAGAACTTCCCTGGGCTGACCAAAAGGCAAATTACATACTGGGAAGAGAAGAAATTGAGCTGAAGGGGGAGATTGCTCATCTAACACAGATAAAGGCATATGGTTGATGAGATGGCATGCAGTAAGAACAGTACCACTCCAAAAACGTTTGGAAACATGCATCTGAAATAGAAGTGCTCAAGTTATATCCAACAAATGACAATTTTTACGTTTTGCAACCCCATTTTGATGCGGTGTATGAACACAAGAAGTTTGATGAACAATATCTTTATCACAAAGATAAGAGGAAAAGGTGTCAGAACTGTATTCTCTAGCATTGTCAGACCGCAAAATACGAATTTGACAACCAAATTGAGTCTTGATTTCTTTACAAAATGCTTGAAATATGGAAAGCATTTCACAACAAGTTTTCATAAAAAATAGGGTAAATTTCACTCATACCCCTGATATTTGACTTTATTACACAAACACCCCCTCACATTTTAAAAATAACACCAAACTCCCTTAACATTTAAAACTTGTTATAGTTACACCCCCTTCAACTAACGAACATTAAACTTGTTAACAGTCAAAGTTGAGGTCATCAAACATAATTCTCAAAATACCAAAAATACCCTCTAAATTTATCCAAAATTTGATTTATTTTTTTAATCTATATATGAAAGATATATATTAAAATTTAACACTTATATGTTTAATTTCTAAATACATTACATTAATAAATAAAATATTAATTTTTTTATTTATTAAATAATATTTGGTGATATTAATACAATTTAAAAAATAATCATTTTTTTAAAACCTTAATAATTACACCACCACCACCATCTTCATTTTCTCCTCCACAACGACAAAATACACACACACACAATCATCACAGTAGAACAACCCCACCACATTACAAGGAAAATAATTCCATTGCAAGGAAAATCTCTGGAAAATGAAGTCTGCTATGTCAGACTCCTTTCGAACCAGAGAGAAAATGTAGAATGAAGAAGAGCAATGTAGAGAGATCCTCAACAAGCTTTCCCAAATTTGATGCAGAATATCCGGCCATTGAAATCACAAGTCTAAGATGATTAAGCCCAGTACAGTAGGCTTCTAGAAGCAGAGATAAAGAATCCAACAGACAAACAAGGATCCTTCAAGAGTTTTACACAGGTCGTCTTCCATAAAGATGTGCAGCAGAGAGATTAGAAGATATCTAGCCAGATAGCATAACACCCAGCAGCATACAACCATAAACGCCCAGATCCAGGAAGAACCAAATACAAGAGGGTCAAAAAACCAGAGTAAAGCGCCTGTGGAACTAGATCCAGTGGTCAGAGCAAAAAGAATAGAGAACCTCCTGAAACGACGTAGAAGAGATCCAGCAATGTTGCACAATAAAACTCCAGAATTTTCTGTAGAAGATGAAAATCCTGTAATGCAGAGGACTTTTCAAAAGAAGAGCAAGAGGCTTGGTGAATGAGACATCTGGAGAGTAGATAAGGAAAAAAACCCAACAAATCGAACAACTAGTAAAATCGAACTCAACAACTACATTCTTCTCCTCCACCTCCATTTCCATTACCCACCACCAATCGTCGCCTCCACACCATGAAAACCGCCACCACCTCCTCTCTCTCTCTCTGCGTATGTGTATATATATATATATGTATATACATATATACACACACAAAGATGGGCTGAGGGAGAGAGAGAAGATTGATGATTGTGATCCGTGGTGGGAGCGCGAGAGAAAGAGAGAGATTGGGGGTTTGTGTTTTGGACTTGCTGGTGGGAGCACGAGAGAGGGAAAGAGATTGGGGTTTGGGTTTATGTTGTGTTAAACAAAGGGGCACAGGTCTAGGTTTGAGTTTGAGTTTGAGTTTAGGTTAAACAGAGAGGCAAAGTTGTCTTTTTATTAGGAGAGTTAACTTCGTCTAACTTCGTCTTTTTATTAGGAGAGCTAACTATTGGGGTCTTAGTGTAATTTTTGAAATGTGAGGGGGTGTCCGTGTAATAAAGCCAAATGTTAGGGAGTGTGAGTGTAATTTATCCTAAAAAATAACCATGTCATATGAGAATAATCATCCTCAAATGTCACAAAATACGAAAATTTATTGGATGGAATATTATTTAATGGACCCCACACATCAGAATGAATCAACTTAAATGGACTGGAGACACAATTATGAATCTAAGGTTTAAAAGATACGCATTAGTCCTCTTCCTCTTGTGCCATTAGTACCTCTACGTGGTTGGAAACAATTAGTTTGATATATGCAAAATACTAAAATACTTGATAAGAATGCAAAAAGTCATATTTTTCTCTTCTATTATTTAGCCTTTTATACTTATTTGGTGCCTAAATGTACTCATTATTCTTATATTTTGATTTAGGATGCAAATGGAGGCATTAAATGCAAAACAAAGCTAATTGGACGATTTTGGACAGTTTTGACATCGCTTCGTAATCTGGACATAACTCTCTCATCCGAGCTCCGATTGAGATGATTCAAGATGCTATGGAACACCAATAAAAAGCTCTACAACTTTCATGCTTTGAGTTTTGAGAGATATTGACTGCATCAAGATCCAAATCAGGCTTAAAGTTACAGCACGTGCACTGTTCACGTTTTGGAATGTTCCTTAGCCCGCAATTCTAAAACCAGTTTATTTTCGGAAGCTTAAAAACCTGGGGCACAAAAATTCCAGAGGATTACACCACTTTCCTAGTTATATTAGGACTTTATTTTAGTTTTAATATTTTCCTAAAGAGTCGAACTTGGAGAGGTTTTCAAGGGAAAAGGGGATGAACGGATAAAGGGGAGAAGGAAGAAAAACAATCAGCAGACTTACCTCCTTCTTCCCTAACCCCTTCCTTCCAGTTTTCATGAAGGCTCTGCGTGGCTAAACTTTGATACTTGGTCGAAGGAAACAAAAGCCTTGGAATCAATAAAATTGTGAGATCTAATTTATTTTTATTGTTCAATTTATGATTTGAGTATCAGATGTTCTGTTGTACCTATTTTCATGATTGTCTCATTTAATTACTAGGAGGCCTACCAATTTATTATTTGTTGCAATCTATTTCTAGGTTAGATATCAAATCCTTAATTGTTTGATCACTCTAATTTGTGAAGCAACTCAGATTAAATGATTTGTTGAGTCAGAAATTATTAGGTCTTAGGAAGAACGCTCGACTAAATTAAATACAACCACTTGTGCTTGTGCTTGTGCTTGTGTTGTTTAGTTTCATCGATTTTTCTAATTCTTAAGGCTGCTACTAGATTAAACTTTTAGTACTTGTCATGAGTTGTTTAGTAATTAAGGTTAATTAGATCGCTTGTTTTCTAATTAATTGTGACTAAGGAGAGATAGGAAGATAGTTTCAACAGTGAATATTCAGATAGTGAATTGATATATACTTGCATTGATGATCAGTTGTAAAATTCCGATAGTGAATGTTAACTTAGACCAAGGTTTGTTCTTTTAATTGATTTCGATACTTTAATTTGAATTGTTCTTTAGTTGTTTTTCTTAAAATTAATTTCGTTAAACTCGAACCCCCTCTATCCTTGTTCACGTAGCATAAAACTAGGCTAGATACTCTCCGTGAGAACGATCCTTACTCGCACTACTACATGTATTTTTAGGAATATAGGTTTTATTTTTGATTGCCTGCGACCGCACACCAATACCTTTAGACAAGAAATAAAGCATAACGTAACACAAAGATAATAGCAATATTATAATCGATACAAAAAAGACAAGCTCATCTCAAAATATAGAAAACCTACCGACAAATCAGATCAGTCTATCAATTTCAGCACCAAATTGTGTCAAAATACCAAATACATGATATAATAGAATTCATTGTTTAACTAAGTATTTAGACTTTACTTAAACTCAAAATAAAGTTTGAGTTAGAAAACTAAGACGCAAGGCATCTGAATTAGTCCGAAATTATGTAAAACGACCAAAATTGGAACTATATCCAAACGAAGTCAAAATTAGGCAAACTCAAGGTTGTTAGAAAGCCCTTGAGAATAGGAGTATTTCGACCAAAACCACACCCCCAAAACTCGCACGGCGTCAAGATATGCTAGAATCAAAATTCATTATTCATCATCTTCTTTCAAATTTTGCAACACCAAATCTTTGAGTTCCTTGCCCCAAAGACCTTAAGAATGACCCTCCTTTTGAATTAAAACTCATGATTAAGGAACCCTAGAAAATCAAGAATTTGAAATTTTTCGGTTTTTCGATCGTTGGTTATTTTCACTCACTCAAACTTTTAATAAAGACATAAAATTAATCATTGACTCCAATTTCCTTCACTTTCTCTTATTTCATCTCTCTACACCATTTTCAGACAAATTTGGTATAGATTTGATCTCTTTCTGTGTGCGCATAATTTCATGCACAATAATGAGATGATAGCACTCTGATCAACGCTCGAGAGTAACCTTGATGTATGAGGGCGATGTCAGACATGAGGCTCACAGAAAAAGAGTTAGAAGGGAAGTCGGAGATGTCTCCGACAATTCCCCTTCGATGCTTAAATCAGTTTTTTGAAGAGAAAATAAGACAATATTCAGTGCTAGGGTTGGATTTCTAAGCGTACCTCTTTCGTCTGACAAAAGAGGTTATTTATACCTTCCTGTTAGATGTGCATCTCCTTCGAAGAAACCTCGTACCATTCTCCTTTGCGGGAGGCTCCTGATTGGCTATCCTGGTAGATGCATCTCCTTCGAGGAAACCTCATACCATTCTCCTTGGCAGGAGGCTCCCTGATTGCCTATCCTCTGAGACAACAAGGATGTCTTGCTGGCCTTGTCAAGGTATTGAGCCGAATTCCTTCTTTAACCTTGATTCCTGATCTTTCTATACGCGCTTCGTAAGATGCACATTGATGATATTAACCCTTTGGTGTTTGAGATCTTGTTGATTATTAATTGCAAATCATGATGCAAGAAACCCTTTCTTGGGGTCATAAATACTCGGCACCACCTGGCACGCTAAGGGATAAATGCTTCACCTTTATTCCCCTCTGTGCATTAATTATTTGTCGTATGTTCATAAAGAGCATTTATCACTAATTGTACTAGTATTAAAGGCCTCTCTGTGATTGGTTGCAGTATGTCATCATGTCTGCTCTGACAATATAGGATAATGAACCCTATGAGAACTAGGTACGGATCCTCATTCGTTATCAAGTAGGCATTCCCAATGCTCCCTTGGCGTGCCAAGCCTGCATAATGACGTCGCTTGAGGCCGAATGACATCATATCCACGAATGGTTTCCCGAGCGACGTCACGTATGCCCGAGTGTCATTGTTTTCCGAAGGGGACATTGCCATAATAATTTCCCGAGTGATGTCACAACTCCGAGGGGCCCTATTGTCCTCTCGTCCTCAGTACTCTTCCTCTGAGAGACGTCATCCGTACACCGATGTAAAATGCCACGTGTCCACATCCGATTGGTCTGACATGTCACGTCCCCTCACTTTCTGTAGCCAAATATTGACCAGCTATGATTACTTTGTGTGGTCTGATGAATTTGAGTCTTCCACCTCCTAGTTGTTTTGGATCCATATCATTGGACTCAATTCCTTGCCAAATCCGAATTTTCCAAATACCCCAATATTATTGAATTTCAGGTCAAAAGAAAATCCATTTCCACTGAATTGAGCCAATTTACTATTTCAATTCCACCTCTTTAAATTATTCTAAAAGAAACCCCCTTTCTCGGATCAATACCTCCACTTCCATTTACCTATGTCAAATCAAAACTGACTTCCTCGGCACCAGTTTACTAACTCCGAATTCCGTCAAATTGAGTCAAGCATTCTCCAAATCAAGATCAAAGACTATCAAGAATTATCGAATCCCTAACATCAGGATTCACTAATTCAGATTACTTGTATCTGATAAACAATTGTTGGATATCATAATCACAAAGTAAAATTAATTGCACAAAAATTCAGTATCAACACTAGTAAGTATTCATACCTGCTCTTGAGCAAATGATGACATTGTCACCTGCTTTTAGAAATTCTTTTGCTAGTGCATACCCTATTCCTGAAATGATAAAATGTAGCTGACAAAGAGAAACAACTAACTAAAATTCAACTCAAAATTAACAAATCTTAAATATATAGATAGTGTATGCATTATGAACAGGGAGACAAGGACATCTTTGACATAACATACATGCATTAATGTATTCATATATTTCATGTTTCTTATCGAAAAAACAAATTGTCATCTAAGTCAAAGAACCCGTTAATGTAACCCAAAAAGGTAAAAAGCAAGCTTATGAATCTTCTAACCATATGTAATACAAACTCCTCCGGATCGATAATTATCTTATGGATTACGAAATCTTGCTAGTGTAGAATACAAACAACTATAATGGTGAATGGTGAAAGAGAAGCTCTCCACATAACAAAGCTATTCACCAAAGAGAGAGATGAACAATTAGAAAATTAGGACTAGGATTTTGCTGAGTTGAGTTGTATAAATTGCAAGATTCTCATGGTTGTTCAGTAGAGAGCATGTAAAACCCCGTACCAAATTTAAATATGCACAATATTATTTTAACAGTTCCTCTAAAATAACTAAAATAATGATAAGAACTTCGAATCGTTGTTGAAAGAATAGTCTTGATTGGAAAGAAAGAGGAAAAGGGAAAGATGAGAGGCAAAGGAGAAACAGATAGTTGTGATTGGAAAGAAAGAGGAAGAGGGAAAGAAAAGAGGCAAAGGAAAGAGATAATCAGTTATGCAGATCTGATGTTGTCGTACACCCTCTTATTTATAACTGAGTAATATTAGGGGATTACAATATTACCCCAGACTAATTAACTTATATAAAATAAGAACTCTTTAACCTCCCCTCAAGTTGGAGTATAAAGATAAAAATAATATCCCCTTAGAACATAAACTACTGATGGCAAACCGAGTCAATGGCTGGGTAAAATATCACCCAGCTAATCACTAGACTTTATATAGCAGTGACGATCTTCTTTCACATCAAAAGATCTCAAATGAAATAACAATTCACCAAAATATATTTGATACTTGCGATAAAAATAGTTGTTTAGTTGCCACAATGCATCTTCGCGGGAGAACTCACATCAAGTCTCATATCACGAAGGAAAGAACGGACCCATAATATTTCACAATATATATGTATCATAACATGATACTCAGCCTCTGCACTAAAACGTGCAACCACGTTCTGTGTCTTATTTCACCAAATAACAAGAATACCACTAACAAATGTACAATAGGCAGAAATTGATTGTTTATCACGACGACTACTACTCAATCAGCATCAGAAGAACCAATAATTGTTATGGAAGATGATGGACGATATAATAATCTTTTCTACGAAACCCCTTTTGGATACCAAAGTATCTGACAGATAACCTCCCAATGAAACTTATAAGGAGCATATATGAACTAACTAACCACACCAACTGCATATATAATATCAAAGCATGTAACTGTAGGATAAATCAACTTATCAATCAACCTTTGGTAACGCCCTATATCATCAAAAACTTCAAAAAAGTTGTCTAACTTAACTGTAGGGTTCATAAGCATATCAATTGGACATGTACCAAGAGTACGAGTTTTAGATAATAAATCTAGTACATATTTCGCACAAACTAATACCCTCATTTGATCGCACAACCTCAATCCCTAAGAAGTACCGAAGAAGACCTAAATCTTTTGTATGAATCTGAGAAATTGCTTTCCTAAATAGGCCTTAAAATGGGCAAATATCATTTGAATCAGTACCACTAATGATGATGATGATATCATCAACATACACAATAAAAATAATAATGTCTGCAAAAAATCGGCGAATAAAATCAAACCAAACATGTGGTGACTATTTCAAGTTATATAGTACTTTCTTTAAACAAAACACTAATTGTTCTTGACCTAGAATAACATAAGGGGGAGGTTGAAACCTATATACCTCCTCCTGTAGATTGTCATGTAAGAAGGCATTGTTTATGTCCAGTTGATATAAGGGACTGTCAGAACTGACTACAACAGAAATAAAAACTCTAACGGAGTTAAGACGAGCAACGAGAGAAAGTCTCATAATAATCCATACCATGTGTTGAGTGTAACTCCTAGTAATCAACCGTGCCTTGAAACGCTCAACAGAACCATTAGGATGATGTTTCACAATGTAGACCCCAACGACAATTAACAAGTGAAGATCTCAAGTATTATTGTCATGAAGTGCCATAATTTTCTCATCCATAGCCAGTTTCATCCAAGAGATATTAATGTTCGTTTCAAAGAGTTAGGAATAAGTATACAAGACAAGGTTGATTGAAAAATAGTGAAGGATGAGAAAAGTCGATGCAAAGTGACAATTAGAAATGGGATGTTAAGTACAAGTACAAGTACCTTCCCACAATATAATAGGCAACTCAAAAGATAGTGATATAGTAAACAACTCAGGAGGAAGAGCCTCAGTAGAATTACGCGTTGGCTCTGGAGCATATTAAACAACATATCTATCCGTGGAACGATGGTAACCTATAATGGAGGGTTAGAATCCAAAGAAGGAGAAGATACACAATCTGGTATAAGAAGCAACAAGAACTCCCCTGACTAGTAGAGATTAAATATGGGAAAAAATTGTACTTGAAATAGAAAAAGAATACGAATGCGAATACTCAAAAAAAGTGACATTGGCACTGCATAATACCAACGAGAGAATCCCAAAAAAATAAACTTGAACGAGTGAGGTAAAAGTCTATCCTAACTTGGACCAAAAATGTGAACAAATGCAACACAACCAAAGACACGAGGAGCCATACTAAAAGGTGTGAACAAAGAGAATGGACATTTGTTACTTAAGATACATGAAGACATTCGATTAATAAGATAGACTGCAGTGAGAACAACGTCTACCTAATAAGGATTGGATACATCCATATCAAATATGAGAATACGAGCAACATCAAATAAATAACGATGTTTGCGTTCTGTAATACCATTTTGTTGGGATGTATGCGAACATGTAGGCCGATGAATGATGTCGTGATCAACACAAAAATATATGCATAAAGGATTGTACATACTCAATGGCATTATCTTAGTACGATTATCAAACTGTACCAAAATTTCATTGTAACAGGTAAGAAAAATCTTAGGCAATTCAGAAAGATCATTTATAAGAAACAACTAACAACCAAGTCATATGAGAATATTCATCAACAAAGATCACAAAATAATGAAATCCAAAAATATTTGCTATTCTTAAAAAATTCCAAATGTCAGAATGAACAATAGTAAAAAGACTAGACCGACAACTCGTAATACTAGAAGGAAAAGAACTTCAGGGACGCTTGTCTACTTGACAAAGCTCACATTATAGTATAACAAAAGGACTCAAATTAGGAATGACTTGACGAACTTTTTGCCATGAAAGGTGACCCAATCGAAAATGCCACTAGAGGGGAGAGTCGGTAGTTCTCAAAACAGGAACTACTGCTCTAGAATTCAAATAGTAAAGTCCATTCTGCTCATGCCCTAACAATTGCCTTCTTTGTTCGGAGGTCTAGAAAAATACAAGAAAATAGAGAAAAAGTCACTAAACACTATAAAGACTTGGTTAACTGACTTATATATAATAAGTTAAAAGGTAAATTAAGGGGCAAATAAATTAGATGTTAATGACATGGATTTGAAAGGATGAAGATTACTAGTCTTACGTATTGGTTTAAAAGAACTAACAACTAACACAATACGAGATTTAGAAAAACGAAAGTTATAAAATAAGGAGGAAATACTAGACATGAGGGCACTAGCTCCCGAATCAATAATCTAGAATAATGAGGCTGATTGGACTACCACATATGTAAAATTACCAGTAGTTGCTAAGCTAGCAGCTGAAGTCGACAAATGGGGAGATAGTGAAGACAACTGCTGGATGGGCTAAGAAATGAGATCATCATGAAAGCCAAATATAGATGCAGCATGTCCACCGATCAATGACTAAGGTACCGGAGTAGTCAAGTCATCAAAAACCTAATTAGCATAGGATGGTAATCCATGTTATCCCAACAACAATAATACTCGGTGCGTCCATCAGCTCCACAATAACAACACTTCCACTCAAAACTATTGCTAAGACTGCCATAACCTCTACGATTAGTATCTCAACCACCATGATTACCACCTAAAGCGGGATGACAACCATCACCACCACCACTACAACAACCATTGTCACTTAAGAATAAAGCGAAGGACTCCTATGAGGATGAAGGACCCCTCGAGTCAAAAAGGCTCGCTGGGAAAAAGCATTAACAACAGTTGGAAGTATCTCACTAAGCAAAATCTTATCTTTAAATACACCATATTCCAAATTTAGACAAGACAATAGTAAAGCAACCTAAAATTCTTCACACTGCATGCCGGATTAGGTGAGAATGTTGATTTAGATTTCGAAGCGGATCCAAATTTTGAGGCTTGGAGATGGATTATGTAGTTATAGTTTAATGGTTTCAATGATGGAATAATGTTTATGAATTTTTATGGTCGGCTAGTTAGATATGGGATTTTATTTGGTTGTAAGTTTCAATTTAGAAATATGTTTTGTTGGGAATTTTTAGATTATGAAGTTTGGAATTATTACATAGTCATAAATGCTCTCACCGGGTAATTTTGAATTAAACGAGCATTGTTGTGTTTAAAATTTGGGACATGACAAAGCATAACTTGCTTACTTAAGCAGAAATAAACATTGCCAGTTATTAGAAAAGTTGAAAATTTCTGTCCATTGTAGTAAGACCTGTTATTTAAGGAGACTTGGACTTTCGTGGCTGGGAGATGCCAAAATCTATCAATCTAAGAATCTGAACCCCTAAAGCTCCATTATTTTGACAATGATGATGACATCAACACTTGTCTAAATAGACCAACTTTCAAATATCCTGCAATCACCCTCATGGCATCATTTTGGTTACACCTTCAAGTGCAGTTGTAGGGCACGACAGTCATAAAACCCAACTGGTTAAGCCTAACTAATTTTCTTAACACCAAGGCTACTTGTAATTTAAAATCTTTCTACATGTATTTCTGAAACTGGCCGGTCAACAAAAATTTCATGCTAGTCTCCTCCTTCAAAAAAAAATCGACAGACCAAGATATAACCTTACTGGCTGAAGACCCTGCTACTTCGTGTCCCTCACTCAACCAATAACTAATGCTAATCTCCTCCAAACCACCAAGAACTTTGACATATATGATTTACGATCCTTAGGATTGCACTATTTCCTTAACAAAACAAGTTATGAACTTACGTTAGAGGAGAAAACTTGATCACCAATACTTCCAAAGACAAATAGAACGTTTCAGAATTATAGGCCACAATTAACTATTCTGCCAAATAACATTTCAGAACTCACAAATAAAGTTTTTTTTTAATGAGCAACAAATTTGGTCTTATATTATTAATATCTAAAAAAAGTGACTCCTCATAAAGTTTACGATAATGCAAAATGAGCAACTAAACCACCACAGTACATCTCAAAACAGCTCTCCAATCTTTCCAAAAAAAACATAAGCGTATTCCATCAAACTCAGGTGAGATTGGAATCCAAAAAGGAGCTCATAACTCAACTCTACTCCATTACTCAAGAAAACTAAATATGTGTAGCATTTTATGGGGGAAGACATTTTTGAACTCATCCAAGTTTGGCTCTCCCTAGACCAACCTATAGCTTGCAGGTGATTCCCAGGCTGCCAACATTCATGGAAATTAGCCTCCCTATTAAATGGAGTGGGGACGTAAAAAAATTAAGAAAGAAATAAGTAGATAAGGACAAATTTGAACAAAAAAGTTATCTTTTACTTTCGTCTCTTTTCTTAGAGTCCAAACAGAGGATAGATGTCCATATCTACCACAATTCAAGAGCCTCTACTGAGTAATGACCAATTCAAGTTCCTTCATACATTTTGCATCCCATAACACTACAATGGCACTACATTTTGCATCACGGTATTGTTATATTGATCATTAACCAGTTTGTTTTTTATTTTCACTAATCAAGGCTGCTCATTGAGTTTTTTGGAAAAATCTCAAAGATTAATGCCACCTTGGTTCCCAAGAAAATGTTGTAAATGATTAGTCTTTTGGATTCTTTTCTTTATCTGCACGTCTTTTCTCCTATTTGGGCGCCCAGAAATTTCATTCATTTGGAAGAAAACAGATAACGTGATTCAGATTGTTAACTTGATTTATTTACCATATTTTCCTGTGAACCTGCAGAAAAGAATCCCAAATAATATTGCCATGATTGGTTTCCACTAAAATATGGTAAATAAATCAAGTTAAAAATCTGAATCAAGTTGTCAGTTTTCCTCCAAATGAATGAAATTTCTGGTCACCCAAATAGAAGGTAATGAAGTGCGAATGCAGAAAAGAATCCAAAGACTAACGCCATGATTGGTTTCCAACTAAATATAGTAAATAAATGAAGTTAACATTCTGAATCATGTTTTTTTGTTTGATTTTCTTCCAACCGAATAAAATTTCGGGGCAACCAAATAGAGGGTAAAGAAGTGCAGATATAGAAAAGAATCCAAAAGAATAACGCCAGGATTGGTTCACAAGAAAACGCAGTGAACAAATCAAGTTAACATGCTGAATCAAGTTGTTCTGTTTTTTTTTCTAACCGAATAAAACATCTGGGCACCCAAATAGAGGGTAAAGAAGTACAAATACAGAAAAGAATCCCAAAGAAAAAATCCCGTGATTAAGTCCCAAGAAAATATAGTGGAAAAATCAAGTTAACATTCTGAATCAAGTTGTTCAATTTTCTTCCAAGTAAATAAAATTTCTGGGCACCCAAATCGAGGGTAAAGAAGTGCTAATACAGAAAAGAATCCCAAAGACTAATGTCATGTTTGGTTCCCCATAAAATGTAGTGAAAAAATCAAATTAAAGAATCACGTTGTTCAATTTTCTTCCAAGAAAAAAAAAGATTTGGCCACCCAAACAGAGGGTAAAGAATTGCGGATTCAGAAAAGAATCCAAAGACTACCCGTGATTGACTCCCAGAAAATAGATTAAACTAATCAAATTAACATTCTGAACCAAGTTGTTCGATTCGCTTCCAAGAAAAAAAAAAGTTTATGGGCAACAATATAGAGGGTAAAGAAATGAGAATACAGAAAAGAAAACCAAACCTTTGGTAGAGCCAGTGATCAACACATTGTAAGGAGGAACCATTGGCTCCGATTTGTTGACTGAAGGAGACGTCTCTGCCCTTATTCTCAGAAGATTCGAGATCGCAGGCTTAACTAAATTGATGGGTTTTTGGCGGTTACCAACGGTTAAAAGACTGCAACGGTCGAATTTCAGGTGAGAGACTTGTGGGTTAGAGGGTGACGTGAACAGTAGAGATGGAAAGAGAGATGACAGGGAAGCAGATTTAGGAGCAGAATTGATGGCCATTTTGGAGGGAGGAGAAGAACCCAGAAGTCGAAAAGATAGAACTGATGTTTTTACAGGAATAGATTGATTGTGGTGCAGTAGTGAGAGACAACTGATAAGAAGCGATAAATGTTACCATCAAATAAAGGAGTTTGATAAAAAAATTGGATGTAAAATTAATTATTTATGTTATAATATATTTTATTTATTTATATTTATATATTAAATTTTTTTTTATCAAATTTTAACTACTAAATCTAACAGGGTCAAGAAAG
The DNA here is from genome assembly GCA_023539305.1 of Ilex asprella. NCBI lineage: Eukaryota > Viridiplantae > Streptophyta > Magnoliopsida > Aquifoliales > Aquifoliaceae > Ilex > Ilex asprella. The sequence continues at coordinate 10,351,294 of CM042189.1, forward strand.
ATTTATTAACTAACTCACACACTCAAAGTTATCCGATGTGAAATAGCTTAGTCCCCCGACATCCCAGCGTCGTTAACACTACTACAAGGCCTCTGGCCTAAAGTGTTGGATTCCAGCCTAACACCAAATGCCCCATGTAAAGAGATTCATTTTTTATTGGGTGATTTAAAAATCGGTATAATTTTTTAGACTTATTTACACAAAAGTATAAGTTAAAAACTTATTTGGGATAAAGTGCATATTTTTTAGAAATGTCACTATTGTCATTGGTAAACAGTATATGGATGGAAACCATTTTGTATTTTATCCCCTTTTTTTTTTGCTGCAATCAAGTAATGAGAGGCAAAATAGGAACATATTTTTTCTAACAATTTCTATCTCTTTCTCTCTCTCTCCGCCTATTTTCTCTTACTATATTTATATTAATATTACAACAACACAAAATAAATCAAACAGTTACACCCATTAAAAAAATAGTTACACCCATTCAAAAACAATGACACCTATTAAAAAAAAAGTTACACCAATTCAAAAACAGTTACACTCATTTAAAAAATAGTTACACCCATTAAAAAAAAAAAAAATTCCTACATCCCAACAACGACCAATACATAATATCTAACAAAACATCTTGACCGATTCTTCCCCATGACATGGGACGACATATATATATGTAAGTGTGTGACTATTTTGTTTCACTTTCATAGTTTGTTTCACTTTATATATACTCAGTTTATATATATACATACAAACTGATCACACACACACATATATACACACATATAGACTAATCACACGCACACACGCACATATATATATGTGTGTGTGTGAGCAATTTATATATATATAAATATGTAAAGATTACATATTTGTTTTCTAAAATAACTGTCAATAGATGAATAAATCTCTCACAAAACTCTTCATTCAAAATTCAAAAATTAAAAAAGATAACAAATATGTAATCTTTACATATTCGTTTCCTAAAATAACTGTCAATCATGGCTGCATAAAATAAGGAAG
>CM042189.1:10357313-10374188 GCA_023539305.1 Ilex asprella
AAAAAAAAAAATCATCAGTACCGCAGAGTCGTAGACCCGTACCCTTTTACTCAAGTTAGTGGGTCCACTGTTAAGCTTTCGAAGATGAATAAACACAAAAAAGAGAAACAAACAACCAAACCCAATTACAAGACAAAATACAGTTTAAGAGAAAAAGATTTGGGCGTGGGCGTGCGTCTAACAATTCAGAGTCATTAATAACCCAATGGATCATTGAGTCAGCCAATTAACTATGACATATGAATTTTATAGTTGCTTAACTCAGAAGCAAGGCGTGCCTAGACTTGGCTGAAGTGCCTAGACTTGCCAAAACAATAACTCATTTAAGATATCACTCATTAGTTGCATCTATCAACATAAAAGAAGGCCTTTATGACTTCACCTTCCTTGCAAAACAACCAAGGGGTTGCATGTAAGAATCTTTTGACAACTGTGTACTAGACATCAAATCATGAAGGATGGATATTGCAAGAAAAAAGGAAAATATTATACTTACTAAATCTTCCATTCCAAATAATGTGACACAAATCTCTATCATTGATGTGAGATTCTGTGTACTATATAAATATAAATGTTATTAACTTGTTAGTATTTTTAAAATGATTAAAATTATGAGAGAAACTTCGAATTGTTGTTACAAAAATAGATGCGTAAGTTTAAGGCACGAACGTATTGACTTTTGCGTCAAATTTATTTTTTAAAGGTGTTTAAGATTGATAAGAGTAACTAAGTAAATATATTAATGTTTTTAGGTCAAAATAATATTATCATTGAATCCGCGAGGTCCAAAAAAACTTGGAATGGACATTTAGCTTATATAGCGGTTCAGAGGGGTAAAATAGTAATTTTAGTGTTTCAGGTGTAACTTAACTTTAGTTTTGAGATAAATCATAAAACTAAATGTTTTTAAGTTAAAATAATATTAAAAATAAATATGAAACGTCGAAAGACCTTACGGTAGTCGTATGAATCAAATTGGAATTTTTAATCGCAAAACCGTAATTTCGAAGAAAAATATTTTTTTTTCCATGAACAGTAAACTTAGAGCTACTGGGTTTAAAACCCATATTTCAGCCTCTTTTCTTCCATTCTTTCATTCTACTCTCACCCAATACCTCTTAGAACTCTAGGAGAAGATAAAGGGAAAGAGAAAAGGAAAAAAGAAGGTCTCTAAACCTTGAGTTTTGCTTGGAACTCCTAGGAACTTGGCTTGAAATTCTTGATTACTAGGTAAGGTTTTCTTCTTTCTTGCATTTACATTATGCATCGCATGTATTTTTTTTAGTTAAAGCTTACTATGTGTTTGATGGCAAAATACTTGTTATAAACCTTGATTTAGTGTTGAGTATGTCATGAATTGTGAACTCATATACATAAAAATGATTTTAGTGTTATCGGTTTGAAATTCTAGTTTGATTTTAGTTATGAGTATTTGATTAAACCTATGATTTTTGGGGTTTTGAAGTATGTTATCATCTTGTATATAATATGACTTATTCTCTTAGAAATGAAAATGATTTTAGTGTTGTGGGTTTGAAAACCTAGTTTGATGTTAGTTATGAGTATTTAATTAAACTTATGATTTGGGGGTTTTGAAGTATGTTATGATCTTGTACATAATGACTTATTCTCTTGGAAATGGAAATGATTTTATGTTATGGGTTTGAAACCTTAGTTTGATTTTAGTTATGGATATTTGATTAAACATATGATTAGGGGGTTTTGAAGTATGTTGTGATTTTGTACATAATATATATGACTTATTCTCTTGGAAATGATTATGTTGCTTTGAAAATGCAACTTTTGAGATTTTAGCCTACTACATGTTTGATAAAATGTCAAGGTTATGACATGTGTTTTCAAATGAATTTACGAATATAGAAAATAATATTTTGAAAAATGTATGTTCGATACTGACAAACAGAGGGTTAATAGACGGTTGGGGGCCTTTTAAGTGAGTTGCCAAGGTGGCTACTAGTCCTAAGGGAGATTGGTTATGATAGTGATTTTCGGTGATGGCCTATGTGGTGTCACAAGTTGTGTTTTACACATTTTCCTTAAAAAACAAAAAGGGCGATAAGACCCTAGTGCAAGACTCAAAAGGTTCTCCAGAGATGGTTCATTCGTGAACCAGTGTGATTGATTATATTGTTCGTATGCGAGGCATGCATGATATTTGCTATGATAGTTTGACTTTAAATAGATAAATATTTAATTTATATCTTGTATATTTCTAATGTTGAGGTGTTGGAGAGATTTTTATAAATGTTTTAATTATTATCTTGTACATATACTTAATTATAGAAAGCTTTCATTACTTATTCATATGGTTTATGGAATGTTGGTATTTAAAATTTTGTAAATTCATGGGAAAATGATTAGTCTACTAAGCTATGGTTGCCCATCCCTTACTAATATTTTCAGAGACTAGCATGCATCATAGGGCATAAGTGATGGAATGCTTGTGGGAGCTTGTGTAAAATCCGAGCATGCGTGTGTATGAAAAAAAATAGAGGAAAATATTTTTATATAGTGCATGATTTATTATATATATAATTATAAGAAAAATTATTATGAAAAAAAGAAATGAAGTTGAGTTATTTACGGAAATGCCATTGCATGACATTCCTTTCCAAGCTATGCCTAGCAGCACAAGAACTCTCCCCAGTCTTCTCCAACCTTCCAGAGTGATTGAGGAGATGTGTTTAAGACTTCAGCAAGTCTCTGGATAAGGTAGAACTGCCAAGAAAGGAGAGAGGGAGAAGAGAAAAGAAAGAAGAGAGAAATTTGGAATTTCAGATTGGTAGAAGAAGCTACTTTGAACGATTAGAGATATGCTACTAGTTTAATTTGAAGGCTAGGAATCTCATGGTATCATTAGAATTGAATATCATGTACTAAAATGCTTGAATTCATGTTTTAAATTTTCGGGTTCTAAGTGTTTATGAAATGGGTTTTGAGTTTGAGGTCATTTTGGTTAAATTGGTTGGCATGATTGTGTTGTGGGGAGGTAGAGGAGTATTTTTGTGGTGATTTCAAAGCTTTCCATGGTCGGAGGTGGTGTGGTGGTGGTGATGAAATTTTGGCCATGGTGGATTTTTTATCTTTTGGTTTAGGGGGTTAAGCTTGGGGGGGAAGGTTGTTCCTAGCTAAAATGGACCTTTGGAATCCATTGGTGACCTTATAAATGTTAGAGTTTGTTAATATGGCCAAAATACAAGTTGCAAGTCTGGACATACGCTAAAAACCTTATTTTTGGTTAACTTTGACATTTTTATTTTATGGGTTTAAGCTTAATTCGAAGCTTGAGAATTATGGGATTTGTTAGAGTGATGTGTGATGAGTGTTTAGGTTCAAAAATTAGGTGAAATGATGTACTGAATAAGGAGAAATAAGGGTGAGAATTAGGGAGGTTAGGGTTGGTGGCAGGAACCTAGGGTTTGGGTCAAGGTGACCAAAGAAGAAGATAAAGAAGGAGGAGGTACACCAGTGCACCCCGATGACGCGTGAGGGAGCGTCTGACCTCCGATCGACCTCTGGTTGATTCCAAAAGTTTTGTAACGTCCATGTGGAGGTCTCGGTAAAATTTTAAGTCGATCCGACGGCCGAATCAAAATGAGGAGTAAAATGATAGTTTTACCCTCTAGGGTCAATTTGACCTCGTTTTGAGTGCTTTTTAGGAAATAAATTATATATTAATTTTTAGGTAGTTTAATTTAATATGTGTATTAAATTTCATCCAAAAATAACACTATTTAATTTTTGGTTATTTCAAATCAAAATACCAAGCGTGTAGGGTTTCTCAATTCCGGAACAGGTGATACTTTCCAAACTTGTTTGTAAATTATTTCATATGTTATTTATGATTTTTGAGTATGTTTTGAAATATATGATTGGGTGTTTTGAATATTGACGTGAATTCGAGCCCAGATCAAGATTTCTAAGTGCGGTTTGCACTAATGATTTGGAAATGATAGTATTGCTTGAATGGCTTGTATTGAAGGAAACTCCGAGGTAAAGTGGCAGAAGGGTTTACATTCTAGTTTGAGACCGTAGAGGGTACTTATTGAGTTTATAAATGTTTGGGTGGCCCTGTTGGTCTTCGAACTTGGGTACTGAATTGGATGATATTGACTTGGGACGTATCTTCCTTGGGGTGAAAGTCCCCTAAATTATTGGATCGTATTGACCTTGAGTGGTCTATTAGGATGAATTGCCCACTAGTGTATCACTGGACTTGAATTTCTGAACCCTCTTTTACAGTTTTATTTAACTGTTACAATTTCACATGAAATGACGTTTTTGCTGACATATATGTATCAAATGCTCGTTTGGATTTTTGCCCAATCATGCTAAACTCTACCATTTTCAAACTCGTTTGCTTAGAAACTGTGTTACTCTACTGAGCTGTTGATGCTCACCCTACATTATTTCACCTTTTTCAGATTAGCTGGTGGCGAGGAAGTCCCTATATGTTTGAACTCTCGATGTTTTCTTTGTTTTCCTTAGTGAGGATTTGAAAATGTGTTATGTTATACGGATTCAATTGAAAGAGTTTTATAACTGAGACATGTAAGTTATAATAGTTTGGAAGTATCTGTTTGAAATATTTATAAAATTGGTATCAGAGTTTATTCATTTGGAGACTATATTACTTAGTGATTGTGAAAGTTATTAGCGCTCTTGAAGTATTACGTAAATAGATGAGGGTGTTACAGCTTGGACTAGAAAGAATATCTTTTGGAGCATTTTTGTATTTACCTTGAGAACTTATGTAGAAATGTTAGCACTCAAACATTGTGTTTGAAAATGTTGTCTTGAGGCATTTATGGTGTACACTTGATCATCCCATAGAGAGATTATTATTTTGGGTATTGTAATGTAAAGTTATGACTTTGTGTACTAAGTTGTATATAATGGCATTGGATGTATCCGGGTTTGGGAGGACTTCATGGGCCTCTAATTGCCACCCTGAATTTAGTTGGATTATATTTTTGATAGCGACATGTTATGAATGTTTAGTTAGTTTAAATTATGTTATGCTCTCACATGGATACTCTTACTAGCTGGTTGGAAGCCCGATTTTAAAAGAAAACTCCACCGAAATTTAAAAAAAAAAGATTTATTTAAACTAAAGAGATATTTTCCTAGATGTTTTTACAACATACCGACATGTTTTTTTTTAATAAACAAAGTATTTGTTTTAATCATGCTTTTATGAAATTTGTGCGTGACAAGTTGGTATCAAAGCTTAGGTATTAGGACTTATATGAGAGCTGTAGGTGATTGGATTATCCAAATATGGTCTCAACACATACAGTTTTTGAAAGTCATTAGGCTTTTGAGGTTAATTATAGGAATCGATGTATCTAATTAAATCGACTACTTCTCTAGAATGTATATGTTTGAAACGGTGATCTAAAGCCTAATTGTATATGTAGGATGGAAGCAAGAAGAGGACGTGGGAGACCACCCCAAGGAGGGGAAAATCAAGTACCGCCACATCAAGATACTATGAATGGTATCTACCAATGTTTGAGATAGCTCACTACATTGATGCAACAACAAGCTGGGAGTGGGAACAACAATAACCATACTACCGCCACCCAGGCTCAAGCTCAAGCTCAAGTGCAACAAGTTGGAGGTGAGGGTAGAAGGATGATGGTTCTTAAAGAAATTCTACGACAATGCTCTCCTACCTTCCAAGGAGGCCTGGAGCCACTCGAGGCAGAGACGTGGCTTCGACAACAAAAGAAAGTGATGGATAACATGTATATTTCCAATGACTTAAGAGTTGGTCTAGCTGCATATCTTATGGAAGGTAAAGTTGACCATTGGTGGGAGTCTGTAAAAAAAAAGGAGAAATGTGGAACAAATGACTTGAGAAATTTTTGAAGAGGTTTTCAATGGGAAGTACTTTTCTCGAATCAGTGAGGGATAAGATGACATCCAACTTCATGGCACTTCAACAACGTAACATGACTGTCACTCAATATGAGTCCAAGTTTGTGGAGCTCTCCTTCTTTGCTACAAAGCATGTATCGACTGAGGCCAGAGTATGATTCTTCTCTATAATTCATGGGCTCGTATCTTGTTTGATTCTGAGGCAACCTATTCTTTTATTTGTACATCATATGTCATTGCATTGGGGTTGGAGTTTGAGCCTTTGGGTTATATGCTATATGTAGATCTACCTACCAGGGATTGTTTGGAGACAACTAGAATGTGTAGAAATTGTGTACTTCGCTTTGGAGAGAAAGAGTTGAGGGTATATTTAATTGTCTTGGAGATGATGGAGTATGATGTTATTTTCTGAATGGATTTACTCTCTTCCTACCATGCTACTATGGATTGCTACCGAAAAAAGTGGTATTTCGTGCACCGGGGGATATACTTTTCTATTTCATGGGTGAAAATAGTATCCCTCGACATATCCATCCGACATGGAAACATGTTTTGAAGGTTGATATTTGGAGTAGCCTAAGTTTCTTAGCACAAATTTCTGGAGAGGAACGGAACGATGTGGAGTCCACTTTTATTCTTGTAGTATCTGACTTTCCTGATGTTTTTCTCGAGAAATTTCTGGGATTACCTCCATTGAAGGAAGTGGAGTTTTCTATTGAGCTTTACTTTGGCATAAAATCGATATCCATTGCTCCTTATCGCATGACGCCATTGGAGTTGAAGGAGTTCAGGAAACAACTAGATGAGCTTCGTACCCTTGGGTTTATACAGTTGAGTACTTCACCTTAGGGTGCTCCCGTCCTCTTTGTGAAGGAAAAAGATGAAACCCTTAGATTTTGTGTGGACTATAGGAAGTTGAACCATGTGACTATAAAGAACAAGTATCCTCTACCCCGCATCGATGACCTCTTTAATCAATTGAAGGGTTCTCGCTATTATTCAAAGATTGATCTCCGCACAGGGTACCATCAATTGATAATTAGAGATGAAGATATTCCTAAGATCGTTTTGTGGACAAGGTATGGGCACTTTGAGTTTGTGGTAATGCCATTTGGACTCACAAATGCACCTGTGATTTTTATGGACTTGGTGCAGTGTGTGTTTCGGCCCTACCATGATCAATTCGTCATTGTCTTCATTGACAATATCCTCATCTATTCTAAAACACATGAGGAGTACGCTCTACACCTCAAGTAAATTTTGCAAATATTGAGGGAACAAAAACTGTATGCTAAGAAAAGCAAATATGAGTTTTGGATGAGAGAAGTCTAGTTTTTGAGACATTTAGTATCTGAGGAAGGAGTGTAAGTGGATCTGTCCAAGATTGAAGCGATTTTGAAACGGGATTGACCCAAGAATGTGACCGAGGTTAGAAGCTTCTTGGGACTAACCGATTATTATCGAAGGTTTGTAGATGGATTCTCTCGTATATCTATGTCGTTGATGCGACTTACTCAAAAGGGGGAAAGTATGAGTGGAATGAAGATTGTGAGCAATCTTTTGAGATTTTGAAGAAAAGGTTAACCACGACACCTGTTGTGATGCCCAAAAAAAAATCAGGGGTCTTTACCCCCTTAACCGGGATCTTCACTCACAATTGTAATTCGAGTTCAATTATTTATTGGATCCAACCAAGGTCCAATATACCATGATTTATATTCTATTATGATTCATTTACATCATTGAGGGGAAGGAACGCATAGCCCAAAAATATGGCAAAGCAATTTTAAATTTTGAAAAATTTGGAGAGAGTACCGGTACGGTTTCCCCACTAGACTAGACCGTACCGGTACACTTTGCCTAGTTTTACCTGTTTCAACAATTTTTTATTTCCAATCCATTTCAAACTCTTCCACAACCATCTAATACATGTTTAACAACATTTCCTACATAAAACTTGATACATAAAAGTTCTATTGCACAATATTTTGTTTAATTACATGCCAAAAACTAATTGTTCATAGTAATTTTATAAAATACTCAAAATAAGCCACATTCCGGCTTTCTTCATCCATGAGGCTCGAATTGGGAGCCATCCACTAGCGTAAATCTCACACCTGAAATGTTTTTCCCATAAAGGGTGAGTCACGTTCAATAGGGTATCTCCTACAAAGGCTACTCCCTAACCTAAATACATATAAAATGTTCACATGCAACATTCAACAACTCATACATTCCAAGCAAAAATATGCATCCAATGTTGGAACCTATCATGTCATGTCATGAAATGAGGTGAGACTCACTCATGCAATTCAACCCAAGCCCTTCCCGACTCTCCAACACATGCTAATGCCAATGTGTATTATCCCTTCATTTTTGTTGCACACCAAATGACGTTTACCAATCTAGGATCTTTCGTGGGGTGAGTATTTATGAACTTACACTAACAGCACTTAATCGACACGAAATTTATGGACTTCCACCAACAGTTCTGCGTACAGTGACACACTTTATGGATTTGTACCAACGGAATGCGTATCCAAATCACCGGGCCTTGCACCCAAGGGATATTCTAGCCCTTCTTGCTAACCCCAACCCTCTTAACCATGTAAATCGTACGACTCGGCCAAGTCTTCGATCTAGCTTACACGAGCCCACCTGTCATCCACCAAGTTTAGTGTTGACGACAACTATGCACCCACCCACAAATGCGATGTTTTCATGCATATACAATATGATATCTCATTGAAAAAATAATTCAATGTTTAATATGCTATGAATGTCATATGAACCATTTCAAAACATGCCACATATCTCATGACAAATTATATCGAAAGCATATAGTTCTCATAGTCCTTCACAAATGTCAATATATCAACATCTTTCTCTAGAACAACATCCAAGCATGTCATCACATAACAAGCATTAACACATTTAATTTCTCAAGGCATAATGTAAATACACAGCGTGCCCACAAATTCACATAAGTCAAGAGACTACATTGGACAATTTTTACATACCCATTTCAAGATAGAATTTATTCTACCCATTTTCAATACTCTTTTCAACAAATCACTACCATAGGCAAGTGATATATATTTCTATCAACCTACCCATTCTATAATAACATTCTAGGTTGTAAATAAACCTAAGTAGGAGGAAATGATACCTCTTGAAGCGTAAAGAATGACCGTAGGAAGCTCCAAGAACTCGATTCAAGTTAAAATTCTCACTTTTCTCAAAATTTCATCCTTGGAATCTCGCCCAAACCCGACCTCCTTGGTATGATTTTGTAGCTCTCAGCAAGGAGAATAACTTTTATTCTTGGCTCGAGTGGATTCGAGCTCCCAATCTCCATAGATCGTAAAGAGAATGTGAAGAACTCAAGCTTTTTCCCTCTCTTCTTTCTCTCTCTTTATATCAGCTGAAGAATGGAGATAAAACCAGATTTTCTCCTTTATTTATATTTTTCAATTGTTTGGTCCACAACGCACCACACGTTCCTCTTTTTTTGGTTTTATTTTCGTCCCGAAATGATTAAATTTCGCTCCAGTTCAAGTTTAAAATATTTTTATTTTTACTTGCCTTCATTTATTTCCCAAATTTCATAATTTTATTAAAAAATTTATTTTTAGGTTACCCGTGGATCGACTGCCTCGTAAAACGCAAAAAAATCTGACTATCTTAGAATTTGACGAAAATAGACATAGTAACTAGATTTCGTGAGACGAATCCAACGGTGAGGTCCGTTTCATCATTAGAGCTCTAAAAAATTTCAGGTTTGCAACCCGAATTATAGTAATAGTTTACCGTTTTACCCTTTATTCCTAAAAAATCAAATTTACCTGGGTTTTACACCTGTTCTCATTATACCTGCTAGTGGTGAGGGCTATGACGTTTATACGGATGCTTTATTACGGGGACTTGGTTGTGTGTTGATGCAACATGGGAATGTCATCGCTTATGGTTCAAGGCAATTAAAGACCCATGAGCAAAATTATCCCACTCATGATTTGAAACTTGTCGTTGTTGTATTTGCCTTCAAATTATGGCGTTGTTACTTGTATAGAGAACGGTTTCAAGTATACTCTGACCACAAGAGTTTGAAATACATCTTCGCACAAAAGGATCTGAATGTTCGCCAATGACACTAGATGGAGTATCTAGAAGATTATGACTTTACCCCTAGCTATCATCCTAGGAAGGCCAATGTGGTTGCAGATGCTTTGAGTAGAAAGTCGCGTGGTGAAGTTAGTTGTATGTTGGCAAGTAAATGGAAGATGATGGATGCACTTGGAGACTATGATTTATAGGTTGGAGGAGATGGATCCAAGCCATGCCTGTTTAACCTTATGGTTCAACCTACCCTTCAATGTAGGGTTGTTGAGTTGCAATGCTTGGATCCTTACTTAGAGTCAATTCAAGCTCAATGGAAAAATGGAGAAGTAGTTGAAGGTTGGTCTTTGAGAAATGGAGATTTGAGATATGGGGAAAACACTGTGTACCAGATAATTCGTCCCTAAAAGAGGAGATACTTGGAGAGCGTCATCGTTCTAAGTTTGCTATCCACCCAGGTGACACAAAAATATATAGAGACATGAAACATCAATATTGGTGGAAGAGAGTGAAGAAGGATGTAGCAATGTTCATAGTACGATGTGCAGTGTGTCAGCAGGTGAAGGTGAAGCATCAAAAACTCGGAGCATTATTACAGTCCTTACTTATCCCAAAGTGGAAGTGGGATCAAATCACCATGAATTTCGGGACTGGTTTTCTACGGATTTCGCGAGGGCATAATGTCGTATGGATCACTATAGATAGACTCATCAAGTCCGCTCATTTCTTGAATATGAAAATCACTGACACTTTAGAGACCTTGTGCAAACTTTATATTCGTGAGATTGTTAGATTATATGGAGTTCCACTCTCTATTGTGTCGGATCGTGATTCTCGTTTTGTGGCGCAATTTTGGCAAAGTCTACAACGAGTTATGGGGACAAAATTACACTTTAACAATGCCTGTGTTTAACCTTCTCTTCAAAATCTCAAAAGATTACTCACAATCTTCATTCCACTCAAAGTTTTCTCCCGTTCGAGTAAGTTGCATCAAGGGCATAGATATACAAGAGAATCCCTCTATAAACCTTCGATAATAATCGGCTAGTCCGAAGAAGCTTCGAACCTCGATCACATTCTTGGGTCGATCCCATTTCAAAACTGCTTCAATCTTGGATGGATCCACTCACACTCCTTCCTTCGATACTACATGTCCCAAAAACTTGACTTCTCTCATCCAAAACTCACATTTGCTCTTCTTAGCATACAATTTGTGTTCCCTCAATGTTTACAAAACTAGCTTGAGGTGTAGAGCATGCTCCTCATGTGTTTTAGAATAGATGAGGATATCAATTCCGTGCCAGGGTAAAGCTCTATAGAAAACTCCGCTCTCCTCAAAGGAGGTAATCCAAGCAACTCGTCAAGAAAAATGTCAGGAAAGTCGGATACTGCAAGAATAAAAGTGGACTTCACATCGTTCCATTCCTCTCTAGAAATGTGGGCTAAGAAACTTAGGCTACTCTCAATATTAACCTTTAGAATGTGTTTTCCTGTTGCATGGAGATGTCGAGGGATACTATTTTCACCCATGAAATTGAAAAGTATATCCCCCGGTGCACGAAATACCACTTTCTTCCGGTATAAATCCATAGTAACATGGTAGGAAGAGAGTAAATCCATTCCAAAAATAACATCATACCCCATCATCTCCAAAGTAATTAAATCTACCCTCAACTCCTTCTCTCCAAAGCGAAGTACACAATTTCTACACATTCTTGTTGTCTCCAAACAATCCCTTGTAGGTAAATCTACATATAGCATATAACCCAAAGGCTCAAACTCCAACCACAATGCAATGACATATGATGTACAAATAAAAGAATAGGTTACCTCGGGATCAAACAAGATACTAGCCCATGAATTATAGAGAAGAATCATACCTTCCACTACTGCATTAGAAGCACTCCCATCAGACTGAACTAAACCATAAATGCGAGTTGAGGCATCAGTGCCCTAAGTCTTGGTTCCTTGTTTCTTTGGTTGAGCTTGCTGTTGTGGCTGAGATTTGAATTGAGTGGTCTGGGGCTGCTGTGGTAATGTCTGTACATGAGCATAAGAAGTCTACTAATATGGTAGCTTTATAAACTGCTGATAAAATCTCATACTACTCTGTCTCTGTGGTGAAGAAGCTATTGAAAGGCAGTGACTCCTGAGGTGACCTATGCCACAACACCCATAACTCCGTTTCAAGTGTGTCGGCACTCTCTCAACGTGGCCCCCTGGTCTCGAACGTTGTGCATAACTTGACTCACTCTCTTGACCCATATTGTGTTCTAAACGCTGGTATGGAGTATCCCTGTGACGTCCACCACCACCATTGCTGGTCTTGGATTGACTCTTCCTATGTCGGCGGTGCTATCAAATGACTTGAGTTTCCTCCCAAGAGTAGCCCTCTCAACTAATTCTCCAAAGTCACGAATGCGAAGAGCTACCAATTTCTCCCGAATAAATGGCTTCAAACCTTTCTCAAACAATTTGGCCTTCTTGGCTTCAGTCGATACATACTCTATAGCAAAGTGGGAAAGCTCCACGAACTTGGACTCATATTGAGTGACAGTCATGTTACATTGTTGAAGTGCCATGAAATCGGATGTCATCTTATCCCTCACTGATTTGGGAAAGTACTTCCCGTTGAAAACCTCTTCAAAATTTTCCCAAGTCATTTGTTCCATGTTTCTCCTTCTTTTTACAGACTCCCACCAATGGTCAACTTCCCCTTTCATAAGATATGCATTCGGGAAAGTACTTTCTTCAATTGTCGAAGCCATTTCTTTGCCTCAAGTGGATCCGGACCTCCTTGGAAGGTACGAGGGCATTGTTGGAGAAATTCTTTAAGAATCATCATCATTCTACCCTCACCTCCAACTTGTTACACTTGAGCTTGGGTGGCGGTAGTATGGTTATTGTTGTTCCCAGGTTGTTGTTGTACCAATGGTGGATTGAAAATATGGTGGTTGAGTTTATAATTATATTACATTATTGGATTTAGTAATAATAAAGGTGATAAATTCATAAGTCTTATAAATGAGCAAGATTTTTTTTATTGCTTAAAGGTTGTAAATTTCAATGGGTTATGTTAGTATTTTTTTTTTCATAGACATTTGTATATACGGTGTTATTTTAAGGAGTTTTTATATATTTTTATGTCAATTCTATTAATATGGAGGATATAGTCGACACTATTTCTAGTCATCTTAAAAGAAGAATTTGTATGAATATTTTTAGGCCATTTCTTTTAAATCTGGGCAATTGTTTAAGATTTTTTTTTATTTATTGTATAGTGCCTTCAGGTACGGACAATGACTAGTCTCATATTAAAATAACTAATATCACTTATTATATCCTATCCACTCATATTTTGTTTATACTAATACGTTATGGGCTCGTTTGGTAGACGTATTATGAGGAGATTATATATTAGATTGTACTATTTTTTATTTAATTGGCCCTAATACTTTGTTTGGTAAACAAATTTGAGACCGTATGAATTTTAAAAACGTATACTTATTGTATATTTTTTATACGATACAATTGTATTATGGATGTATTTTAATACCACCAAAAGAGATGGTATTATAACCCAACTCAAATATATTATTTTACACATTTATTGTTATAACCCCCAACTGAAAAAATAAAGATGTCATCAATGTTACAAACACTGATAGAGGATATTTTGTTAATTCAATACTAATATGATGAAATAATTCCCTAACTAAACAACCGATTGGATTAAATGACTATCATCCAACGTTTATGTTGTGCATTGTCAAACACTAAGTAAAATTACGTATTATTCTAATACCCTATTTAATCTTGTCTTTTGTCCATCTATATTGTATTAGACTAAATTGCTTTTGTAACGACAAATTTTCGTGATGTAATATAACAAAAAAATAATGTTATAATTATAATTGTTTATGATTTGACTTAATTTAATAAAATGGTGTTGACTGTCTTCAGAATGCTTCTCACGTGCACTGTCCTCCTATTCTTAATAAATTTGATAACGAGGGCCGGATCGATGTATTTCTCGATCTTCGATTTGGTGTTGACTTTGATAGATTTGGTGAAGACAAGGGCTTGACCAACGTGTTCTTCAATCTTCGATTTGGTGATGTTTTGGTAGATTTGTTGAATACGAGACTCGGATTGACGTGGTTTTTGTTCTTCGATCTTTGATTTGGTGGATTTGTTGAAGACGCGGGTCAAATTGACGTGAATCTCGTTCTTCGATCTTTGACTTGATTTTGACGAATCTTCTCACCGTTCTTTGTGTTGAATGACTTAAAGATGATTTGGATCTCTTGAAGAAGGACCTTGGCGGTGTTTCTTCTCCTTAGAGATAGATTTGCAAGACCTCAGTTGGGGGTAGATTCCAGTTGAGCTTCGCTATCGTTCTTCCTTTCTTTTCTTGAGGTAGACTTGGACAAAGCTCTCTTGATCTTCGCTCCTCCTTGGCTTTTCTTGTTCTTCCTTCTTGGCCTTCTTTTTGGCTTCTCTTCTTGGCCTCCCTTTTCTTAGCCTTCCCCAAACCTCTATTTATAGTGTTGGGAGTAGTTATCCATATAAGAGTATTTTACCTGAATACTCTTGTATGGGCCTTAGGTAGTGGACCACCCATATTAATTTAAATTTATGGGCTTTAGTTGATTTATGTAATTTAAGACTAACCCAATTTACCTTTAAAAGTTTTTTTTTTTAATT
Organism: Ilex asprella; assembly: GCA_023539305.1. Taxonomy (NCBI): domain Eukaryota; kingdom Viridiplantae; phylum Streptophyta; class Magnoliopsida; order Aquifoliales; family Aquifoliaceae; genus Ilex; species Ilex asprella. Next base: position 10,372,041 of record CM042189.1, read on the forward strand.
TGGGCTTATGAAATTGAAGTCCAAATCAATTTAATTAAATTTGAACTTCTATTATTTAGGCTCATCAAATTTAGGTCCAGTTTAATTTGACAAGCTTTTTTAATTAAATTTGGGCTTGTATTATTTGTGTTGGAGAATTTAGTTTCAAACCTAATGTAATTTATCTAATTGATTTGAGCCCAATTATAAACATGATTTTTTTAATTTTTTAATGTCTACAGCTATATTTAATCCATCTATATCTAATACGACAACCAAACTAATTTATCTAATTGATTTTAGCTCAATTATAAACATGAATTTTTTAATTTTTTAATGTTTACAGCTATATCTAATTCATCCATTTCTAATACGGCAACTAAATGAGCCCTATCTTTTTTCCTGGGGGATCTAAACCGCTTCCTCTCATCTTAAAAGTCAATGAATTACTATGTCACGTGAAATCCACATTTTCAACTTCCATCTCCTGTTTGGTTTAGAATAAAAAACTTTTCATGTTCTGGCTTTTTTCTATTCTTGGACGACAACGAGGAGCAGTTGGATGTGGGCTTCCCCATCCCCCTACACTACTGCTCTAAGAATCCAATATTCAAAGCTACCAACATCCCCAGAAAATAAAAATTCAAAACGATTTCAATTATGTTATGTATTTGGGGTTCATTTCTTTAGCATTATTATGAGATTTGGGTCTATATTGTGTTTGTATACCAGTTTTTGGATCTATTCCCATGGTTTTCGCTGCTTCAATTTTTATTGCAATTTATTCCTATGTCACTCTTTCTTACTACGTATTTTGGGTTCAGTTCTTCAACATTCATGGTTGCATGTTGGTATACTTTAATACAGTCAAATATGCATACCTTCGTTGAATATTTACCTTTGTCATTCAATCAATATATGTGTATCCTCTATTTATGTATGCGTGTGTTTATTGATTTTTAGGATTTCTTCGGCATTGGGGAGTGTCGATCCATGATGCCAATTAAAAGCGCAATTGCCTTTGCTTGCCTCAAGTCGAACATCGCCGCTGATTTGAGCTGTTGAGAATGGCTTTCTCAAGGTAGATTTATTTTTCGTAGAATATATTGTGTTTGTTTTGAAAAGATGTCAATGTATCAGTATGTTGATTAAACTAGGTCCTCGATTTATCACCTATGCTATTCAACCCGTTTAGTTACTAATAGTGATTATTAACCGTTTCAATACATAGCATCAAACACGGTTTCATAGAATCTTGTGTTCTATTACATAAATACAATATCTTTTGTGTAGATTTTATCAAATTTCTCTCTCGCAAAGTTTATATCACCGTGATTCATGCAATTAATGACTATAGACTCTTAGCAACTATGTTCTCAAGGGAATTATGTCAAAAACAGGTTTTGGAGAACGTATGTGACCTGGATTTGCACACATATACATTGGAAGTTAAATACAGTGTTATCAGAATCAGATCGGATATCGAGCTGACAGATGAACAGGGTCAATGGTTTACTGGTTGGACCAATCTTATAATAAAAAAATTATACAACAAATAATTTAGCTAAAAATTCACAATACAATAAAAATCACATGGTGTAATATGTGTGTGTGGTGTGTAATGTAAGTGTGTGATTGTCTTGACTGCTAAATGTGTGTGTGTGTGCACGTGGAGAGAAAGAGAGAGAGAGATGAAAAAAAGAAAGCATAAGAAAAAAAGTGGAACCTAGCTGGCTCTTGGGTTGCAGATCAGGAAAAGAAAAATAAAGAGGAAGAGGCAGAAGAGATCTAGCCATCTATGGCAAGTCAATAGAGACAGAGAGAGGGGAAAAGGAGAAGAAGACTAACAACGTAGATCTGGAAGAATCGGAGACGAAGAAGATGAAGGGGCTGGTATTTGGCTTTGAACCGACTGGTTTTAAGAATAGTTCGGTTCATTGGTTTTAGCCAAAATCAGCCGGTTTGGTAGTTTTCCAGCAGTTCAATTACACAGACGACCTTTTTAATGAACCAGATTGATCAATGTCCCAATTTACTGATATATGTAGTTGTGGGTATATGTAGGGTTGTCCATGGGCGGGGCTTGGGTAGTGTAGGCCCAAGTCCATACTCGAGTGAATTGTTGGGTGGGCCGGACCGGGCTTCGGGTAGGGGGTAAGCTACCCACAA
>CM042189.1:10379188-10401733 GCA_023539305.1 Ilex asprella
CAACCACAACGTCAGGAGGAGAGGAGGAAGAAGATAAAATTTGACAATAACTGAAATATGCAGATAACTGAAACTTGTCAAATCTCAATCAAATTTGACAGTTTTACTCTATATACAGATTCCATTAACTGAAATATGCAGATAAAATATATATATATTTACTCACTCATTTCTCTTTTACAATGTCAATCACAAAAATCATCTAAAAATGGGTCAAACAAGGATTAAAAAACTAACATGTCCCTTTGACGGAGGAAAAAAAAACCTATCTAGCACCCCATGATGAAATATAAAGGTGAGAAAAACTCCCTAAATAAATTTCTAGGCTTTGCCACCTTACACGTAAGAATAAGTTTTCAGCAGAGGCTTACATTGAAACCATGGACCACCTATCTAGAAACCAAGTTAGTCGGAAAAAACAATCCCTACGACTAGAGTGAATGGCTACAAGGGCAACATGGTACAAAAGCGGCCAGAAACCATAGTGAGCACACCTCCAATGCATCTGCAACTGCTTATATACATGCCAAGAAGAAATCTTTTGTCACATAACTCTTGCTTAAACACTCCAACAAAGTAGATTGCTCTGTGTCCAACAGCATATTAGACACCATATCAATTTTCTGACCCAAAATAACGCCCCTGTCAAGCAATAAGTTTAAAATTTTTAACCATACATATCCACAAGATATAACCATCAAATAGTAAACATGCGGCTTGCTACCTGACATCGGGTCAAAAAACAATGCCATGACCACAAAGTTCATAGGACCAGTGGTTGATCTGAATATACGCATTTGCAATGTTCTATAAAAGATGAATTTATTTTTGTGGGTTTTGAATTTTGATCCACCTGTTAATAATTTTGCTAATTTAAACACAATTAAGAACATCAAAACTGTCAAAATCGTTATTTATACACGTATATTACTTTTGCACGCTTTACTCCACTCAATTCAATAAAGACTTGATCCAACTTAGAGAGTTCTATTAGTTACTTTCAGATTAGGAACTGGCTCCACCCAAGGAATCGCTTTGTGTGTCGCTTGTGCTCGCAACTTGCGCAAGGTCATAGCTCCTCAGGATGGAGCCATGATAACGTCCAATTTGGCCTGAGTGGCGCAACTAGTGACATTGCTCCTCCAAATACGAGTCAGGTGAATGCCTTTATTCTTTCTTGATAAAAGTTGATATTAGATAAATCAAAATGGAAACTGGAAAAGAATACTTACAGATATTAAAGTTGCTCGCGGATGTAGGCCATTGATCTCAACATTGAACCTAGGGTATCTCTAGAAACTTGAAATTTCACTTCCGTTTCTCCAGTAGTTGTCTTAGTATCTTGGAGCTGAGAAGCACAAGGAAAAAAAAAGGTCAGTTTCAAATATCAAAGTACTATCAAGTATGTGAGTTGTGACATGTGAGGCACTAAACCACAATATGCCTTCTGGCAAAATTCAAGGAAAACACCTCAGCCTCACACTCCAGGATTATATCTTCTGAGAGTCATCCAAGCATAAAGCATATTGTGTTGCAAGAATCTAAACAAATAACTGAAAAGCACTGACAAAAGATGTAAATATTTTAGAACAGAGGAATTTTACTTGCATATCCTGAGATGTTTTTTGTATTTGAAATGGCACAGAATCACAGCTAAAGCCCAATAACAATTTTTGTTTCACATCAAAAATTCCTTTAAACTTAGCATGTCTGAAAGGCAATTTTGACATTAGACCTTCAAAATTTTATTTATGTGGGAAGGTTTTTGGCTACTACAAAAAGGGTAGGGGCAACCATGTGTGGAGTTCCCGGTTGGGCATGAGAGACACCTGAATCGTGGATAACCCAATCGATCCACTAGCCAGGGCTGCATGACCCAAATTTTATCTTGATCTATCGCCAAAATTTCTGGTCCCAATTGCAACTCAAATTCCCAAATCGACCTAGGGTCCAACGAATCACAAACTGTAACTCTAACCTCAAATCAAAACTCTTAACTTTTTTTTAATGATTTATAAACACATTTTGATTTGTTGTGATTTGAATTTTTTTGCAATTCAAATATGCAATCACTAGCTTTTAGTATTTAAAATTGTCAGCTGATACAATATCTTCAATTATGGTTCACTTTGGAACCCTTATCAGAAATATAAAATAAATATTAGTTAACTATATGCATATGGATATATAATAAGGGAAGCCCTAAGAGTAATAAAGTGAATCACGACCCAAAACAACGTACCAACTAAGTCTACTTCCAATGTACCACGTATCAAAAAAAGTATCATATTGCATACGCGTGTCTATACCAAGTACTAAATTCAGCCATAATCCAAATAACAGGGCATGTGACCATTGCAGCTTTCACCCACTGGGGAAGCCTTTGGGACCTAGGGCTTATAGGCACTCCCTAAAGACGATCTCAATTATAGTCGGACCCCAATCCCACCGACTCATCAAAAGTAACTCAAAAGTCTCCTCCTAATGGATCAACCCTAGGACATAACTCTTATCGGCCTCGATTCCGATATCGAATAAGGCGGTAAGCCAATTAACACAAAATCTCTAAACTGCCACAATATTCACATGCTTACAAAAGAATTCCATATTTCCATCATTATGTTGTTTTCCCTAAAATTCAATAATAGATACCAAAAAATTAGGGTACAAGTACAACCCATGTAAACATGATGTTTAGAGTAGAAATCTCAATTTACAGGCAGCAGATATGACTCATTAAGCAAACAGAAGCAAACTCAACATAAAAAAATTGAGTTTTGGGGTTCAACCCCTCCAAAGATCATGAATTCCTTGATCTTTATGGAGTCCATGTGAGGTAAAATGTTCCCTGAATCGTGGGTCGCTTTGGTACGTGATACGGGTATGGGTACACAATACAACATTTTATTAGATACGCAGTACGATACAGGTAAAATTAGTTGGTATGGTATTTTGGGTCGCAATTTATTTTGAAAATCTTATCTAAATTATTTTTACTACTATACAACATTATATATCATAAAACATTCATAAACACTAAGTCAGTTATCATGTATCTTACATTTGTGCTCAATTTTCTATTATCTAAGACAATATATAATTATAAATCTATATACACATAGTTAAGTAATATGTATTTTAAATTTGTGCTATGCGTACAATTTGAGATTGCACATTTTGATGATTTGGATCATAAACCCACCCCATTCGGGGATCAATGTACTCAGATTGGAGTCGTCAGTAGTTTAGTAAATTCTGGTAACTATGGACATAGCAAGGTGACGTCTCTTCTCCTCCCAACTCTCTTCCTTATTTGGCTCATTTTGTAGAAGGTAACCAGCTAATTGAAGCCTCAATTGTCTATGGGATCCCCAAACCATTGACAATGGCAACTTGCAAGAGGCTTTTCTCATCTTGGCATTCTCAATCTCTTTCACACACTCCATTCCCTCAAGACAAATGTATTTTATCTACATCTGGAATGAAAACACAAAGTAATTTCACCCTCTCTCACCTCCAAATATGCAAACCCAACATTCATGTTATCTTCGAAACCAAGTTTAGCAAGACCTCCTCTCTGCAGTTGGACACATATCTGATACTGTGAAACATGTTAAGTATATTTTAAAAATATTTTTTTAATTCTAGATAGTTTTGAGATATGTCAAGTATACACAATCGATAAGTTGGGGTTAAGTAGAGAATATGCGATTGATATATCTGGAATTAGCAAAATATGCGACTATTATCTAGAATACGCAGGATATGTGACTATTAAGTTTAGGATACGTCGAACAAAATATATGATTTTCTTTAGTTTTAAAATAGCCTATTGAAGTAAATAAGTGGTTTTCTACAAAAGAATTTTTTTAGTGAATGTGTCACGACTTACTGCCATTTTTTTTATGTTGTTTGTAAATGTAAAGACGAAGAAAGAAATTCTATCACCTATTTATTAAAGCAACAAAGAATCAAAATTTCACTATATTGATTCATTTTTTCACTTCTTCTAAGTGCAAGATAAACCCCAAGGGGTTGCAGCTTTTTTTCAACCCATTGGGGCTCTCCCTTCGCCACCCCCATGGAGGTGGTGTACAGGGTCAATACCTATGCACTCTTACTACAGGATGCATACCTAGCCAACATTTGATTTGATATTTTTTTCTTTCCCTCTTCACTATTCAATGAAGAGTCGTTTTGGTAAAATGTATACACACTTTTATGAGAAATAATATAGACATAGTGGTTGGCTAACAAGATACTATGCATAATAAGATCTTGCCTTGGGGCGCACACATATTTATTGCGAACTTACCCCTTTTCATTATATTTTAGAAAAAAATTGATACTTTATTATACTTTTTTTATTTTTTAAAAAGAAAAATAAGTGGATTTGTGACAACGCAATATGACCTCAAAATGGTTGATCCATTTCGTATAGTACTTTTTGAACAATACCTCTCATAACACCTCATTACTCTTAAATTTAAGATTTGACCCATCTAGGAAGTCAAAGCAAGAGTCTGATATAAATAGCTTATAACAAACCGTTACATATTTGATGTTTTAGATGAGTTGTCCATCAAAATACTTGAATAATAACATTGATATTCTTTTTTGCCAATTAAGATTCATAGATTCCTTCACTATATCTTATACTATGTATTGCACTACAAAATATGGATGTTGCATGAATATTAGTTGTATATCTTTAAATCATCAATACTAAATTTATAATATAGTACAACAGATAAAATATACTTATTTATTAATGAATCATTTTGTATCCGGTGTCTATCTTTTTCAGATTTTGTCGAATCGCCATATCAATGCCATGCCATAGCTATATCCATATCCATGCATCATAGAAGATATCTAAGACTAAGGGGACTACAATATCAAAAGAACATGACAATAAGAGATGTAAACAAATCAAAGAGTCACAATGACAAATGCAAAATGCAAGAAACAATAGAAATCTTGATTAAAAAAAACTGACCCCCCCCCCCCCCCCCAACAAACAAAAAAAAATGAGAGAAGAAGGAAAAATTAAGTCCACACCCTCAAGGTGCATACCTTCAGATTGATAATAGCAACCTTGTTGGCTGGTGCAGAGAGCTGTTGACTAATGTAAGCCATGGATTTCAACATTGGCTCCAGGGTGATCCTTGTAAGTCTAAATTGCACTTCTGTTTCTCCTGAAGGAGCCTTTCCATAATCTTGCAGCTGCAGTTGGGGACGACAAAAGCAAAGAAGTGAAGGTTACCAAAATAAATAAGTTTTTCTTAATTAACAATTATAGTACCCTTACAAGCATACCACAAGCAAAGTCTTATAGTATCATGTATCCAATTTTTACAATGTATTTAACATATTCACACACATTATGGATGCAAGAAATGACCATATGACGAGGACAGATTCATTAAGAGTCTCCCTACAAGTTTCCTGATATAGTAATGAATTAGAATGGCAACACTAGTTCCTCCAGGACTGATAGATGGATCGGCTTCCACTTTTCCAATCAGAGGAAAGCAATATATATTTTGAAATAAAGCAAATCACTACTAAAACATGGAAGAGATGATAACAGCACAGTAATCAATCCAAACTTATTTCCAACGACAAAATGGAACTTTAGAAGCACGCATGCATACCTTCAGGTTAATGACAGCTACTTTACTGGCTGGTGTTGAGTTTTTATTTTCTATGACCCAAGTCATGGACTTAAAACAAGTGAGAACCACCTACATACATTAATGATAGACAAAAGAAGTAACCACCAAAATTCAAGATTAATTTTTAAAACACTAGCAAAATGAGGAAAATGTAAATTACAAGTTTAACATAAACAGCCAAAAGGACACCTCTAACTTCATACCGAATTATCCGGAAGGCCACCATCACGGTTAATAGCCACAGGGGCCATGCTTGGCTGATTCAAATCACCAATAGGAACTCCAACATCATTAAGATTAAAATGAGGCAGTATAGCATCTTGCTGAGGCCATAATTGTGGTGGACTCATACCGGAAGTTGATGTAGGGGTCTTCTTGTTACTGTCATCCTGAGTATTGCCGCTGCCCTGACAGGTAGAAGGTGTAACTTTAGCAACATTTTTCTTTACTGCAGCAATCTTCCTTGCCCCCTCTCTGAGAGCACTCAGGGCTGCATCATAAGTCTCCACAGCAACTGCTCCTTCCTCTGCATATTTAATGGCTACCTGGCATAGATTGTTGAAGCGCAAGGTCAGAGACTCGATACCCTGAGAATCCACATCTTGCTCCTCTGATCCAAGGCCAGCTCTGGCATTCCTTGTCCATCTCTTTAATATGTAGTGGGACGGAAGTGTGAGAATGTTTGTTACAGTGAATACAGTCAATATGTGCCTACAGAGAATGCCCGAGTACTCAAACATCTGACAGCTGCAGCTTGCTTTCATCTCTGAAATATTCAATGTGATTATGTATGCCTTGTGATCATGCTCGTATTTTGCAACCCTAAATTTGCTAACCACCCCATCACCCTCAATCTTATTTGCAGTATAAACAAAAGTTTCAACTAATTCCTCTTGAAACTTAGCAAAAACTTTTCTGGTATAGAGGTTTGCCGCCTGTTGTTCCATTGGCGACGGTGTCTTCAGTACTGGTGTGGTGCAAATTGTGTCATATTCTGCTTCTATTTCCCTTTCTAATGAATTCTCTAAAGCCCTTTCATACTGCTTGAAGAACAATGGTAAGGTAGTTTGCTGATTCACGTACCCATCGAAATAGGAGCTAACCCCATGATTTGAGGACAGTGCACCAAAGAAAGTACCCCGAAAATAAACGGGGGCCCACTGCATGCGGGCTTTATATACTGCTTGGAGCCACTCATTTTTCTGGAGATCATACCTACCAAGGATAGAACCCCACGATGATTCAAATTCCTCAATCGTCTCAGAAAAGTTGATGCAGCTATAGAGCTCTCCATAGAAGGAAGGGTGAGCAAGATAAACATGTGCCAACCTCTCCTGACCCTCTCGTAAGATGTGCCACTTACAAATGCAGTGACGAGTTTCTGGAAGCACCTGATTTACTGCTGCCTGAATTGCTCTATCTTGGTCAGTCGTTAGAGAAATGGGAAGACAATCATTCATTGCAGATAACCATGTCTTAAAAAGCCAAGTAAAGGAAGACTCCGACTCATCCAAAAGTAATGCACAACCAAATAAAACCATTTGGCCGTGATGATTTACACCAGTGAACGGAGCGAATGGAACCTGAAACTGATTAGGTCTGTACATCGTGTCAAAGATAACAGCATCGCCAAAATGACTATAAGCTGTCCTCGATCTTGCATCAGCCCAAAAAGCATTACTCATGCGATTGTCATCATCAAGTTGTATGGCATAATAAAAACCAGGATTTTCAGCCTGCATCTTCTTGAAATAGTTGAGGAGATTTTGAGCATCTCTTCCAAGAGTTCTCTTCCGGCTACAAGGTTGAACAAAATATGCAGGCCCAATACTCCTAGCTGGGAAATTTGTTTCAACTGGGGAGGCATTCCAAGCTCCTCGATTAGGATCATGTGCTACATGATTTCCATCCATGGAGACAATAGCATCACTTGCAGCATCAAATGTTTCGGAAGCATTTTTTGTAGCACCGGCGAAATGCCTACGTGTTCGAAGGTAATGCACTTTGTTCTGACTGACTGTAGAATGGTTATGATCCTCCACAAATTTTGTCACAACCCAACTATCTGGATCCTTTCTCTCTATTCGAAGCATAGCATTGCAGCTTTCAACATTCTTTCTTTTAAAAACCTCTCTGGAACATGCAAAATCCCATGTAATGATAGGCCCATCAGGTTTAGTACGGCTGTATTGACCAACATGGGTGCTAAAACCCACATGCCTGGCATATGAATCATAGAAATTCTTTGCAGCTTCTTCAGAGTCAAACTCCATACCAACATATGGCTTTGTATTCCAATCATCGCCCTGATTGGGTACCTCTCTCCCAGTAGAATTAGAATTTTCAGGAATAGGCTGTGATTCACCTTTATTAAGTTCAGCATTTGCTAACCCACGATTTGTCCTCCTCTTCCTTCCATCTACATCAACCACCTCAACATCCATTCTTGATAAGTGAACAACATTAAAGTATGTGTTGTTTCCTGGGATTATTGAAATTCCTCATTTCTGTCCATACTGGAGCAAAAGGAAAAGAAAGCAACACTACGCGTCAAACTACCAATGTGGCCAGCTCTAACAAAAGATTGAAAAATGTGATCTATTTCCAACCACACAATGGATACATTCACAAAAATACTCAATTTTCCCATTTTGTTTTACAATATATTACCGAACAAGAAATTAAAAAGCAATGAAACGAATGCAGTTCGCTAATTGCAAAAAAATTCAAACCAGAAGAAAACCATTGACAACTCCATTAATATGTCTACCACATATCAGATGGTTAGTAGAAGCACAAATTTAACCCTTCACTTGACGTCTAAAATTCATTTTTCCAAGAGAGTGCCTTAAACATAAAGGCCATACGCAGCAGATATCGCTATTAAATAACCAGAAAAAAAAAACCGATGGAAAATCAAGAAGTCTCTTAGATTTAAACAGTGATTTAAACCTAACAGGCATATCCCAAGAAGCAGAGACTTTATTAACCAACCAGGAAAAAATTATCAAAAATAAACAGATCTTATAGAATAATGTGGGACTGTCTTAACAACACCGTTAGTTGATTTAAACCCATAAATTCAATTCATAGCAATGGAACAGTATATAACCAAGCAAATGAGAGGAAAAAGTAGTAAAATGCCAAATAATAACAAAGTTCTCCATATATTAAGTTAAAATCTAAAGTAAAGAATTATCATTAAAATCCAAATAAATTTTCCAGTTAAGAATAAAAGGTAGCATTTTATAAATCTTCAGAATAATATATAGGCACATCTCTATTTAACAGTTCATATATTCCATTTACCATCCACTTCCAATTTAACTCCTTCAATGAGCATTCTTACCCCATAATCTTATTGAGTAAAAGGAAAGGGAAAGAAATATAAAACTTTTCTATGTTTCTATTTCTATTTTACTGAGAGAAAAATGTAGGGTGTGGGTTGTGTGGTGCTATAAATAACTGTTTTCATATTATTACTGAATTACACATCCCCCACAAAAAATTAAGAAACAGTTTGGTAACACTTCTTAAAATTAGTTTCTATCAATAAAAGAGTAACTTTTACATTTTTTTCTTTTGCTTTTTCGTTCAAATCAAAAGTACAAAAAGTTAAAACACATTTAGTGACCATTCTACACTAATGTATTTGCAATTCCGCATATGCGAGAGAGCAAACTCAAAGCCAAAAAAAAGAGCAAAACTTTTTGAGCATACTTCCATGATTATTTACCTGTCAAAAACACAATTTCAAGGTCAACCAAATCCTCCTTGCTTCTTTTTTTTTTGGTTTTTCTGTGAAAAGCAAACAACCCCAACTCAAAATAAATCATTACCTAGTGGAACCTCAGTCTTATTTTTCTAAAATGTAAATATACAACATTTGTGGGCAAAAGATATAAACTTCATTTTTATTTTCGTTTTTATTTTAATCTATTTTTCTTTTTCAAAAACAGCTTGTATACGTGGTATTAACCAAAAGGAAAATGAATCTGACATTAAAATATTCTAGTAGAATGCAAAAAGACATTTTTCCTTGCAAAAAGGCTGCTAAACAGGTACACCAAAAAACAGAGCAGAGCAATTTGTATAAGGGACAGTTTGGGTAAAACAAATTTAATACAATTGAAACCCAAACCATCACAATTCCAATTGAAACTTCCCAGGCAGTACCAAACTTTTCAGCTGTAATTTTGAGCAAAACCAATAAAGAAATCTGTCCAAACAATGCCTACACTACCAAACCCTAGTCCTTGTTTCTGTGAAACATTCCAAAAAAAAAAAAGGGGAAATCAAAACGTACCAGTTAAATGGACAGTAGAGCCAAGTTGAATGAAGTCATGAACTGAAATAATAGGGCAGTCTTTCTTCTCCCTCCCTCAACCTCTCTCTCCTACTGGGTGAGTGTGCGCGTGACAATGTGACTCAGCCGAGGGCTGTGAGTTGGGGGAACCAGTTCAGTCGATACCCCGCCAAGCCCAGACGAAACTCGTTTCCTTCCGTTATTTGGCCTTTTTTGTTTTTCTCTTTCCGTTTTCAACCCGCCAATTATAACTACACTTTTGACAGTACCCCCAAATTATAGGATAAATTTCAATCAGGCCCTCTTGTAATTAGGTCAAATGATACTGACATTTAAAAAATAACTCGTCGACCCCTAGCATTAAAATTTGGCCGGTTTTACTGGAGTTAATAAAGGGCGGGGTTATTCCCGCCCCACAAATCTCCATTTTTACCTCATTAAACTATAAATCATAAAAATATTAAATTCACCTCATTGATATTCATCCTACTAATAATTAAGTTCGTCTCATTCTATATCCACATCATTAATAGCTAAACTTATCTCAATCATTACTTTAGAATTTCTTTTTATATCTCATCTCATATAGTCTATACAAAATATATTCAATTGGATTATCTATTAAAATTGAACAAACAATTATGTATAAGCCGTGTGATTCGAAGAGGGAGACTTCATGACCTTTTTCTTTTCCTTTTCAAGAAATTTAGTTTCCGGTGTGACCTCCAACGAAGATTTCAAAAGATTTTTTTCTATATATTGAGAAATTATGTGTGAAGAACATCTTTTTTTCTGTGAATTCCTTCAATCGACGATTAAGAAAAAAAGAAAGAGAAGCGTATAGTGAAATCGGAGTATTATTCCGACGATGAGATTGAAGAAGATAGAGATCGAACAACGATAGTTAAAACAATTTGCATAAACTGTGTGAGATATGTATAGAAAGAAACCCTCAAGGTGAATATTGAGATAAATTTTTATTAATGGAGTGCGTATAGAATGAGGTGAACTTAGTAGTTTTATAATTTATAGTTTAATGGGATGGAAACGGAGATTTGTGGTGGGGGAATAACCCCAACCATTAATAAAATGTCTTTTTTACACTCAATTTAATGTGACAATCTATCTAATATTATAGCTAAAAAAATTAATTCTCAACTTATATAAACACAACAATGGTTATGATTGATTCAATTTTTATCTACTTTGATCTACCGATTTTAAATTCATCCTAATTTTTTTTTCATTCAAAAATAGCACCTTCTTTACACGGCCCTTAATGTCAAACAACTAAACCAACATATTTCTCAATATTAGATGAGGAGGAAAAAAGTGACCCAATGTGAAAAGCCCATTTGTATATTTACGGCCCAACCCAGCTTGTAAAAGAGCCCTAGTCCAAGTCAAAGAAGGCAAAATGCACCATGTGGGATAAAGTCAATCCTTTATATACGGATAATCTGAAGACTCATTCAAGTGGTTAATAATCTAATCCTAACTGAATTGGAGATTAGGCAGCCAAAATCCAATTCTAAGTGGAACTCTGTTACTGGATGAGTCTATAAATACAACTCCCATCAACATCCCAAGTAGGTTAGTCTTAGCTCTGAAAGCGTTTTATACCATTGAGTCCTCTACTGACTTAGACATCGGAGGGTCAATTCCCGGAGCTCCCCTACAATCTCCGACTTCTTATTTTTCAAGTGATCGGAGTTCAACACGAAGGTCGTCCAAATTTTAGCATCAACGATTAAATTTTGGCATTAGCCAAAGTGATTCATATTATCACTTGTTCGTATCGCCTCACATACGGGTAAGTTCTTGATTTCATGTCAATTCATTATCTGCACTTTTCATGCATTAAGCATCTTGTTATTGTTATGGTGAAACAATAAAAAAGATAAGCATTCAAATCCCTATATTGTCATAAACTTGGCGGCGTAGATCTGTTGTCAATTTGTCATATAGGATATAAACGAGTTCGGCATAGCTAATTTGTTACCACTACTTTCTTGAAATTGAAACCTTGACTCTCTGTGACACGGGTCTGGCTCCTCTGTGGTTGGGAGCTAACCACATATTTTGCGGTTTAATGAAACGACGGCGTTTCACTGTGGTTTTGGAATAATTTTTTTTACTGACCCTTACCAAAACGACGTCGTTTTGGTCCATATAATTCCACACCTATAAGCCTTCTTCTTCTTTTCTTTCTTCGTCAGACTCATGCGTCCTACCTCTCTCTCTCTCTTCTCCTACCTCCGGCGACAAAAAAACTCTTTCTCTCCCTTCTTTCCTACCTCCGGCGACAATTGAAACCCTTCTTTCCCTCTCTCGCTGATCGCTGAGGAGTGAGAGAGAAAAATGGTAGAGGAGATAGAGAATTCAAAAAGAGAAAAGGAGACTGAGAGAGGTGGTGTTGCAATGGAAACCCCACAGCGGAACCCCACAGAGAGACTGAATAGAAACAATGCATAGTAAGATATATACATATGCACTCCTGAATAGACAGAGGCCATGGTATCTTCAAGAAGAATAACCAGTAACCCAAATTAATCGAAACCCATTTCTCAAATATTTTCTAGTAACCCAACATTGGAAATTAAAGATTATCAGCACCTTCAAGTGAAACCAAAAAACATCAATAATCCCCCCCACCAATTCAAAACGATAATTACCAAATTAATCAAAACCCAGTGCTAAAAAACTTTCAGAGTAACTGCATACTACTAATCAAAGACCAATTCTACAAGTCAAAGCCCAGAGACAAGGGTTTCAGTTGTCGTTGGAGGTAGGAAAGAAGGGAGAGAGAGAGCTTTTTTGTCGCCGGAGGTAGGAGAAGATAGAGAGAGAGGTAGGAGCGCTTGAGTCTGACGAAGGAAGAAAAGAAGAAGAAGGCTTGCAGGTGTGGAATTATATGGACCAAAACGATGTCGTTTTGGTAAGGGTCAGTAAAAAAAAATTCCAAAACCACAGTGAAACGCAGCCGTTTCATTAAACTGCATAATATGCAGTTAGCTCCCAACCGCAGAGGAGCCGGACCCTTGTGACACATGCCCATTTAAATTTTCAAGTTGTGAACCATGCTCTGTGATTTTCCCTCATTACATGTTCCCTTCTAATTACCTAAGTTATCAAGAGACCACTCTAGCCAAGGATAGCAAGTGTTTAGCACTTAATATTGTATATTTCATAACATAATCCATTCATTTTATAAATTTAATGGTTGAATATTCTTCCAAGTTGGGCGTGTAACTTGATCGCAATCATATTTGTGGTTGCAAGTGTAAGAATAGTGATAAATATTCATGAAGTTCATCCCTATTGGTGGAAACCACTTCCCAAAGTTCAAGGAAGCCTTTCATTGGTTGGGCCGGGTGGAGGAAACTTCTTCATCATTTCACCCATCACCCGTGCTGTACTCCATGTCCAATGAGAAGGAGGGAATGAGAGGAATATAAAGAGATGTATTTTTATACGAGGAGCTCCTCTTTTTCTTTAGTTTTTCATTTTGTTTTAGATCTTAGAAGTTAAGTTTTTGTTGAAGTTTCCATTGTAAGAGCTTCATTGGGTTTCAGAGAAGACAACTCCTGTGTCAATTTCAAAGCTTTGTTATCTTTGTATTTGAACTTAGAAATTGAGAATCAATCATAGTCTACACATTTCCTTTAATCTAGTTGTTCTTTTACATATGTTTGCTATGTTATTTATTGCCGCTTTCGAAATTATAGGTTTTGCTTCTGGCTAAGTTTCGATGTGATCCGATGGATGATTCTTGTTTGTGATTGAGCTTTGTTGATCCTCTCATATTCTTACCACGTAGTATGCTTTTCGGATGGTACAAATTACTTTTGGAAACTAGTGTTTATTCATGCATTTTGATTAATCGTCGACGAACCTCCAGCACGATTAATGCTTAGAGTATAGATTAACATCTACATATTTATCATTATAGATTCTAATACCCATCTTTAGAGTTACAGATCTTCTACATTGGGTTGTTGTTGAATATTTGTCGTTCCAATGAATATGATTACGAGTTTGGATGTGTTATAAGTGAGGATTGATAAGCTTGTTTCGAATGTGGATTTTAGGGACCTTGGAGATAATTTGTTTTTGATCCACTTCCCAACGATGATGGACGGGAAAAGGGTGCTTGAAGGGATGCCATGGTCCTTTGATAACCACTTTCTCCTTCTTAAGGAGTATGTGGGAAATATTCCAACGTCCAAGGTAAGTTTTAGGCATTGCCCATTCTGGGTTCAAATTTACAATCTGCCATTTAATTGCATGAATCAGGGTACCGAAAAAATTATCAAAAATCGAGTTAGTGAATATATTGAGACTGATCTGATTCAAGATGGGATTGGCTGGGGTAGGTATCTATGAGTTAGGATTTTGCTTGATGTAGATAAAGCACTTATCTGGGGTATGACGGTTCGAGGGGGTAATGGAACAAAGTTATAGTCTATTTTAGATATGAAAGGCTGCCGAATGTGTGTTATTTTTGTGATTGCTTTGGTCATGGGGAAAGAGATTGTTCAGTTCGTTTGGGGACTCAAAGCTCCAATAAAGGTCCTTTGCAATATGGACCATGGTTAAGAGCTTTGGGGGAGAAGACTAATAAGGTAGTCCAACAGAAGAAAACCTTTACTGAAGTTCATCAAGTTGTTGAGCAGGGAACCACGATGGTCAGAGAGGTAGGGAAAGGGGAAGACCCGACAACGGTTGATGCCATGGTTCTGGAAGTTGGTGATAACCCAACAAGTTTGGAGTTAATGGAACACGTTTCCATGATGATAGGTGGTTCTGATACTATTAAGATGGGTGAGAAAGAAGCGGCTGCTGAGGAGAGAAGGGGTTTAAAATGGTTGAGTTTGAGTCCAACTTGGGGAATTTATCTAATAAGCATTATCTAAGTGAGGAGTGGCCCAATAAGTCAGTTGGGCCAGAGCTATTTGTGGCCCAAATTCAAACATTGAGGCAGGTCGACAAGCCCACAACTATGGGGGATAACGAGTTTTTTAGCCCACAGATCAAAAAAGACCATTTACAGTGTGAAGGGGATATTGTTAAGTTTGGGACCATTGAGACTCAATCCCTTATCGAGGTTGAAGAGGATGACACATTCAAAGGGAAAGGCATCTTGGTGGAAGAAAATAAGGGAAGGAAAATCTGAAAAATTGGAAACGGCAGGCTAGGGCTCCGAATGTCATAGCTAAAACAAAGAGGGAGGAGATCGAGGGAGGTAAGCGAAAGGCAACAGTTGCAATTCACACGATGGAGGTGGATGGGCAGTCGACTTCGAAGAAAAGGGTTCTTTTTTGCCAGGTACAATCTGGGAAAGGGGTTTCAAATTCCAAGCGTCCAACGACAGAGTCTGGTTTCCAGACCTACCGATCGCCATGAAAATACTAAGATGGAACTGTCGAGGAATTGGGCAATCTCGGACAGTTCGATTTTTTCACGAATTTGTGAAGAAAGAAAGGCCCCATTGGCGTATTACTGGATTTTATGGAAACCCAGAGGTGTCTAGACGTTCAGAATCCTGGTCCCTATTACGTTTGCTCAGGTCACGGTGTGGGTTACCTTGGATATGTGCTGGTGACTTCAACAAAATTCTTACAAATAGTGAGAAGAATGTAGGAGGGAAAGACCAGAGAGTCAAATAAGAGTTTTCAAAGATGCACTGGATAGTTGTACTTTGATGGATCCTGGATATGAGGGGTACCAATATACATGGTGCAATAATTGGTTGTATCCTCGTACGGTTTGGGAGAGATTGGATATGGCGTGTGCCACTACTGATTGGAAAGAACTATTCCCGAATGTTGGTGTGCGCCACATTTTTAGTAGGGATTCAAATCATTATAAAGTTCTTATAGACACAGTGGCACGGAACCCAATGAATACAACTGTCAGGCAGCAGAGGAAGTTTAGATTTGAGGAGGCTTGGGTTAAGAGAAACGATTGTGAACCGTTATTAAGGAAGCATGGGAGTCTGGGATATCACAGATGGGAAAAAAGGGGATTATTACAAATATTCAGAATTGTAGGATGGGATTACTTAGGTGGAAAAAAGAAATTGTTGGATATGTCCCTGCTAAAATTGAGCAGTTTAAAAAGAACCTTGTGAGTCTTCAAGAAGGTACAATTTCTGAAAATGTTAGACAACAACAATGGGCACTGAAGGCTAAATTGGATGAGCTAATGGATCATGAAGAATCTTACTGGCGTCAAAGATCTAGAATAAATTGGCTTAAAGATGGGGATAAAAATTCTGCTGTTTTCTATGCTTGAGCATCACAGAGGAGAAGAACGAACTGGATAGGGAGATTGAAAAATCAATACGGGGGGTAGTGTGAATCACAGGAAGAGATTGGAAGTGTCGCTGTTGCATATTTTCAATCATTGTTCACTACGGGTAAACCACAAGATTGAGATTTAGAGGATGTTTTGAGCAAAGTGATAAGCAAGGTATCTGACGAAATGAACTCAAGACTAATGCAATGTTTTAGAGCAGATGAGGTACTGTTAGCTTTATCTCAAATGTACCCAACTAAGTCCCCTGGTTTGGATGGCATGCCAGCACTCTTCTTTCAAAAGTACTGGCATGTGGTAGGAGCAGATGTCCTAAATTGTGTGTTATCTTTTCTCAATGGAGTGATTTTCCTTCTAAGTTAAATTACACCTACATCATTCTTATACCAAGGTCAAAAAAACTAAACATATGTCACAATTTCGACCTATTAGTCTTTGTAATGTGCTATATAAGATTTTATCTAAGGTGTTAGCCAATAGGGTTGAAAATTATTCTTCCCTCAATTATTTCTGAAAATCAAAGTGCTTTTGTCTCGGGTCGGTTAATAACTGATAATGTCCTTGTGGCTTTTGAAATTAACCATTATCTTAAATGCAAAAAGTGGGGCAAGGAGGGTCATATTTCTTTGAAGTTAGATATGAGTAAAACATGTGATAGATTAGAGTGGTTTTCTTGGAGAGAATGATGAGAGCATTGGACTTTGCCAATGAGTGGATACGATTAATTATGCAATATGTGGAGTCAATCTCATATTCTTTGATGCTAAATAATGAGCAGATTGGTTATTTTTGTCCTCAAAAGGGGATCCGACAAGGAGACCCCTTATCTCCTTACCTTTTTCTTATTTGTGCAGAGGGAATGTCTTCGCTGCTTAAAGATGCCAAAAGAAGGGGATTTATTTCACGAATAACTTTGGGTCGTGGATGTCCCAGAATTTCTCATCTTTTTTTTTGCGTATGATAGCCTTCATTTTTTCAAGGCCACCTCCTCCAAAGCAACTGTAATTAAGGCTGTTTTACGAATCAGCATCGGGACAACAAATTAGTTTGGAGAAATCTGCAATGGTATGCAGCAACAACGTCCCAGAGACAAGAGCAAGAGAAGTGCAATCTATCCTTGGTGTTTCTAGGGTAAACCAGCATGAGAAATACCTAAGATTACCATTTGTGGTGGGCAGGTCTAAGAAGGAGGTGTTTACTAATTTAAGGGAGCAGGTTTGGCAGAAGTTACAGGGATGTAAAAGATGCCTATTATCAAGGGCAGGTAAAGAAATTTTGATCAAAGTAGTGGCCCAGTCAATTCCAACATATGCTATAGGATGTTTCAAACTTCCAGAATATTTGTGCAATGAGTTGAAGTCTTTTGCTTCCAAATTTTGGTGGGGTCAAAAGGAAAAGGAAAGGAAAATTCATTGGAAAAAGTGGGATGATATTTGCAAGGGAAAAAACCAAGGTGGCATGGGTTTCAGGGATTTGAGAACTTTCAGCATGGTGATGCTAGCTAAACTAGCATGTAGAATCCATCATGGTACTGATACTCTTCTTCATAAGGCTATGAAAGCGAAATATTTTTCGTTAACATCATTCATGCATGCCAAGCTAGGGTACATGCCATCATACACATGGAGGAGCATCCTAGAAGCTAGGAAAGTGATTGAAGCCGAATCAAGATGGAGAATAGGTGATGGTTCCAAAGTTAAAGTGTGGCACGATAGGTGGATTCCAACACCCATTACTGTCAAAGTGGTGAGTCCTTTGCAAATACTAGAGGAGGAGGCTACGGTGTGCCAGCTTATTGACCCCCAAATGCGAGATTGGAAAACACAGTTGGTTGATGAAGTTTTTTTGGAGCATGAAGATGAGGTAATTAAGCGGATCCCGTTGGGAGTTTCTCCGATGGAAGATAAACTGATATGGCATTACAACAATAATGGTGGATTCTCTGTAAGGAGTGCTTATCATTTTGTTTATGAGGGTAATTTATTAGCGTCGGGAATATCCACTACAAGCTCTTCATAAAGTCTTGATGGCAACTAGAAGGTGTTATGGAACCAGCGAGTCCCAAGTAAAGTTAAAATTTTTGCTTGGAGAATGTTATTGGATGCTCTCTCTACAAATGAGAATTTATGGCGAAGGAAGATTCGCCGGAATGGTGTGTGTAGTGTATGCGGAATGGAGATAGAGTCTATTTTACATATTTTAAAGGAATGCTTTTGGGCAAAGAAATCCTGGGAAGGCTGTCCACTACGCCATTGGGTTCATCGACCTGCAACCAATATCCAAAACTGGTTTTGGAAAGTCACTCAACCATTAAAGCCCCATTTGTTTTCGCTTTTCCTGTTGCACTGCTGGTTTATATGGAGGAATAGGAATGAAATCCTTTTTCAGAATCTGGAAAATGACCCTAGGTTACTTGCCCAAAATGCAGCATTGTACTTGGAGCAGTTTGAACAGACTACGTATATGGATTTTGCACACACCGCTGTAGTAGATCCAATTCGTTGGTCTCCCCCAAATTCTGGTATGTTCAAGGTAAATTTCGATGGAACATTATTTAACTCTGAAGGGGCTATTGGTGTGGGTATTGTTATTAGGGATGATTTTGGGCTTTTTTATTGAGGGGATGTCAAAGAAGATAAATTCGTTGTATGATGCGCAAACAACAGAGAATATTGCTACAAGTGAGGCTCTGTTGTTTGCTAGGTAGATGGAGTGTGAGGAGATTTTGCTGGAAGGGGACTCATCTATAGTGATGAAGATGACAGTTGATGCTAATGAGGATTTTTCTCCTTTGAGATCAATTATAGCAAATGTTAGGAGTTCTATACATGATTTTCATTCTTTTTCTATTTCTACAATTAGACGTACTAGAAATTGTGTTGCACACAAGCTTGCTAGGATGGCTAGATGCTAGGAATATTTTCATGTATGGAAGGATATGGCACCAGACTTTTTAGTGCCAATCCTCTGTTCATATTGTTCTGATTAATATATCCCACCGTTTCTGTAAAAAAAAGGATTGACCGACTGTTTTCTATTGATTTTCATATATTAGAATTCTATTTCTCAAAATTTTCACAAACCAAAGGATTTTACTTTCATTTGCGCACACACATCACCAATTAAATTCCATTAGTTCCTAGAGGAGACAACCTTGGAATTGTCCAAGTTACTACACCACATAGTTTTCCTACGATTGGGAAGCACGTTGTTACATTTTCAGAAGGAGTAAAAGAAACCAATCAAGCAACGAGCATAGATCGGCCCCTATCGGTTTTTGAAGCACAAAACTAAACAAAAACTAGTCATCTTGAACACTAAAGAGTGTTGCTCAAGAGAGGTCCGCCAATGACTCAATCTATGTTTTCAAAACATAAAATTGTTTAGGAAATTTTTTTACGGATTACTTCCAATTCCATTTTCATCTCAATCATCCTAAGTTAAAAGTAGCTAAGGGTTCATCTTAGGTACCTAGATTATTATCTTTGTCTTAAGTATGAAGGTGCATACAGAGGTTGAATGATGTTGTGTTGATGCTTGAGCTCCTCCTTTCAATGACGTTTTCAGATCTTCAACTTGATAGCATTATGACAAAAGAAAAAGTTGAGATTGACAATGACTCCATGAAATTAGCCAATTACAAAATTTGATCTAATCTCTCCCTTTGGCAATTTCGTGACAAAATACACAAGTTATAAATTAAGATTATAGCCTAAAAACCATTGAACAAAACGAATTGTAAATCTAATCTCAACTCTCACATAGTCATAAATCTCTATATAAGTACAAGGTCTACTTCTTTAAATGAAGCTTGAAGATCGTAGTCTTGCACATCACCACTCAAACCAAAATTTCGTAAAAAGCATCACATGTTAGAGAATTAAATAACATAATTACAGGTTTGAAAAGCACCAAGTTAAGCATAGGGCATAAATGTGTATACATCATGCAAGCATAAATATGTAACATTTTAGGAATTAACTTGCCCAATATGCTTGAGAACCTATTGATCTATCAACATGAAACACTACAAACTCTCCCCTTTAGTTGGTGTTCACAAGTAAAATAACAAATGAAAAATAAACAAGTGAAAGATAGGTGACTTTATGCCAAGTTTGCAAATTTACTCTATAACACTCCAATCCCACTACACTATTATTATAAAAATAAAATTTAGGCAATATCACTATTAATAAAACATTATAACATGACATTTAAAGAAAACCCACGCTAGAAATATTTATCTTAGGATCATTTTTTAAAAGAAAAATCATATGCGCGTGGCACACTGGCCTGCTACCATGTAGAATATACATATCCTAAAATATTTACAAGTGTTGCTTAGATGCCAAAACCAAAATATTGACATCATATACAACCCAAAAAGTTTTTTTTTTTAAGACATAAGAAACTGACATGAGCCCTTCCTGACACTCCTGATTGGACTTCTAGCTGCGGCAGTGAACTGCAAGCTTGTGTACAGTTTACCTGAAAAGATTTCATGCAAAAATTTTAGTGAGTTCTCATTAATGATTTCAAAGATAGAGCAAATAAAATAATGTGATGTCCTTGCTCATTTATGGAATTTTAATATTCTTGTTTTCATATCTTTTCTCGAAATTCTATTTCATTGCGCTACAGTTTCACACAGAAATAATCATCTTGCTACTCAGGTGACAAAACACTACAAAATAATATTCGTGATTCTATAACTTTTCTAGAAATTCTATTTCATTGCGCTACGGTTTTACACAGAATAACCGTCTTGCCACTCAGGCTACAAAACACCACACAAGTTTATCACCATATCAGTATACGATCGTCACTCAAACAACTTAACAACATGTATCATTTTCTCGATATTCTATTTTTTTTTAACAACTCACATCACATAAAAAATTTAGCTTCCGTCACTTAGACGAAATCAGTTTTAACTTATCTCAGTCACAAGGACAAACTTGAACACTTATGTTACTTTTAGTCACGTAGACAGCCTAGTCTAACAATTTGCTTGCGCCCCTTTGACGTCTTCACTACGCAAATAAAATATGTCACTTAGACATCCGACGCTTTATCATCTCAACCATTTGGTTTTTCTTTCTGCTTGTCACACAGACAACTAAATCATATTATTATAATCTGTCATGAAGACATTTTATTCCCATCATAACATTAGAACACTTAAGCCATTTATTCACAATAGAACTCATAAGCTAGATAATCACATAGAAAAAAAAATAAAAAATTACATGTGGATAAAATTGAATGTTAACGTACATATGTACCTTACTGAAAATTTATCGTGTTGATGACTCATCTGCCGGAGTTTTTTTAGGAGCGTTTTTTACGGTGCTTGCTTTACTCGAATTGGTTTACACAAAGAAAATTTCTTAATTTAATCATGCCACATTCAATAACTCAAACACATCTAGTCATATCAATTACAAACAAATTAAACCAGTAGTTATACTCAATTCGAGTCACATGACAATAATTCATTCGTAGCGAGTAAGATTACCTACTCGAGTCCATTACATCCAAATTAAACATTTCTCATAAAATTATAGTAACCAAAATGTAGTTGAATTTACATAATTTCCCAATAAAATCATAAAATTGCATGAAAATTTCATACTCATGAATTTCATGAAAATTCAAGAACAATTAACGAAATTTCTAATTATAAATATCCAATAAAATCATAAAATTGCATGAAAATTTCATACCCATGAATTTCATGAAAATTCAAGAACAATTAACAAAATTTCTAAGTACCCACCACACTTCAATTTTTTTTTTACAACAATACTAACTTAATTTACACATCCACAAAAATATCAAGATGTAACCTTCATGCATTAATCAAACCTCATACCCAACATCATACATCAATATGCAACATCTAAACACATACAAAAAAAGCATCCTTGAAATACATGCAACACTCTAAATGTCTAAATAAAAATAGGATTTCTACATCTTAGAAGAAAGAAAATGAATCATAATTCTTAC
Organism: Ilex asprella; assembly: GCA_023539305.1. Taxonomy (NCBI): domain Eukaryota; kingdom Viridiplantae; phylum Streptophyta; class Magnoliopsida; order Aquifoliales; family Aquifoliaceae; genus Ilex; species Ilex asprella. The sequence goes on from CM042189.1 coordinate 10,401,503, forward strand.
CTTGTGCCCACACTTTATTTTTTTTTTCTTCTTTTCTTTTCTTTTCTTTTCTTTTCTTTCTTTCCTTCTTCTTCCCTTGGTTTTCTTCTTCTTTCCCTCTTGGTTCTTGATCTAGCCGAAATATCCAAGTGCAAGAACTCTCTCTTTTTTTTTTTTCTTTCATTTTGCATGCAAGACATGCCTTGCATGTCTTGCTAAGTGGAAACTATCATCATGACCCTATATTATATA
>CM042189.1:10402133-10417519 GCA_023539305.1 Ilex asprella
ATATATATATATATATATATATATATATCCATATGTACTCCCTAGTTTATATATGTATTCTTTACACATATTTATTATATACATACATATATACAATTATATGTATGTACCCATTTTTTTTTCTTGTATACATATTTATACATAAACATGTATATACATATATTCAAATTATTGATAATCTATTAAATTCGTCTCTCGGACCCTTAACCACTCTTTGTATATACTAATACATTTTATTTCATTATTATTATTATAACAATGAATTGATGTCACATGCTTGTCACCCGATTAATTCCACATGCGCTAATGTACATAAAATAAAATAATATCATATGTCAACATTCTTATTTAATTTTTCACACTTTAAATAAAACAATTCTCCTTATAGTCATTATTTATAAAATTATCTCTAAAGATTAAAATATTTATAGTTCAGGTTCAAGTCTCATATCATTACTCATAATTAAATACTAATCGTCAATCTTACGCATGCATATCACATGTGAATATGCTTATGAAAAATATTATATATTGGTCATGCGTGTTCGGGTCTTACATACTCCCTCTGAGTATTTAGACAAACTCCATCTTTCTATTTTCACATGCAACGAATATAGCATAGTCAAGAGTAAATCTCCCCGATTCCTCATATATGTAGCTAAAATATTCTCCCCAATTCTTTTTTTTTGTCACAAATGCCAACTCAATGACAACATGCAACAAGCACGATACAAAATCAAGTTACCCAGCATATTCTTATCTTATTTGCTATAAATGTCAACCCAATGACAATGTATAACAATCATGACATAGAATCATAGTAAAAACAAGAAGGTAAGAATGCACCTCAACTAACCAAATCATGGAAGTAAAATAAACAAGGCATATAACTCAGAGTCAAATATGATAAACCCATCAAGATTAGAACTAAGAGCATGTCATAGCAACAAAAAGTTAACTAAACAACAAAACAAATAAACTAGAAAAGTCAACAACAAAAAGTAAAGATTACTTTAGTACATGCCATGAATGAATAGACACACTCTCATCTCCCATATGACCTAAACTAAAAGTGTCTATAAAAATAGCATATCAAATTGATGTATCTCCACCATCATTTTGGTGTAGCTCGGTATCTGAACGAGTCTCTTCTGCTACTAGCTCCCCAACGATCTGCTTACCTTTGATTAATCTGCTTAGTCAACCAACTCTCCTAGTAAGAGATCCAAAGACCACTTACTCAACAATCTTCATGCCCACAATCAGTTCATACAATGCATATAGTCTCTATGAAATAAGATGATAATGCTTCTTCATGCGTTGTTGCATACCCGAAAGCATGTCTACAAACGATGCTAACTGTGTAGCAAGGATTTTTAAACTGGGTTCATGTGGTGGTGTTGGTGTCCTCGACGTATTAGTCTCAGGATGCACTAGTGGGTCTCTACCAAATTTTTTCTCTCCTTAACATAGTCAGCTTGGGCCTTGCTCAATTTCATAGAACTTTTATTCAGAGGCCTCATAGGGTTCTGCAATTGGTCACTAGGTAGAACTATAACACCCTTCCCTTGGCAGATAAGAGTAATCAAATATCCAAAGGATAATAGATCTAATACTCGTCCCTATAAAATGGCTCAACGAATATACCCAAAATAATCATAGGAAAATCAAGATCAAACCTTTTATCTATAGCGTAAAACATCTGAACTTTAGGAACAGGAAAGTCTGAGACATGGGTATTTAGCTTTATTGTAGTTAAATTCAAAATTAAGCATCCTATACTCTGAGGTCAATGATTTTTGGTAGTTTTAGTGTGACCCAATATTTAGGATGATCAATGTCATACAACTCAGTAGCAACTACATGGAGAGGAGGCAATAGGTCTATCAGTTTTGCACTAAGATAAACATTCTCTATCCTAGGTAAGCCCAGTGTGGTAGCAATGGGGTCTACTAAAAAACTCAATACCTCTTATATAAGTGACAAAGTGGTAAACATGAGGATCAGGTTCATTAATCTGAATATGAGCATAAAATTCCCTCACAATGCTATCATTTAATGTCATGGGTTCACTGAACATCTAAGTCCATCCACAGTTAGTCAGATTAGTAACAATCGAATGAGTTGCCTCCGTGGTCTTTATTCCCCGTTCGATCAACACTAGCCTATGAGAGAATTTAACTCTGAATCTCTCTACAAACTCTAGTGACTGGAATTGAGTAGCTTCATCGAAGTTCTACTCGACATCTTTATAGACATCCTTAACTTGAGCCCGTTTATCTCTTCTTGGTTCCATTTGAACAAAATTATCTAAGGATCTAGGTCTCATAGATGTGGATTTGTGATGTAGATGATGAATCAACCTTAGATCTAAGAGGAATGAGTTTAGAAGAGTTAGAGAGGCTAGGGTTAGGATATATAGAGGTTTGGGACGTGAATGACAGAGTCTGGAATGCAAAGATCCATGTAAAACACTAATTTAAAACCTTGGCCACCGACTTAACATAAGGTCACTCGAGCGCTAATAAGACTGATCGAGGGGTCTCCGAATCTTCTTAGTCCTGTTCACAGATCAACCTCACTCCCTCTGTGGAGTAACCCAATTCTGACATTCCCTCATCCAACCTATCCTTCGAACCTTAAATGCATTCACAATTTATGTACAATCTAAATGCACTTCAATGCAATATATGGATCAATTTTGGATTTAATTTCAATGCAATTTTCAAATTAAACAACTAATGCTCAATGTTCATAATTATGAAAATTACACATGTTTGCATTATAAAGGCTCCATCCAAAATTCATCATCTTATTACATTACTCCAAGGCATATTCAAGAAATGTAGAACTCAATTTCATGTATTCTAGAGCAATGTTTCCTCACTTAGTTCAATTTCACTCAGACATATTCAAATTTTGTTCAACTTTGAGAAATTCAAGTGCATCAGGAGTCAAATCAAACTCAAACACAAATAGGATTTTGCTTAGTTTAAATTATTAATAAGCTCAACATGAATTCCTAATGCATTGTCTAACTGGTTAGTGAGTGTCCTAATAATCTTATTTTTAACAACTCCTTCTTTCTTTTATCCCTTCTACTTTATGACTTCAATTAACACGATTGTGAATTTCGTACTTTTAATGTATGCTTCTAATCAACATTAGCATGAGCTCTATGAGATATACAAATAAGTAATATTCATTCAAGAATAAGTACTCTCACAATTCAAGTGCAATTATTTTTAGCCATTTATTTATGCTTGCTTCACTTTTTTAGATTTTGTCACATTGGGCTCTTTTCTCACAATTGGCCTTTGACATCTTTTAAGAGAATGTGGTTTGACTAACAGTTAACCATGTGTTCACCTATCACAAATACTTAGAGTCCGTTAAAATCGTTAATACTTCAAACTAATCAAACTCTTAAATGTGAAGGTGAATAACATGCGTGTACTTGGTTTAGAAATTTTTCAAAGGCAAACACTATCTAAGCACACTAGGGTGAAAGAGACTTGAGCTAATGAATCGTGCAATAAGATTGATGCCACTAAGTTCTCTACCCCCCTAATATGACTCAAAGCAATGCATATTTTGACTTTGATTTAAGGATGAAATCATTACAATGCAAATCACTAATTTCATCCTTAAATTAAATTGTGCATTACCATGATCATGAACAAAGAAAAATAAACAAAAGAATTTTTTTGACCTTTTATTTTCCAATGTTTTTGAATTTTTTAGAATAAGAATATACATGAAAAAAAAATATGCATGGAGATGCATTAAACAAGGAGAAATACATAAAGCAATTACCATAAATCCTAAAAATAAATGTCAAAATTGGCATCAAAACTCTTTTTGAAAATTTTCTATTTCTTTTGTTTTTGGTTTTTCATATTTCTCTTGTTTTTGTATTTTTATTTTTCTAATGTTTTTGTATTTTCAAATAGAAAACAAATAATAAAGAAAGAAAGAAAACTATGTACGAAGTATGACCCTAAGATGTTAGAAAAAATGCATTAAAGATCACCTAGGTCCATAAACTAACCTCTCCTACTTCTTAGAAGCCATGACCTTAGTAGAAGTACTCGAGGTTTCTAACTTGGTTGAGATGGTGAGTTTCTCAAAATCCTCCCTAGTTAATCATACTTGTTTTCCCTTCTAAAACTCGGGTTAGTCGGAGAATGAGTGGAAGAAAACCTCTCTTCTCCCTAGATGTATACAGATCAATTTTGACCTTGGAGTAGAAGGAGCTTTGGGCACTCTAGCATGTGGATCACGGAATGATGCATGATTATACTTGGACTCACAAGACCTCTCCTAAAGCTTAGAAAACATTGATACTTGTTGATTTAAGGCTTTGGATTGGTTGGCTAGATGCACAAGCTTTTTATTTAAGACATCCCTATTTTTCATGCATTGTCTACTATGATGTCCATGTTCTCCACAAGTATAACACAAATCTTGATTAGTTTGGGTTTCAAAAATCATGTTCTTCTTTAAGTTCCTATCTTTACCATTTCTAGTCATTTTAGAACTTGCGCTTTCTTGTGAGGGTGATGGGTTAGTGTTACCCTTCACAAACATGATCTTGAAAGAAATGTTGGTTTATTGCTTTGAGGGAGTATTTTTGAGAGTTCATTTAATTTATGAAGATCTTTGTCAAGTTCGACACATTTTGACTCAAGATTCTTCTTGGACTTAACAAGCTCATGACACTCTTTCTCAAGAAAGATCACTTGGTTGAGAAGAGATTTTTTCTCTTCCTCTAGCCCACATATTTGGGCCTTGAACTTCACCAAGTCCATTTGTAATGTTTTTGTCTCTTCTTCACTTAAGTTTACCCAACCATTCAAGGATAACAATTTATCTTGTCGTTTGAGAAATTGTATATACAATTATTCGTATACATCTTGTATATCCTAAAAACAATCTTCATCCTCCACACATGAGAATTTATTCTTCCAAGTCTTTTACAGTTGTGGTAGGAATTACCACTACTTCACTCATTGAAATTTTTTGAGGGGCAGAAGAGTGCGAACCTACAAAGGTCATAAAGTTCTCTTCATCATTCGAAGAAGAGTCATCACTTGGAGTTGACTCACTTTCACTATTACTCCATGTAGCCTTCATAGCTCTCCTATTTTCATTGGGCACGTCTTTTTTGGTTTTATTTGGGCATTTCGTTGCAATATGTTCAAAACCTTGAAATTCAAAACGTTAAAAGCCTTGTCCCTTTCTCTCAACCTCTTGTTGAGACTCTCTATCTCCTTTTTCTCTTCCCTCCTTAGGAGTTCTAGGTTTACTTGATTTTCCTTTCAACATTGAAAACTCAAAATTTCTAGTGTTGAAAAAATCTTTTGAACTTCTTTGCAATCAAAACTAGGTCCTCCTTTCTTATTTGGGGTGATTGAAATTCACCCCTCTTATTTTGTTGAGCCTAAGACAATGTCTTTTTTGTTCTTTAGGGATGAAATGTTCATCTCCAATGTCAATATTGATCCAACTAGGTATTCAACTGACACCAACTCCATGTTGACACTTATTTCCAAGGATATGACCTTTAGCATGAAAACTCTCAGGTAGAGATTTCAAGATTTTCCATTTGATGACCATATCGTTAACTTTGGTACCCAATGCAAATGATGAATTTACAATATCGTACAATTTAACATAAAATTCACTAAATGTTTTATCATCTTATATCTTCAAAGTCTCAAACTAAGAGGTGTACCTTTGGAGCCTAGTAATCTTCACCATGGAAGTCCCTTCGTGGAAAATAACCAAGATATCCCATACTTCTTTGGAAGTCTCACAATTAGCGATCCTTTAGAACTCATTTGGTATCACATCATTGAACATCACATTCAAGCCTTTCAAGTTCCATCCTGTCGACTCTATCTCAAATTTTGACCAAGTCTTTAGGGATTTTAATTCAACAACCACTTCACCACTTTCTACTTATGTGATGGCGGTGGGAGGGCTTCAACCCTTTTGGATGGTTAACCACACTCTCTCATCAATGGATTTAAGATAGGATCTCATACAAGCTTTCCAATATAAAAAATTAGATCCATCAAAGAGTGGTGGTCGTCCAATTGAACCACCTTCCTTTTGAGAATTCATTGAATACTAACTAGTAGTAACAATAAATCTCTTGAAGGCAAACTAGGTAAGTAAGCAAAAATAAGATATGTTTGCTAGTGTCTATGATTTCAGGGCAATCACGCTCTGATACCAATTACTATTCCAGGAAGGGGAATCCGATGTGGATTTTCCCTCTCGATGATACAAGAGGAGCAATAGACATTTTACCTAGAGAGAGTGAATATATGTTTCAATTTTAGCCCAATTGATTACTAAAAAAAACTTAAACCATCATAATTACCTTGTCTCACAAAGATGCAACAATTAATGTGAGAACCCCATTAGTCACTATAACCCAAATTAACCATGACGATTAATTTTAATTAATCATCAATTAATTCACTCACAATCAATCTCACGGTGATCCCAAATTCCAAAATCAATGCACAACTACATATAGATAGATATTCAAATAATCATTCCAACAAACATGATGAGTACTCAATATTGTATTATTCCATAGCCTTTCACATCCAATTTAGGCTTGCTAACTAACTAACTTAACTCACTTAGTGCATTTTGTAGCTTAAGTCTTGATTTTGGTGTTACATGTATTTTAGGTATAAACATGGAATTTTAGCATGTATATAAGGGCAAGGAACAAGGTGGCAATGAGTTTGCTCAAGATTAGATGAAGTCGAGGGCCTTACAAAGTCAATTGAAATAAAGAGAAAAACCTGTAGGATGACAAAAAGACAAGGTTCTACCAGTAGGAATTCAGTTCTACCGGTAGCAGAGCTCACAGAAGTTTACAAGTTTTCATCAAAGAAGTTCTATCAGTAGTTGTATCACATTCTACCAGTAGATGAAGCCCTAGTACTTTTATTAGAAAAATCCTATTTGATTAACTAGTGGTAGGAAAAGCTACAGAAGTTCCTGACAAGCAAAGAACTACTAGTAGGTCTACTTTGCTACTGGTAGGTCGAGACAGATATTCCCGGGAAGCTTAATTAAAGATTAGATTTTTCTAAATCTTTTGGGAATTCTCAACCAATAGAAGTGGGAGATAGTTTTGGGATTGATATTTTTCAAAGAGCTGAAGATTTTCCTTCCAACAATTATAAATAAGAAACCCTTTGGAGAATTGAAGGGGAGACGTCTAAGGATTTTTTCTTTTACTTTTCTTATCAAAGAGTTTAGGGTTATGTTACAAAATTTATTTAAAGTTCAGTTCTTTTCATTTATTTGTTCAAGCACCATTAGATTTTAATTGTGTTTACTTTCAAAGCTTTGTTATTTAAATTCAAATTTTCAATACAAGCAATCAATTTCAATACTCTCTTTACTTTTCTACAATTAATTATGTCTTTTTTAAAGCTTTACGTTATTTTCATTATCATGAGTGAGTAGTCTTCTTTTGGATGATCTGAGGAAGGAGTCTCAAACCTATGGAGTAGGACGTATGCCTTAAAGTATGGTTTTAACGTTATGTGATTGATTGAATAGGTTATGCTTTTGAAAACCTAATTGATTTGTATATGTCCCTATTATTTGTATACAATTAGGCTTGGTACAAATAATTGTGGTGTTTCCTACAACATTTAGAGTACTGATTCTTCCATCATAAACCATCTTTCAATGGCTATATTAGTTGTTTCCAAGTTTTTAGTTGAAAATCATCCGTCTATAGTAGTTTGAATATGAATGCAGACCAGTTATAGATTTAAGTTAGAAATTTTTATTCATAAGTGGGACGAATTCCGAAGATTATCTAATTTTTTTTATTATTGAATTTCAATTTCATTAATAGTTAACTCTCAAAATTCTTGAACTCAAAGAGCTTTTTCATTTTATTTTTTTCATCACTTTGGATTCCTATACTTTCCCTAATGAGATGACCTTGGACTTTTGTTCAAGTTACTACATGATACCTTTCTTTTACGCTTGAGAGTTTTCGTGAAACCCCTTTGGAGGGCAAGCAAAGCACGTAGTGTGTGTGTTTGCTCACAATCACAAGTGTGTACAATAAATAATAAAAATACAAATGATTTGTTGTCGCGAAAAACCTCCTTGATAAAAATTGCAGGGAACCTTTTTGATTTACCAAAACCTAATTCACTACTCGCTAAGACAACATACAAGTACTCGAGTCTTATAAATCAATCAATATCATGGTCGGATACTAATTTCCTCATTCTATCTCTCTATCGAAAGCCCTCCTTCAACTTCTAGTGTAGCTTCACTTGGACCTCCACTCTGCACAGTTCGTCTAGGCCTTGAGCAATTATGGGCACGCCAATAATCCTCGGTATACACACACCAATGGGTTTGTCATACACCTTCAATATCTTTCAACACCAAGTTGCGAGATTGGGTAAAATCTCTAGTGGTAGCTTTTGGATTTAGGGATCTAGGTTATTGGTGGAATCTCTTAAGGTAGAAGAAGAGTTTTCTCTCTTAGAAATCTCACAAGAGACTTAACCTAGCTGTGGCAAAGACTCTCTCTATTTGTAGGTCTGAAATAATGGTAGTCTCAGTAAATAAAAAATTGCTCGATCGATGGGAGGACGGTCATAGAGTAGTTGACACTGAAATTAAAATCACATTTCCATCTTGTCCAAGAGCAGCATCACTCAATTAACTATGATCACCACTCAAAGTGACCATTAAGAATCACTCAAATGAGCTCTGTGTTATTCCCCTATGACCTTTTCCCTTATAATTCCCTAAGTCATCAAGAGACCGCTCTAGCCAAGGCTAGCGAGCATAGATCAGTCCCTACCAATTTTTGAAGCACAAAACTAAGCAAAAACTAGTCTTTTGAACACTAAAGGGTGTTGTTCAAGAGGGGTCCGATAATGGCTCAATCCATGTTTTGATAACACAAATTTGTTTAGAAAATATTTTCTTTTGAAATCATTTAGGAGTCTTACACAGAATGCTTCTAATTTCATTTTTATTGTAATCATCACAAGTTAAAAGTAACTAAGGGTTCATCTTAGGTGTCTAGGTCATTACCTTTGTCCTAAGCATGCATGCGGAGGTTGAATGAAGTTGCATTAACACTTGAGCTTCTCCCTTCCATTGTGCTTTTGGATCTTCAACTTGATAATATCATGGTCACGGAGAAGGTTGAGATATACAATGGACTCCACAAAATTAGCCAATTACAAAATATGATCTAACATTCTAGACTTATGATGATTAGGGTGAAATGTAATCGGTGATTAATCCATTAATGACTCCAAGGTGTTCTTTAAAGAGAAATTTTTCTAAACCTTTATTATGTTTTAAAAATATATGATTGAGTCATTAATCGACCCATATTTGAGCAACACCCTTTAGTGCTCAATAGGACAAGTTTTTGCTTAATTTCTAACTTAAAAATCAATAGCGACCGCCCTATGCTCACTTGCCTTTAGCTAGAACGGTCTTTGAATATTTTGGAATTAAATCAAGAAAGACTGAATGAGTGGGTAGTGGAGACCACCCTCTGGGTAGCTCTCAAGTCACTCGAGCAGTCCTGAGATGGCGGTCATTCAAAAATTTTAGTTTACTTAGTCTTCAAGACAAATCTTATTCCGAGCTTATAAATAGAAGGAGCCTTTCTAAGCAAGGGTATCTCTTTTGTAAGCTTATTTTTTTTTCTCTCAAACCTTAAAACATCCTTCAAGAACCCTAGATCCCTAAGATTCAAAGTCAAAATTCATCTTGATACTCTAATCTAACTTCACACCTTGGAGAGGAAAATCTAGATGGGAGATCAAGCAAACCCATGGGAAGGAGTGTACGTATAGGGAGTCTTGGGTGCATCCTAGGTGAGGCCTAAACAATTCATTGCGGTGGAGAGTTCTAGTTAAGCTATCTATAACATCGGTAGATGTACCCAAAGGAGAGATCTATTCAATAAAAGGGGCTTCTTGACTCGATTAAAGATATACACGCCTAAGTATAAGCAGTTGAGTTGTAGTAATAACTCGATTAAGTTCAAGATCAAATCCTCATGGGGGTATTTTAAACAAACGATCAATAGAGACAAAGGCACGAAAAAGCTTAAAGAGTGAGTGATATTGTTGTGCAGAATTGTGTGTAAGAGATAATGTAAAATGTTCGACAACAAAGAAAAGTCACTCCTTAGTCCAGGGTCCAAAATCATGCGTGAGGGTTAAATGCAATAATTGTGCAATAATGAAATCTCAGCTAACCCCTGTGTCAACAATAGGTTCACCAGAAGATGAGGATTGATTTTAGATTAGAGAGCTTACCTTTGACGTTATGCCCATAGTTATAAATATCGAAGATGCTAGGATTTCACCTGTCTATAATCAATTAAATAACATTATCAAAACATCTAGTTGTGTTAGATAATCAATCATATAGTTAAGCACCATATAGGTGAAGATTGAAGGATAACATGAAGACCTAACTTCAGTACTTGTAAGAAGTTATAAGCATTACCTATAATAGGACTCAACTTGTTCATAGGTAATCAAACACCTATACAAAGTATGTTAGCTTGCTAGATTCATTCAACCATTCATAAGTTAGATTAGACAAGTAAGCATAATAAAAATTACACAAATATCCAAACACTTCAACATAAATCCATCCCCTTTCACTAAAAAGTGGATAAGAAACTACTCATCCTTTATGGCCATTAGTAGTAGGCTAGAAAAGTGAGAGAACCTCAACCCTCGAAGTAAAGAGACTTAAAAAATACGGCAGGTAAAAATAAGAAGATGATTGAAATTGCAATAAATAAATGCAAGTCTTGTTTCTTTACTAAAGTTCAAATGAAATACAACTCACCCTTCAAAGCTCAAAGAAAGCTAGAAAGGTAAGTGAAGTTCATTTTACTAAATAAAGAAAGAAGCTAAAGAAATGTAGTAGCTAGAGACCTCTCAAACATTACAAGACTTGAAAGGAAAATGGAAGAGAAAATGAAACTCTAAAGTGATGGATTTCTCCAAAAGATAGGAGGTATTTATAGAGAATGATGGGTGACAAATGGTGGCAATAAGGGCCAATGATCCGGAGCTTTAAGTGTGAACACAATTTTCCAATTTCGGTAGAGGTGTCCAGACGTTGATGGCTGGCATTCAGATGCCAAAACTTCTCTGGTTTTGCAGGCTGCTGCAATTGCATTTGGGAAGGGGCGTTTGGGCGTTGGTGGTTGGCGTTCGGACGCCAGTCTCTATCAGCTGCCTTTTCTTGTGGCCTTCTGTCATGAATTCTTGAGGCGGTTATGGGTGTTCAGCCCTGTGGTGGCTGGTGTCCGGACCCCTCCTTGTTGGAATTTTTCTTTTTCTTGATTCTAGTCCACTTTTCGTTCCTAAACTTTGCCAAATTACTTTCTTGCCCTGTAATTCAAATTAGTGCCCAAATTTACCCTCTGCTAATCCAATCATTTATATTACAACCGACTAATCATGAGATGCATAAAATTAACCTTTTTAATGCATATGGAAATGTTACTTTTATAGGTTAGTCACTTCTAACCATGGTATTGGTTAAGATATAAGACTCGAGTACTTGTAAATTGACTTTGGGATAAAGAATTAGGCTTTGGTGGACCCCACGTAGTTCCCCGCATCAAACAATTCATCACATCAATCTTCATGATTTCTAGGGTGGTTCTAGTGTAAGAGGGGTTCCCAATCTTAATTGTTTAATTAATTTGAAAATGTTTATTATGGTAGAATTATGTTATAAATTGGTGTATGTCCGAGCGAATTGAAATTATTGGGATCATTTTTTGTAATTGGAAAATTTCATGAATTATTTTTCTAAATCTCAATCTATTACATGGTCATGATGGTACAAAGTTTAAGATCCAAAAGCATCCATGGAAGGGAGGAGATCGTCTTCAAGTAAACATCAAGAGATTCAATGTATGCACCTTCTTGTTTAGGACAAATATAAATGACTTTTGAGACTTAAGAACCCTTAGTTTAATTTATTAGACTTAGGATGATTAGATTTAAAATAGAATCAGTTATTAATCCAAGTATTGCTTCTAGAGACTTTATAGAAAAAAAAATTCTAAACTTTGTTGTGTTTTGAAAATATAGTTTGAGACATAATCAGACTGTTCTTGAGAAACACCCTTTAGTGATCAAGATGACATTTTTTTTGCTTGGTTTTCAGTTTAAAAAATAATTGGGACCACCATATGTTTACTAGCCTTCGCCAGAGTGATCTCTCAACACTTAAGGATAAAAAAGGGAAAGGTTGAATGAGTGGGCAAATGCAGATTGATTTTTTTTTTCATTTAAGCAGCCACTGCCCTCTCACCGCCCGAGCAGTCATTCACAATTTTTTATTTTCTTGGTCCCCAAGAAAAAACCATATTTTGAGCCAATAAATAGAGGGTGTCTTTCTTATGCTACGGTATGCCTGTTGAGAGAAAAATCTGCATAAGAGCTTGTGAGCAACCTTAGATCCCTAAATCCAAAGGTTAAACCCATCTTGTGATTCCTATCCAACCTCACACCTTGGAGAAGAAGAACTTGTTTAGTTTTACCAAACTCACTTAAAGAGTGTGCATGTAAACCCCCATATGTTTATGTTCATATAGTGATATAATTGTTTATTAGTTGGTTTTCACATGATAGTATAGGTGATGAGATAAGCATAAATCCTATAGAGTTGAAAAGTAGAAATAAATACGAGTGAGGTGAATCATTGGTGTGATGTAATATTTGGTAGGTGTTAAGGTTAATAATAGTAAATATTTAGCTAAAATTTAGTTTTGACTTGTAACGAATTGAAAATATTTTCAATAGAACTTGTAGGTATCAAGATTTATGTGAAAAACCTTATTAAAAATGTATGATATGGTTTTGGAAGGGTTATGGATGGCTTGGAAATGAAAAAATGGGTGAAGTAGACAAATTTGGGTAGTAACTACCGGTAGTTAATCTACCAGAACTACCAGTAGTCAACAGGTAGTCGAATGCCCAGTGTACCCGAGCTACCGATAGTCAACAGATAGTCGAGGGCCCAGTGTACCCGAACTATCGGTAGTCAACAGGTAGTTGATTATCCAATGTATCCGAACTACCGATAGTCGATGTAAAAATCCAAAATTTTTAAGTCACGAACAGTCGGTTCCCCTTCTACTATAAATACTTAATGATGCCTCCTTAGCCTTCATTTCAGTCATTCTACCCCTAGGAAACATTAGAGAGGAAGAGAGAAGAGGAAAAGAAAGAGATTCAAGGGTGATTCAAGTTGGAGAAGACCAAACCCTTCTCTCCTTCACTCAAATATAAGAACATAGTTAGGGTATTTTTTCTCTTTCTCTTACATTGAGGCTAGGGCTTATGTATATATGTATGTATTGCTCTAAATGTTATATATATGATATGAAATCATCATCTCTTAGTCTTTTGGGCAAAGATTACATGTTTTTTTTCACAAAGTTAGGATTGAATACCCATGAAATCTCTTATTGTACTTCAAAACCCTAGTTTTTGGAGAGTGATGAATTTTTTTCTTAAATTCTTCCTTTATTATTGATGTTGGAACCATAAAACTTTGTGTTGAGTAATAAAATGATGTGGTTGTGATCTCTTGTATTTTTCATAATTGGTTATTAGAATTGTCACATGATGAATTTGGGAATTTTTAAAATATGCTTGCAAATTGAGAATATGTTGATTTTCTTATTGTATGGTTGTTGTGACGGACTTGAATTGCCTTCGAGAGATGTCGTAGAGTATTAGAGGTTAGTCTATCCCAGTGGAGTTGAGATGGTTTTCTAACACTTGTAGTTGGTTGTCATATGGTAATGCAAGCACTATCGTTCACTGGAGTTCAAACTAGGGTTGGTATACCTTTCCTAGGGAGGGAGTCGTTACTGCCATTGGGATGGTAGACGCCATTTCTCGAAGTAATTATGATTTATGATTGTGATGGGTGGACTAGGTATAATCATTGGGTAGATTCCTAAGAAACAATCAACGTACATGGCACGGGGATGAACCAATGTATATATGAGAACCTTTGTTGGATTCTGTCACGGCCGGTGCATTGGTATGGGACAATGCAACGGTAGGCGCTCTTTCCAACCATTTAGAAATGGGTTATTGTTGAGAAATGTATTTATTATTCCATTTCATTATTGCTTTGTTTAAACTTGAGATATATTGAAATGTCCTTATTTTCTTTAAAAATAGATATGATATTTGCGAAATGCGACCGACCTGTTTTACATTTTTCTAAACCTTGTTTGAGTTTGGGAGGATTTTGCTGCAGAGCTTCGTGCTCCCCCTACAGTTAAGCATTTTTTAGATTTGGTACTAGAGGAGAATCTTGGAGTTGACGAGCAGGGGTATTAGGAGGCCCCACCCGAGGGGAATCTAGATCCCGAGGTGGACATGTAGAGATATAGCTTCTTTTGTACTAGACTTGAGAATTTATTTTGAGACTATGTGAAGTATAGTTTTCTTTTATTATTTTCGTTGCGTTACATTAGTTGATTTTTGGAATGTAAAGGCTTAGATATGTCTATTCTTTTGGGATAATGTTGTAGACATTATATATATATGATAAATGGAATTTATGTATTGATGGATTATCTTAGTACTCTCATTATGTAAATGATTTTAGAATGTAATGTCGACCAAGGTGGTTTTTGGGGTGTTACTGTGCATATTGAGATTCTTGGGTGCATCTTAGGAGTGCTTAAAGCCTATACGAACTGTGCAACATGGAGTTCAAGTGAAGTTATCCACGATATTGATATCTGTATCCGATGGAAAAATCTATTGAAGGAAAAGAGCATCTAATCATGGTATTTGTTGAAGTATAAAACACGAGTACTAATAGATTGATTGTAAGATAGTGAATTAGGCTTTGTTGAACTCTGAGTAGTTCCTTGCAATTTTTCTCTAGAAAGATTTTCATGTCAGCAAATCGCTTGCATTTTTTATTATTTTCTTGTACACACTTGTGATTTGTGGCACACACGGGCACTATGTATTTGAAATCTTCATATCATGCATAGTGGTTTGATAGTGGTTATTAGATCATGTATTATAATTGGCTAATTTTATGCCATCTATGAAAATCTCAGCATATTCTATGGTCATGATGCTACAACGATGAAGATTTGAAAACGTCAATGGAATGGAGAAGATCATGCTTCAAGCCACATCAAATAAGCTTTTTGTATGCATCTTTTTGCTTAGGATAAAAGTAATGACCTTGGAGACCTAAGAACCTTTGGTTTAATTTATTAGACTTAGGATGATTAGTGTTAAAATGGAATTGGTGTTAATCCATATATGGCT
>CM042189.1:10417919-10428989 GCA_023539305.1 Ilex asprella
CACTATGTATTTGAAATCTTCATATCATGCATAGTGGTTTGATAGTGGTTATTAGATCATGTATTATAATTGGCTAATTTTATGCCATCTATGAAAATCTCAGCATATTCTATGGTCATGATGCTACAACGATGAAGATTTGAAAACGTCAATGGAATGGAGAAGATCATGCTTCAAGCCACATCAAATAAGCTTTTTGTATGCATCTTTTTGCTTAGGATAAAAGTAATGACCTTGGAGACCTAAGAACCTTTGGTTTAATTTATTAGACTTAGGATGATTAGTGTTAAAATGGAATTGGTGTTAATCCATATATGGCTTCTAGGTGCTTTTTAAAGATTTTTTTTTAAACCTCTTTGTGTTTTGAAAAGATAGTTTGAGTCATTAACAGACCCCTTTTGAGTAACACCGTTTAGTGTTCAAGAGGACTAGTTTTTTGCTTGGTTTAACGGACCCCTCTTCGCTAGCATTCACTAGAGCGGTCTCTAAAGACTTAGAAAAAAATTCAAGAAAAGGCTATACGTATGGAAGAGAGGATCGTCCTATTTTGATTCAAAATTTCATTGTAGTGACCACTGCCTTCCCACTACTTGAGTGGTCGTTCGTGAATTTTTGTTTTCTTTTACCCCAATACAAACCCTATTCTGAACCTAAATAAAGGGAGCCTTCTTAAGCTATGGTAATCTACTTTGTGATATTATTTTTTGCCTTAACCTTAAAAGATCTCACCACAACCCTAGATCCCTAAAATCCAAAAGTTAATATCTTGTGATTGCTATCCAATCTCACACCTTGGAGAAGAAGAATTTGATTGGTTAAACCAAACCCATTGGAAGTGTGCTTATCGAGGATCTTAGTAGAGAAGATCGCTTGAGGCCTAAACGAACCATGCGGCAAGGAGTTCAAGTGAAGCTATCCATAACGTTAAAGATGGACTTTCGACAAAGAGGTTTTGTGAGATTCTGGTATCCCACATCGGTTAGGGAGGGGAAAGTTGTTGGGTTTATAAGTAAGCTCCTCACCTTATATGACATAAGGCCTTTTTTCAGGGGTACTGGGAGAAACAAAACCGTGAGGTTCAGTGGGGCCAAAGCGGACAATATTATGTCATGTGGAGGGTGGGGTGTTACAAAATGATATCAGAGCCGACCCTCGCCTGAATCGAGTGTGGGGCCCTGCCGTGCTCGCTTGTGGGCGGGAGGCTACTGGTAAGTATGTTTGTGCTGCAAGGGGGCGTGCAGCCCTGGGGGGATGGATTGTGAGATCCTGGTATCCCACATCGGTTAGGGAGGGGAAAGTTGTTGGGTTTATAAGTAAGCCCCTCACCTTACATGACATAAGGCCTTTTCCCAGGAATACTGGGAGAAACAAAACCGTGAGGGCCAGTGGGCCCAAAGCGGACAATATTATGTCATGTGGAGGGTGGGGTGTTACAGGTTTATTGAAGGAATGAGCCTCTAACTGTGGTATTTGTTGTGGTATAAGTCTCAAGTACTTGTAAACTAACTTTGGAATAATGGAGTAGGCTTTGGTGAACCTTAGAGAGATTTCCCATGATTTTTCTCAATGAGGATTTTTGCGTCAACAAATTGGTTGTGTTATTTATTGTCTTTACATATATACTTACCATTTGAGCACACACGGGCACTATGTATTTGATAAATTGATTGATTGAATATTAATATCATACATAGTAGCTTAACCATTGGGTTGGGATCGTTGAGAGAGATTAAGTGTTGAGCATTGAAATTGACATAATCAATGCACCAATCTTCATTGGTATAAAGGGTCGTGGTGATTGAAAATGGGTTCTCACGTTAAATTGCTAAATCATTGTGAGGAGAGCTACTTGTGGTATAATTAGATTAAAATTGACATTTGTTTAAACTTAATTTTAATTAACCTATTCACCCTCCTCAAGGTAGTATCTAGCAACCTACGTGTTTAATTATGAGGGAAGATCCACATAATCTCTCATGCAATAATTGGTATCAGAGTGTGGTTGCCCTAAGGTTTTATTAGGCACTTATAAGCATATTTTGTTTTTGCTTCTCTACCTATTTTTTGCTTCCAAGAGATCTGTTGTTACTATTAGTTAGTTTTGAATTGATTCTCAAAAGGAAGAAGAATTAATTGTACAACCATTTCTTTTTTATTGTTCTAATTACGCTTATTCTGAAATCAATAAACTAGAGAGTATGAGTTTGTTTGCAAGAGGGTTGGACCCTCCTACTGCCACCATTCTGGTTGAAGGTGGTGAAACGATGATTGAAGTAAAATTCCCAAAGTCATGGACTCAAATTGAAATTGACTTGGCAAGATGGAACTCTAAAGGTTTGAATGTGATATTCAATGTCGTGACACCATATGAGTTTCGAAGGATTACAAATTGTGAAACCTCCAACGAAGCTTAGGATATCTTAAAAGTTTCCCATGAAGAGACCTCCATGGTGAAGATGTCTAGACTCCAATGGTATACCTCTAAGTTCAAAACGTTGAGGGTATAAGAAGATAAGGCATTTTAGTGAGTTTTGTGCTAAATTGTGTGATATTGTTAATTTATCTTTTACATTAGGTACCAAGATGGATGATATAACCATTAAATAGAAAATCTTGAGATCTCCATCAGAGAGGCTTCATGCTAAAGTAATATCTTTAGAGACAAGTGTTAATAGGGAGTTGGTATCAGTAGAGGACCTAGTTGGGTTCATCGTGACATTTGAGATTAATCTCCTACCACCCCAAAAAGTGAAGGGTGTGGCATTGTGCTCAACATGAAAAGAGGGAGGTAAATCCAAGTCACCCATATTGGAGAAGAGGACATAGCCTATCTTGTGAGAAAATTCAAAAGATATTTTAAGGCTAATGATGTCGAGTCCTTAAGGTCTATGGAAAATTTGAGTAGACCTAAATCTCCTAAGAAGGGAACAGAGAAAGGGGCAAAACTTCTCGACAAGAGGTTGATAAGAAGGGGTGATGACTCCAATGCTACAAATGTTAAGGTTTTGGACATGTAGCTGTGGAATGTACTAGTGTAAAGAAGAAGAACATGCCTAAGGAAAGGAGGAGAGCCATGAAGGCAAGGTGGAGCAAAAGTGAAAGCAAGTCCATTTCGAGTGAGGACTCCTTTTCGCAAGAGGATGAAGAGAATTTTACAATCTTTGTTGGTTCCCATTCCTCCCCCCATAGAGAAACTTCGAGTTGTAAAGTTGAGTCAAGTAATACTATAAAGGTAAATGGCTTAGTTTTTGATGTATCTACTAGTGAGGATGAGACTAAGAGTACTGAGGACCTCTAAGATGCATATAATCAATTATATGAAGAGTGCCTCAAACAAAAGAAGATGATACTTTCATTAAGCACAAGGCTCAAAATAATTGAAGATGACAAGAAAACACTTCATATGGACTTGGTTATGTACAAAGCTCATATTTGTGGGCTTGAGGAAGAGAAGAAGTCCCTTCTAGATAGAGTGAGCTTCCTTGAGAAAGATTGTTGTGAGCTTGATAAGTCTAAGAAGAGTCTCAACTTTAAACATGTCAAACTTGATAGAAATCCTTATGAATCGAATGAATTCTCAAAGAGACTATCCCTAAGCTCTGAAAAGGTTGACAAAATATTGTCTATGGGAATGATTGTAGGTTACAAGCGTGGTATAGGATACACACATGGACACACCACTAACACTTCTTCCGAGACCATGTTTGTTAAGGGTAATCGCAACTCATCACCCCCATGGTGAACATTAGTCCACCAAAAGGTAAATATGGTAAGGGTAGGAACTTAAAGAAGCCATTAAGAAAACCCAAGTCAATCATAATGTGTTTCACTTGTGGAAAAATATTGTCATCATAGTTCACATTGCATAAAGATTAGGGATGCCTTAAACAAGAAGCTCATGCATCTACCCAACCAATCCAGGGACTTGAACAATCAAGTTATGCGTCTTACAAAGCTTGTGGAGAGGTCAAGTGAGTCTAAGCATATACATGCATCATCCTCTAAGGGATTACAAGCAAGAGTACACAAGGCTCCTTCTACTCCCAATATCAAGGTTGATCTACATACTTTTGGAGAGAAAAAGTTAGTCCACCCATTCCCCGATCAAACCTGAGTTTTTGGAAGGGAAAACAAGTTTGGATGACTGCAGAGGACTTAGAGAGGCTAACCACCTCAACTAAGTTGGATACCCCGAGTGCTTCCAACAAGGTTGAGTCGCCTAAGAAGTAGGTGAGGTGAGTTGCATGGACCTATGTGTATCATTTATGTATTGCATCAAATACCTTAGAGTCATACCTTTTATATATTTTTGTAGTTTATTTTTTATTTATTTTCTTTTAAGAAAAACCAAAGACCACAGAAATTGAAAACCCAAAAAGATTTTTGATGTCAAGTTTGACAGTCTTTTTAGAATTTATAGTATTTATTTTATTTTTCTTTGTTGTGTATGTTTATGCATAATTTTTTGTTTATATGCTATTTGAAAAATATAAAAACATTGGAAAAAGAAGAGGTAAAATGATTTTCTTTTGTTTGTTAATCATAATAATCACACTTTGGTTTGATTTGTAGTGTATCCATCCCTAATCAAAATTTTATGTATTGCTATGAGACCTATTAGGGAATAGACAACTTAGTGGTTATAAATCGTAGTGCCTGATCCTTGAATCAATTATCTTTTTGCCCTAGCGTGCTTGGATAATGTGTTCTTTTTGAAAATTCATAAAACCAAGTACAAGTCAACCAATCACCTTCATACTTAGGAGCCTTGTTAGATTGAATGATTAGTAACCTTACATGACTCTAAGTGTTGGTGATAGGTTAACACATGACTAAAGGTTAGTAAAGTCCCAATCCCTTAAAAGATGTCAAAGAGCCAAATGTGTGAAAAGAGCTCAATGAGGCCAAATTTGACAAGGTGAGGCATAAAACAAATAGCTAAAAATAATTGCACTCGAATTATTGGGAGTACTTATGCTTAATGTTCATTGCTTATTTGTTAAGCTCAAAGAGCTCATGCTACACAAATAGTATTTTGTGTTTGTAAAGTAGGGGAAGGGTTGGTTAATAGAGCCAAAACAAAAAGGAGATTTCTCTTTGAAAATATGTGGCTTACCAATCCCAGTTTCAACCAAGTAATTGAAGAGAGCTATCAAAATGGCGAGGGCAGTTCAATGGAGCAAAACCTTGTCAATAAAATTAGGAATTATAGGGTGTGTCTTTTGAAATGGAGGTTAATATAGCTAAGTGGTCTAAATTGCAATATGCATAGATGACATAAGCATATTGCAATTCAAACATGCTCTAATATTTATCTAGGAGAATATAAATCAACTATTAGAGGCAGAGGAGCTTCTTTTGGAAGCAGAGATTTAGAAATTCATGGTTGAAAGAGGGAGATAGGAACACAAGATATTTCCATAATCAAGCAACCATGAGGAAACAAGTGAATCAAGTGAAAGGTATTTATGATGATCAAGAAAATTGGATCAAAGTTTCAAATGGAGAATGTATCTTTGCAGTATTTTTAAGATCTTTTTAAATCATACCAACCTGTTCAAGCTAATTTGGAAGATGTTCTTAGATATGTTAACTCAATTGTAACACTGTTGGAACGCGAATCCCAAGATCCATTGAAAGCATGTATAAATTGAATATAAAAAATATTTCTTAGCCCTACAAGGTGAAATTAGGGTTTACCTTTGATGATTGCCGCATGAACGAAGACTGATGCAGATTGAACAGTTGGCTCAATAAATCTCATGATCTTTTAACATATGTCCTTCAATGCCAAAAACTCAAATGCATTGTGGGATGTAAAACTCCAAATTTTCTCTCTTGCTCTCTCTTTCTTTGTCTTTGCCTCTTCTAAATGTGAATATAAAGTATGGTTGAAAAAAAACCAGAAAGGGTATCTATTTATAGGCTACAGTAAAGACTTTAAGGAGAAATAAGGGTCAGGCTTCCAATAAGCTTAAGAATCCTACGTCCAACCGAAAACAAACATCCTACGGTTCATTAATAATAAGTTAATCCATTAAAAACTTATTATTGATCTCTCGGGCCTTATCTCAAAATTATATTTGGAGCTCCTTGTTATTATATGTTTAATAATTTCCCTACATTTAAGATTACAGATGTTCATCAATTAATTAAATTACTGATAATTATATTTAATTAATTTTTTTTATCTTTGAGATCTTACCACTCAACTTATTTTTCATGTCGAATAATTAAATTCATCTACAAGGCTTGACATAGACAAAACTTATGAGTTTCCTCAAGAGGACATTATCAAGCCATTCAAAAATCGGGACATAGTTTCCGTTAATAATTTGTACCATACAAACAATGTCATCTCTCAATTCACCGATTTTGTTGAATTAAATATGAATTTCACTCTTTAATGAATTAAAGTAACAATCATTATATACACATATCAAGATTAAGAGCTAAAGTAATCGTAATAATCATGAAGTATTTATTTTCTTATTTTGTAAGACTCCGTGTTAAAATTAAAGAAGGATAATATTATCTTAAGACTTCTCTTAAGATGAATAAAATAATGGTAAAAATTTAGAATCATTGTTGAAAAATTGATTATATAACTTGAGTTTCGTGCGTATTTACGTTCGGGGGTAAATAGAGTTTTGGAGATGTTTAAGTTTGAGAAGGGTGATTAAGTAATTTTATAAATAAATTTAGGACAAAATAAAGTTTCCATTGAATCCGTATGGTCGAAAAAGATTGGAAGAGGTTATATGAGTTGTATTTGAAGTTTAGCAGTATTCTAGAGTTAAAACTAATTTTGGAGAGGATTTGGGTAGAAAGAAATTTGATATAATCATAGTGTTTTGGCTATAAGTTTTCACTCCAATCTTCAATTGACCTGAATTTTTTACTGTACAAACTAGACTTCAAGGGCTACAAAATTTTATTTCACAAAAATTTCGTAAATCGGCCTCTAACTAGGTCAAAACAGATCTGTAAGTCAGTGACAGACTTCTACCCACGCCCACACGAGAATTCTCTATTTTTCGGCGTGTAAATACCCTAGGGCTGTGATTTAAAGAGTCCTTACCTATTTTTCAACCCCAAGAAACCTAGAAAAGTTTTAGGAGAAGAAAAGGATGAAGAGCGAGATAAATCTTGAAGGATTAATATGGGGTAATCCCAACGAACACATTAGGATCAAGATTCAAGAATCAAGGTAGATGTTTCTTCCTAAACTTGTTCATTGAGGTTAGGGTTTATATATATGTATGTCTTGATTCGAAATCATATATATGTGTGTGTGTGTGTTATGAAACTATTTTTTCTTGATTTTCTTGCTATTCATATCATGTTTTGAATAAAGTTATCATTTGATAGCCATAAAGATTCTCGTTCTTATTATCAAAACTCTAGTTTTCAAGAAATATTAGTTTTACCCTTGAGATTCTATTGTTCTTGATTTAAAGGCTCTAGTGTTTTGTTGGAACAATAAAATTATATTTCTTGATGATCTCTTGTATATTTTTTTGAGTTGTTATGTTGGAAAAATACTTGGGAAATTATGGTTCTTGGTTACCTGTGGAATTATGGTTCTTGGTTTACCTGTGATTTGGTGAACTGATTTGATATTGTATCTCTTGTGTAGATGTTTTGATGAACATAGATGACCGTTTACCGGGTATCGTAGTGTGGGTAAATGCGTTTCTTACTCTGAGTGGTTTTTTTTTTTTTTGAGGGGGACTTGAATCTTTGACCTCAAGAAGGCAAAGCCTTCATAAGGTAAGGAATACCATTGAACCAAAGGCCACTCGGGGTATCGGGTTTGAAGGTTCCCTACCACTCGTAGTGGGGTTGGTGTCTTGCGATGACCAAACTACTATTCACTCACGGGTATCGAGACTGAAGGTTAGTATACTATTCCTGAGTTAGATTCGTCACTGCGATGCGTTGGTATACGTCATTGCTAAAGTTGTGTATCCTTGCAATGATTGGGTGTGTGTGTGGACCAGGATATTCTTAATGTGTGTATTAATGCGAAGTCTTACTATATACCTAACATACAATGTTGGTAATGGTTTGTTGTCTGAAAGTTGGTTTCACTTCTTCATTTAATTTATTGCTACTATGTAAACTTGAGATCTGATGAATTGTCACTATTTTATTTCAAAAGTTATATATTATATTTTGTAAAATGAGACCTACATGCTTTATATGTTTTCAAAATCTTGTTCGAGTTTTGGAGAATTTTCCTACAGAGCTTAGTGCTCACCCCCTACAAGCCACATTTTTTTCAGATTATGGTCTAGAGGAAGAGCTCGGATTGAATGAGTAGGTTGATCTTGAGGCTGGAGAGGGTTAGTATGAGGATTCTAAAGTGGAGGCTTAGAGATGTAGTTCTGATTATTGAATTTAGGGAGATTTTTGTCAAACAATGTTTTAGTTAGTTAAATTATTCCGCTGCTAGACACTATTTGGTTTTAAATTGTAAGTTGGAGAAGTTACAGTATTTTATTGATTTTAGTATTTATTCTTTTTTAGATGGATGAATGATTTATTATTTAATGGTTATTATAGTTGCTCTCATGATTGGATGAATTTTAGATAGTAATGATTTACAGGGTGGATTTTGGGGCGTTACATATTTAGTCTGTAAAAAAATAATAACCTAAAAAAATGATTTCTTTCAATACAAAGTGTACTAGTGCAATAATCTGAGACATCAGATAGTCTTCTATAGTCAAGACAAACTATGCCGAAAGATTGCACTACAATCCTACTAATGGAATATCCATTTCCATCTAATATTGTGATAATTTACTCATATCATACAAGAATCCGATAATTTGATCCTTTGTTCATAAGCCGAACTCTACAAACTAGATTATATATAATGTAAAATAAAATACACACGTGCAAACCATATATTTAACATAATGCAAAAAATTTACCCACATAGATTCTCATAAAAAATGGCGAAGTTTTATTCAATAATAAACTGAATTTCACAACAAAAAAAAAAAGATTTTAATATATAACTCTATCAAATGATATGAATACCTCTCTATAATCTCTTCTGAAAGAGGTCAGGGAAGCATTAAACTAAATGAATCCAACTAAGAGGCACGGACTAGATGGTTTGAATGCCCTATTTTATCAAAAAATATGGAATATAGTTGGTGGAGATGTAATGAAACTGGTCTTTGAGATATTGAATTCTCGTAGCTCTTGTATGAATTTTAATGACACTCATGTGGTTCTCATTTCGAATGTATAGGATCCAACAAGTATGGTTCATTTTCCACAAACTAGCCTAGATAGCGTTGCAGACAAATTAGTTGCTAAAGTGCTGCCAAATAGGTTGAATGATTTTTCACACTTTATTGTTCCTGAAGAACATAGTATTCTGTGCCTGGACGCCTAATCACGGACAATGTATTAATAGCTTATGAGTTTAATCATCTTCTTAATAACAAGAGGAAAGGAATGAAGGGTTACATGTCCATCAAATTAGATATAAAGAAGACGTATGATCGTGTGGAGTGGTGTTTCTTGGAGGAAATTATGAGGATAATGGGGTTTGCAGAACGCTAGATTGATGTGACTATGGATTGTGTGAAAATAGTTTCTTATTTGCTTCTGCTCAATGGGGAGCAAATGGGTTTTTATAGGCCACAACGTGGACATAGGCAAAGGTGATCCCCTTCACCATATGATTTTTTGCAATGATTAGAAGGTTTAATGACATTACTAACAGACAGACAAGATAGAGGATTACTGCATGGTATTACTGTGTAACATAAGAGACCATCGTTTTTGCATTTGTTATTTGTGGATGATAGCCTCCTATTTGCCAGACAATTCAGAGACTAGCCAGATTTATCATGGAATATCTATCAACCTACAAGAAAGCATCTAGTAAAAAAGTTAACTTGTCAAAATCTGCAATTGTGTTCAGCCCAAATGTGAACTCAACTGATAGGGTCAATAAGAATGAATTTTTGCAAATCCCTAGAGTTAAAAGGCATGAGAATTACCTGGGGTTTCCATATATAATTGGGCGTTCTAAGCATGAAGTATTTGATTAATTCGGCAGAGAGTATGAAATAAGGTGCAAGGTTCAGAAAGTAAAACTTTATCTATGGCGAGTAGAGAAACTCTTATTAAAGCTATGACATAAACTATACCAACTTATGCGATACCGTGTTTCAAGGTTTCATTATCTCTATGTAATGAACTTCATAGGTTGATGGCGAAGTTTTGGTGAGGAGACACGGGGGTTTGGCTACTCTATGGTAAGTGGGTTACCACATGATATGTAATTTATTGGAACAGCATCGTTTGGAGGCTTTTTGCAATTTTTTTTTTAAAAACCCTTGCCAAAAACGACGTCTTCTGACTGGTCCTCCACATCAAAATCAAAGATCCTTTTTCTCTCGCTTCTTCTTCGTCAAACTGTAACACAGTTTACTTCTCCTGCTTCTCCAACCTTTTTCTCAACTCATTCTCCCTCTTTTTTTTTCGTCAAATGCAGTGAACACCAAAAGAGTCGTAATACATACCTCTTCATCAAATGACTGTACGGTATCGAAACCAAATTTCATGCATATGTGTATGTTTCATTATGAAATTAATAGAGCTATTTTCTGATTATATAGCTTTCCAATATACGCATGTGTAGTTTTTAGTATATGCATATAGGTTTTACTCCTTTGGGTCAAGACCTTGTTGAGTTAATAATATTAATATTTTTTGGAACTTGAAACAATTAATATTTTTTGTTTTTGTGGTCAATATTGTTCCAGTTTGATTTTTGTTTTTTTGGAATGTCATACATATATTATGTGTTATATTCACCACATAATTTTATTTCAATTAAATTTCTTATTGTAGGATACTATGATAGATGATTTGAGAGTTAATGTGACTGAAAATATACCTCATATTGATATGCAATTTGATGCTAAAAAAGATGCTTATGCGTTTTACAATAATTATGGAGGGTCTGTGGGATTTAGCGTGAGAAAAGATTTTCAGAATAAAAGTTTGAAAGATGACATTATCATTTACAGAAAATAT
>CM042189.1:10445596-10457322 GCA_023539305.1 Ilex asprella
TTAATTCCATTGTAGGTTCAATAATCTTAAATCTTCTAGTCTCTTACTTAACAGGTGAAATTTCATTTATTTGAAGTCTTCAAGTACATCATTTTCAAATAAATTTAATGACATCAGACGCGAGAAGCTCTTCCCCTTTAATTGCTAGGCCTTGTAAGAGTTAAAATAATTTGTTTATAGGCCTAATCTACTTAAGACACTAAAAGTTTTTGAGATTTTCAACATTGTCCAAGTCTTCTAGAAGGCTTTATCATTTTTAATTGTATTCTAACAATAATATCCATGTGATCTTACAAGATAAGTTTATTAAATTCAATTACATGGCATAATGTTCTTTTATTAAACGCCGATCATGCAAACCAAGAAATATTAAATAAAACAAAAGCTTGCATGATCCATATCCTCAATTTACCAATAGGTGTCCTTATTGGGGCTTTTAAAAGTTATATCTCCTGGTGCATTGAATATTCCACTCTCTTTTTTTTCCGGACCCTAACACCATTTAGAAAATGTTTCTTTTATGTTTCCTAGCTTAAGTATTGCTCTTATGATTTTAGCTAGGCTTGATTTTGCAACATGATTTTGTATTTCAATTCTTTGATTTTTACTCAACAATTTCTTGAGCATGGTATGAAGTGTGGGAGAATCTTCTATTTGCTTCCATGCCATGCATTATGCACTTGAGGGTTCTTCTATAGTTGAAGCTATGAAAGCTATAGGAAATTTTTGAACAATAGTCTTATGAGACTTTCTTGATGTATTACTAGTATATGTACTCCTATCACCATTACTATGTGTTAGAGTTCTTAGTTTTGTATTATTCATATTTATTGAGTATAGGGTACATGGGTAACATTGTAATTAACTAATTTTTTCTCTCCTGTAAATAAGAAATTGTAGGGCAACATAGTCGTACACACTGATTATCCTTTCTCTTATCTCTTTTCTCTCTTTCTCTTCCACAAACTTAAACCTACTTTCACCAATGTAACTGTATGATTTTTCAATAGTCATGATATTAATCCTAGTTTTCAGATCTTGGATTTCCAATGATGTATTTTACTCCAATTTCAGTTTTGGTGGCTTCTAGAATGTAAAATTCTAGAATTGATATAGTCTTGTTTAAAAGTAGTTCATGTTGTAGAAAGATAAAAAGAAAAGGAGAGAGATTAAGGAGACAAGAAAGAAAACAGAAACAAGTTGTAGGCTATTCTCCATGACAGCAGAACATTTTGGAGTCCTAAATTCACTCTCCTTTACTTCTTGAACCAAATCGTTAAACTATTTCAGAAGTAACTTTTTGGATAGTATTGTGCGGTGATGTACGGCTTTGCTCTCTTGGTTGATTTGGTTTCAATTTTTTTTTAAGTCTTCTCTTACTTGTTCGTGCGAAGGGTTCCCCATTGTTCACTTGTGCCCATCCTTCTGATCCGTCATGAAATGTCATTTGTTTATAATCAAAAGGAGAAAACACAAAATCTAGTAAGGAAAATAAACAATGATTCTCATTTATTCTACAAATGCAGATGAGCACTAAAACTAATTCTTGTGGTAGAATAACAAATGTCATTGTGTACAATACTATGCTTGTTGGCTTTCTTTTAGATTACAATGATGTTACACTCATCAAAATTTACACTGAATTTTTCGTACCAAATAAATATGATTTGTTGGATTAATGGGTTCCACTAACACGATCAAATACTCACTAATTGAGATGTTGCCACATCATTTGCTCCACAAGGTTTGGTGGATACAACATTTTCCTTTAGATTAACTTGGGGAGTTGTCTACGCATGCAGATATATTATTCAGTTGGAAAACAAAGAGCCCTTTAGAAGTCAAGGATTTTGGTTTGGCTTATTTTTCTTAATAGGGTGAACATTGATGTTTGTTTTACTTGTATGAGCAATAGAGAGTCAAATGTTTGTTTATTTATTAATTATTCTTTTGTGTGGGTGTTGTGGAATAAATCAATCTGACTAGGGATAGCTAGCATTTTGAATTTTATCCCTACATATTTTTCCAATCAATTTCTATCAGATCACACATTTCCATCACAAATTAAATCATTTAATTTTTGTTTATGGCTCAATGCAATTTTTATTCTAGGCATTGTTTATATACGATAATATAAACATATTGATTTTTTTTAAGATCATGTATTTTGAGAAATTTTTTTTTATTTTTTTTAAAAAATAATGGGTAAAAATTAATGACAAATTAGTGGGATTGATTTTTTAGGTGGTCAAATTTTATGTTGCATGGTACTTTTAGGTACGAGTTATGTTTAGTTGTTTAATGTAATTGAGAAAAAGCTTTTGGAGAGTTGTGCATTGATTAGATAAGAATGCAAGAATCTTCAAAAATCAGTCCATTAAATTGTAGTTTGTTTGGAACAGAATTGTGTTTCTTGCTTCTTTATGGACCAAATCAACATAAAATTTTGGAGGGTGCCTTTTGTTGGATCTTCAAAAGGATTGGAAAGTGTTTCTATATTTCTTTTGCCTTTTCATGTTTTTGTAATCTCTTTTGTTTCTTTTTATCTTGTGAGGATATCTTGATCTCCAGGAAGTTGCTCGAGGACTTCCTCCATATTGTAATTTTTGCTACTTCTTTCATAAAAAAATATGTATCTACATGTATTCAAAATTCAAAAATATATTGTTGCATTGTAGATAGTTAAAATGTGTATTTTATGGAGACCAGTTACTAAGTTATCAAGAAGTTTAGTTTTATACTGAGCCAAGTTGCTACGAGGGCATGAATTTATACATTTGATATGCATATGTTTGGTCATCCTCATGAAAATACATCGTTTTGTGTATCAATAGAAAAAGAAAGAATAAATAAATCTTATACCTGTTGTTGAACTGATACTGGTGCACGCTCTACCAAATCCACGAGTCTTACTTAAGGGGGCCATGAATTGGAGATAACTTGGAAGAATTGTTTCAACTCGGTTCGACTCAGAAAAACTCATCACCAAGTTGAACGAGTTGCAATGCAATAGTAGACCCATATGAAAAAGCACTCGAAATGCAAAATGAAAAAAAAAAAAAAACAGAAGAGGAAGAAGCAATAAACCAAACCAAGATAAGATAACAAAGTCATTGCCTCTTCCTCCTTCTCTTCACAACTTTCGGGGATCATGCATTTGTCACCATTGCAGATCACCACTTACCCATGATACCTTCTCAGCCGACTAGGAGCTTGAATCTTAAATTGTTTATCCTCCTCCTTCTCTCTCGAAGGGTATTGAAGAGTTTAGAATTGTCTGTTTCTAAAAGGACAAAAGGAGTCATTTCTTGATTTCTTTTTTGTTTATATTTTGTATGTTTTTCCTTTATGTTACAGTAGATAATGTGTATTCTTAATATTTGGATAAAAAATTGTGTTAATGTTATAATAATGGATAATATATATTTTTTAGTTTTATGTTGGTTTAATTTTTGAATGTAGTGTTATTTGTTTGATACTTTTGATTTGTTAATAATTAAATGAAATTTAGAATGTAGAATGAAATTTTGTCATAAAAGTTAATTTACATTATAATAAATGTAATACATATTATACATATTATAGAATGATATTATAATAAATGCTTAGACTGAACAATGATGATGATACATATTTTCGATGGCATCTTATGTTTTATTTTTATTACATTAAATGCGCTAGAGGATGTATTTTTGAACTATGATGCATGAATATAGTTATCTATATATTTTTAAAGTTTCCATGATTTAATTAAATTTGTTTGGACCTTATATCTAGCATTTTGTACATATTAGCCAATATTGTTTCGTGAACCAATGTGTCTCTGTGTTGTTTGAATTGATGACTGATACCGCAATCTTGAACCGTGCTTCAAAAATATGAAATCATAATAGATTTTTGGACAAGTAAAAAATAATAAAATGTTTGTTGATACACAAGTTTAACTTGATAGTTAAACTTGTTAATGGATTGAGTTTGGATCGGATTTTGATTGATCCGAATTCGATGTTAAAAGGTTGGCTTGAATCCGATTTTAAAAGGCTTGCCCAAATTTGATTATATGCCGGATTTTATTTCTGTGGTCCATATTCAAATTCGTTAAAAATCTCAAATCCGATTTGATTCGATCCAAATAACTTAAGTTAACTAGGTTTTAACAAATTACATCCAAATTTGAACCAATTTTTTTTAAATAATCACTCGATATCTTCAATATTTATATATAAATATGTAAATATTTGGATTGGATCATTATCGGATCGGATATATGTATATCCAAATTAAAATCCGTTATATAATATAATGGATTTGGGTTATCGGTAAAAAAAAATCGATCCATATCTGTCTAATCGGAATCGGATCAAAGCTCAATCCATTGACATGCCTATTGATAATAAAAGTAATTTCAAGCCACAAACAGTGCACCTACTTGTTCACATTCTTGCATTGTGCTTCATACATTGTGGCTTTAAACTTGCTCACCATGTTATTAGTGTTGTACCTAAGCTACTTGCTTAGGGTAACAACATACTGATAAACAATCAACCTGGTTTTAACCTATTAAATATCAGTTTGCTTATCAAGTTTTTTAACCTATTACATTTGTTTTCCTTGTGATGTTTATCATTTCGTTAACTTGTTATTTTGGTTTTTACTATATCAGGCTATCCGACGAAATAATGCTAATGCTATTGCAACTACAGACATAGCTGATATCCCTCCTGACATGGTTAACCCTGGAGCTGTTGAACTAGTGTTAGACATCAGAAGGGAATACACCAGGAAACTGCAGGAGGTGATACTCTCTCTTTAAGCTTTGTTTGAATGATTGTCTTGCCCAACATCTAACTATTCATGCGTAAGTGCATCAATGTGTGAAATGTCAATTGCGATGCCATCAATTCTTAAAAGATTTTTGGCGTAAGCATGGAAATAGAGTGGAGGTACCACCCTATTTTACTAGGCATCGTTGGCTTACTATTTTGTTTTACCCAGTTGGAGGCCGATGTTGCTACTATAAATTGTTGGTGCAATTGTATAAGCAAGGCCATAAGTTTGCTCATAACTTTTTCATCCCATACGGCTCAGCATCTGTAGGTTCTCTCCCTGTGCATGACTGGGTTTAGTTTTTTCTATCTCCCTCTCTCATACACACTCATGTATAAGTATACTTTTGCCCATGGCTATTTTAACAGACCGTGATTTATTTGAACATTTTCCTTTCTGTAAGCAGTCCCAAGAACGGGCCAGAAAACTTCGTGCAGATCTGGCTGTTGAGGAGCACCGTGGACAGGAGTTAAGTAGAATCCTGAAAGAGATACTTCCAGATCCAAAAACATCTGCTCCTCAGAGACCTCGTCCGGGAAGAAGAGTAGGCTATATTTGCTTTTTTGCTGAAATTTCTTGTTTATACAGTTTTGAAGTTAGCCATATGCAATACCTGGATGAAATTTAGTCTGCAATAGATTGAATACATGAACAATGAGTTTTTGGTTCTATGAATAGCATTCATATTGGCAGTAAACCAGTTTGGGCGCCAGTTTATCCATGTGTCAAACAGCCTTTCCTCTTGGGATGTTTGACGTAAGGGATCATTATAATTTGTATTGCATGGCATTGAAGTGAGTACAACTTGTAACGCCCATACCTCCCGAGGACATTATTTGATATCAATTCACCCAAATAAAAAATAACACAACACTAATTATTCCAATAAAATTACAATTTTCAATAAAATCTTCAAATACAAATACATCTCGAGATTTCACTATCACAAAATTATATCGGGATACCCTCATCTTTAAATTCTTCAAATTTCTCAACCCGATCTTTCTTCCAAAATTAACCTGAAAAATGTTAAATAAAGCAGGAAAGTATACAATATGAGGAGGAATAATATGCTCAAAGACATTAAACAACGAATAAATTAAATATCACAAAGTATCTTAATCAACAGATACAAATATCATATTCGCATATCACACGTCATGCGAGATCTAAATGCAGATCTGACACCTCATTAATCATCCCACCTCAACCCGATCTCATGAGTCTATTGGTTGGCGATGCTTCAGACTATTGACTACCACAATCTTGTCTTAATCCACACAAAACACAATCAATGAGATCAGTATATTCAACAATATTCAATTGGAATTTCAAAAATAAGGATATCACATGATGGAATATAAATCAAAGAATAATTAAGAAAATATTATTTACAAAGAGATTCAAGAGGAGCATATTATAGACAATCTCTTACCTCAAATCACCAAGGGATTCTAATAAATTTGATTCCCACTGTATTAAGAACAATATATCCCAATTTCATAAAATTCAAGACTAAAATCACATCTCATTTTAAACTCAAAGCATCGCTATTTTTTTCCTTTTCTCTCTTTCTCTCTCTTTTTCCCATTTCTTCATTCTCTCTCTCTTTTCTTCAATTTTTGCTATGCCCTTTGCCATTGTTCTATGGCTATTTTATAGCCAAAATTTGGCAAGCCCTTGCTTGCACGGCCAGCCATCTACCGCCTCCTTTTTTTCTTCTTTGTTACACTTGTTACCTTTGCTGTTAGCCACACCATCCCCCTCCATGCAAATACTTGTTACTAACCTAGCCATGCCTCTCCAAGCTTTGACAACTCATATATATATATATATATTGCACATTTATCATTTCGTTCGGATACCATGACATTTTTATTTCTACATAAAATATAACTTATACTCATTTTCATGTCAGGAATCCATACTTGACCTTCATTTATTTAATTAAAATTTCTAAAAATAAACATTAATAGAATCATAGTTAGGGCATTGACAATTAAATTTTATACCGGTCATCACACAACTCCCATTGAACCATTGTTGATCTAGTTGGAAAGGGGCCTAGCACTTATGTGTGCACTAGGCGTAGGCTATTAGTTGACCATGATGGGGTTAAATATGTCTACTGAAAAATTTTACCGATTTCTAATCTTGACTGATGAGAGATGAACACACTAAACAAAAATTGATTGTTTCAACCAGCAAAATTGTGACAACGTAAACGATTATATCCATGAGTGCAGTGCAATCCAATCAACTCAATAAATATTAGAAAATACCGATGTTTTAACATATCTAGGATGTATGTGTCACATGGTATTTTTCAGTCAATCTTTGTCTAGCATTCGAAAAAACATTGAACTTGCATCAAACAGTGCCTTTTGGAATTTTACTCTTTAAACATTCGAACGAACATAAACTTGGTCCGAATGGTAGTCTTATGAATTGACCGGTACTATTTCAAAAAAAAAAATCTTCAAAAAATGATGGACAATAGAAAATGCAGTTTTTGGACCACCTTTTAAATGAGATAAACCATTAATGTACCATGGAATTTGATCAAGGTATTTAGGTCAACTTACCATGGTCTAAACTTGTCCATTTCCTGACACTGCTCATAAACTTCTCTGCTTCAATGCTTGCATTGTATTTATGTTCATCTAGCAATCTGATTAGCAACACCATATTGACCACGAACTAGGAGAATACATGACGGACTTCAAAACTACACATCTCTTTTGTAGACTCCGGTAATGACTAGACACAGACACTGACAAGCAGTGGATTTGTCATATAGAACTGAGCCAACACAATATATGGATACTTGTACTAATGGTTTGTCTTGATACATCATGATGGTTGTTGTATGATCTGTGCTGGGAGTTGAAGACATGCAGAAAGAATGATCGACGTGGAAATAATTACATAGAATTAGGTGTTTGTGACTTTGTCCTCTTCTCTCATTCATCTGAAATATGTCCAAAGTATTGTGATGGAAAAATAAGGGAGATGCACTTGAAATGGATGTCTGAGTTAAGAGTATTAAGGGAACATGTTAAGTCAATATTCAAGAAGATGCAAAAGTTTAATAATGTTTTGTATAAATTTCTAACTGGTTGATCTTTGTCCTTTTTGGCCAGAATGCCTGTAAAGATAATAAGCACATCAGGTTCGGAAGATTGAGAGCATTATCTCATGTTTTCATGTAGGAAAAGAAGTACAAATATTCAAGGATCAAAATTTCGTTTTAGTCCATTGTTTCGATCACCCATAAAACAAAACGTCCAGAAATATTTCCAAACAGATTGAGAGCAAAGAAAAAATTTGGAAATTTGTTTCCACAACATTCCGAAATGTTGGTCAAACATTCCAAAACAATATCTTGAAACATTTCAAAACACCTTGAAACATAAGAATTTTGATATTCAGTTACTGATTCATGTCAGTTTCCATGGGAACGGAAACATTTTGACCATTTTGAAGCGAAATGTTGTTCATTGCAAATTTCTTGATATGCATGGCAACTTGCCTGCTATCTAAGCTAAAGGTGAGTTCTGGGGTTAGCTTAAAAAAGAGGTAAATTTGATTTGCATTTTGGATGCTATAGGATATGAAGGGAATCATTTCATTTTTACATTATCTGACGAACTTATCACCATGGTACTGTGCATATTTCACAATTCATTTGGGAAGATATAGGTTGCCATCTTGTAATTGGTACAAATAGCAAAACCCTTTTTTTATTTGTTTTGTAACTGGCATGGTGTTGGAATCCCTTTCTTTAGCCAATATTTGAATGTGTTCCTCTGTTCTTTACTTCTCAAAATGACTTGCTGTTATATGGTGACAGACGAGCAGTGAAAGAAAAAAGATGTCAAAACGTCTGACTGATGAAGCCATGGCGTATTTTGATGAATGTGTCTCCATATCAACATTTGATAGTTCCGATTTCTCAGCACCAGAAGATCCACCTCCCACTTCAGTTGGAGCCACTATCACAGTTGGTGGCATTGCTTCTTTGCCCCGAGGAAGTCCAAGCATTTCGACCTCCTCTTGCTCAAACAGTTGGTTCAACCGTAAACAGGTTCATATCCTCATATACTGGTGTTTATAGTCATTCACTAGAATGTTCTAAACAGTTAAGATTGGCTTGACTTGCCAATGGAATTGAAAACTTCATAGTTGTAGTAATCAGTTTTAATTTATTACTGATTTTCACACTGAGCAGAGCATGACAAATTATGCAGAAACGGAGGAATACCTGGATGTGCTTTTCCTTATAATTTTGACTAGAAGGGTTTTGTCATTTATTATAGGATAAAAATTATAGTTGGTCCTTGAATATTGTACCTAGTTTTGAAATGCCCTCCAACTTTCTCAATACTCAGTCCTAAACTATGTGAAGTCTAGCAATCAGTATCTTTTGTCCAGTTTTAAATGGAGGTGATTGTTCTAATTTTTCCCTTAAACTTTTATTTTTCTGACTTTTCAACTGGTCCTTAAACTATGAAAAGTGTAGCCATCAACTACTTTCATCCTATTTCTTGTTAAGACAAACAGGAAAACCCATGATTATGATTGTTCTAATTTGCCCCTTAAACTTTCATTTTTTTCAGACTTGTCAGTTGTTGTAAGGATGGAATTAGACGAAGGAACCTATTGGGTTTCTCTTCTTAATTTATCCTGTTTTAATTTAATTTTTGATTTATTAAATTTTGGGGATTGCCTATAGATCTAACGCTTGTGTAGGATAGGGTTTGGAAATTTACATACCAGGGGTTCTCTATCTTGTCTTCTCTCCTATATTTTTTCTCCCCATTCTTCTATTTTGTGCTCAATTCTTCTACTTCTCTCTCTTATTCTCTACTTTCTCTGTAGTCACTCTTTCTTTATGTTCTCTTTCATCTTTCTTATTATCCCATTATCCTAGTGTCCTGCATCCACAAATCTTACATGTGTTTAGTTTCCTGCTGTTGGTCAAACAGATCTATATTTCCTCAATCACACGATGCAATGACTAGTTCTTACCTAAAGTGCTGCATATGACATCTGAAGAAAGGCATTTGAAATTTTTCTTTAGTGTTCCAAGTCTATTCATTTGAATTTGTTCTGCTACTGGCACACTTTTATCAACCAATTTTATCTATCATAATTCCTCGCATCGCAAGACTTCTGTTAAACTTTGTAATTTCCAGTCTATACCATTTGACCTTCAGTGTCGCTGGTTTTTCTGGTGATGGTATGTCTTATCTTCTGATGTTTCTCTTTGGCTATTCCCTAAGATAATCTGCCACCTCATCTCCAAGAAGAGTTTCTGCTTTATGTTTATTGTGTTATTTTTTATTGTTAAATTGTACTGCTCAGGAAAAATGTGTATGTGTGGAATAGGTAATAATGAAAATTATGTGAAAGGAGAAAGAAAAAGCAAAAGCTATTCATGATATGGATGTGTTTAGGGTTTAGAGCAATCCCTTTCCTTCAACAAAACTTCAGACCCTAACCTTTTTCTTATACCTTCGCAGAAGGAGGACTTGATATGTCTGTTTGCTGGTAATAAATTGCAGAAAAGTGAGAAGAAAAGAAGAGGAAGAAAACTTGAAATCATTCCTTGAATCCCTTGGGCAGTTGGGCGTCACACTTATGGTTGGGGTTGCATCACAGAAAGCGAAAAAAGGCTGCAAAAAATCTGAATTTCCTCTAAAACTGAACCCTATTCATTTATGAAAGATCACTAATTTATCTTTAGGCTACAAGAGATCTCCTATTCTAATAAGACTGTATCTCCGGTTTAGAAACTTTAAAATCATACAAGTGTAAATCAATTAAATCACTTGTAGAGCAAAAAAACATAACAGGAACAAAATAAGACCTATGGGTCACTGCTGCAGAAATGCCTCCTTACTCCTAAAAACATTATAAACATATCAAAACTTGAGCAATAGACACTCTGAAATAAACCATAAAATAAGACTTTACAAAAGACTCGAGACTAAATTATGCGTCTCAGTCTTGAAGCCAAGCCAAATTCCTTTGTTTGTCACATCTTTCAATTTGTCTCTCCTTGAGCATCTGATGGACCGAACCACCATCCTTGTTTCATTGTATTATTGCTTTCATGTTTCATTTTATTTTTTTTCTTCTTGATAGATAAGTAACTTGTGCCAAAGGGGTACAAAAATGTGTTAATAAAAAGAAATAGAAGCTTACTTAAGCCCAATTGAATTATCCTCTAGCAGCATCACACACCTTGCTTTTGTATGTGACAACCCCTCGTATTTTTGAGTTCTTGGCCTCTATTTTACACATCATATGCTTGTGTGTGGACTGCATCCATTTTGGTCTAGATTGCTGCAGGTTGTTCAAGTGCTTTAATGGAGTAGT
Organism: Ilex asprella; assembly: GCA_023539305.1. Taxonomy (NCBI): domain Eukaryota; kingdom Viridiplantae; phylum Streptophyta; class Magnoliopsida; order Aquifoliales; family Aquifoliaceae; genus Ilex; species Ilex asprella. The sequence goes on from CM042189.1 coordinate 10,456,808, forward strand.
AGACCCATGTGCCTGGTTGACAGCAATGCATGGTTCTGACATCATTTGATCGTATTCATTTCTTAATCATTCTCATGTTGTGTACACGCAGTAATCACATTTTCTGTCTATATTTAAAGGCTGAAAAGGGCATGGTTTTTTATTGCTTAATCAATGACACCATAGAGTGATGCAAGTTTGAGTTCCATCCTTATGCCTCATTCCTGTCTAGTCTAGAGATCCACTGTTTTCTCACACTCCTTTCTCAATGCTGGCTATTGTGTGCTATGTTACAATTTAGTTAACAATGATGTACCTTTTGCATGGGGACCTTTTATACGTAACCTCTTCTTTTGATCCTTGAGATTGTATAAAAATTTTCCTCTTACCTTTTATTTAACATGAAATTGCCTCAACTTAGAAAAGAGGTTCTTTAACTTGAGTGGAAGAAATCTGTTGAAAATATTTCACCTTGATATTCCATTCGCGAACTAAAAAACCCAAAAATTATAAAGTTCTCTCTCTTTTTACTTACA
>CM042189.1:10457422-10501215 GCA_023539305.1 Ilex asprella
ATGTGTATTAAGATCTGCCCCTTTTCCCTCTTTCTTCCTTCTCCCTCCAAAAAAAAAAATAATAAAAAAATTGTTTTTGTTTGCTTTTGTTCTTTTGGTTATCTAGTGGTGTACAACAGAGCAAAATAAAGAACAATTCAGAGAGAAAGTAGTCACCAGGATTTCAAGTAGTCTGAAGTCCATCTGCCCGAATTCCTATGTGATGAGATGATTTTCAAAAACTATGTTCTGATGTATAGATAATGATCATATACTTACAGGAATCAGGTGTGCATGTTCAGCTCATGCATAGACGTGAGGATTCTGGTTTAACAGCTAGCAGCAGCAGCAATGACCCCTTGATGGATCCAGCCAGTCAAAGAAGCACTAATACAGAACGGATTCGGAAACAGTTCTCCTTTGGTTGCAGATCAAATGAGGTTATTGGCCTCCAACAAGATATTAGGAGCTACATTACACATTTTGGGACAGACATTGATAAAGATGGTATCAACTTAGAGAGTACAAGATCAAATTACTATGATGCAGATGAGTATAATTTCCAAGGACAAACAGAAGGCTTGCTATTTGACAGGGTGTTTCTTCACAGCAGAATAGAGTCTGGGAGTTTACATCTCTGTGGTGGAGGTTTTGCAATTTCATTCTCTCCTTTCGCTTCTTTTATCTGAATTCATGGTTGAGGAATTTCCAAAAATTGTGCGTGTGATAGCTTGTTTTAATATGAGGATATCGTATGTTCATATATATAGAGTTATAAAATGTTGAGGATACATGTAGCTGATTCCAAGTAGTTGGGAAAATGATAGGTTGAGTCAAGTATTAAGAGAAAGGGTGGGTGTTTGTAAATTTTTGAATCAATTGCCGTTATATCATGATTTTGCAATTTTTTTTGAATTTTATTTTCTTTATCATAATACTACACTTTCCTAACGCATTTTCCGAACTACCCTTGTTTTGATGAAAGCGTGTTTGTCAAATATGTTTACGAGTTTTTTTGGTGAAAGTAAATTTTATAAATATGCTTTGCATTGAAAAGCGTGGGTTTTGAACCACGTTTTTATTGAAACAATGATTGTTTAGGAACTAAGTGAAAAATTGAAAAATCGTTGCGAATTGTTTAAAAAAAAAAAATCATCTCGGTAGGATGGGTTGTGGTAACGTGACAAGCCACGTGTAAGCAACCTCGTCCATCGAGTTCTTCATGCAAGACCTGCACTTTTGGTTCTTGAACATTAAAAACAAATTACAAGTGGGGAATTCAAATCTTTGCTCATATTATATGTGGCCAAAACAATGGTAGCGGTGATGATTTGGGAAAGCTAGGTGGGTACGAACTTATCTACATCCATGGATTTTATGCACTTTTGGGCTTAAATTTGGGTTGAGATCTTGATTAGCAGATGGGTATCAACTCATCAACTCAAGAATCACTTTTGGGCTCAATTTGTTTTTAATTTTTTGGAATTTTTGTAGGGTAAGGGTCGATGAGGTTCAAATTTGCGACTTAACGGTCTAATGACATGGTGCAGTGATCATTAGACTAACATTGAATCCATTGTCGTACAATAAATTTTAGATACTTGTAATTTTTTGTCAACCACAAGTATTAGGTGAACTTGAGAGATACCAATAAGAGTTGCCGAGACATATGAGTTTACCGTTAGTTTCTAACAACATCTCACATTAGTGGGTATATGGGTTTATTTGGATATGTTGTACACAACTATATATTTTACATACACAATAAACTACTGTGCTGTTTGCTTATACTGGGACCAACTATAGTGAGAAAATAATAATTTTTTGCCATCTTATCTTCTATTTTCATCAAAGGAAAAGTTGGGAAATTACTTATTTTACTAATTTACTTAGTTTTTTATTTTTACAATCAGAGATCATAAATAAATTAAAAGAAGATCTAAGATGCAACATTATTGGGATGTGCCATCCGTATTACTATAAAACTTTCTTTAAATTTTTTTTAAAACATGATGAAATGTTGAAAATATGGAAAATAAATTTTTGCAAACCTCATGTTATTTTTTTATTTTTTATTTTTTGAATTGGATCCTCGTGCTTTGTTTGAGACTGGGGCAGAGCAAGTAAAGGGCCAGGAGGGGCACAAGCCCTACAATTGTATATTTTTAGGATAATTAATCTGTGCGCATATTTTTTGAGGCTTAAAAGATAATTAAAGACATAAAAACTAATTTATCTTTAATCTATATTTATTCTATACTACTTATAAATGTTAGTCTATTTGAAAAACTTTTGATTTTCTATTTTATCTCTAATTATTATAATAAAGTCAATTATATTCACATATATATTTTCATCTAATTTTTATTTTTTACAACTATCTGACTTTTAATTTGTTTTAAACTCTTTTATAAGGACTTCTAAATTTTTTTGAACTCATTTTTTATTAATATAGTTATATACAATTATCTATATCTATGATAAGCCTGAATTTAACTGGGTCAAGCGCAATGTAAATTAAACCGAGAAAGCTCAATCAAATGGCTTTACCTATCAGAGGAGATCCAAAGCACCCAATGCCCAAAACAGGAGGTTAGATAGCCCTGGGCGCCGCCCATGGCAACCCTTTAGGCGCTGTCCACCTCCTCCTCTCCTCCTCTTTGATACTTCAGTGCCAGTTCAACGTACCAATTCAAGTCCAACGCCAAAGGAAGTAAGAAGGCGGCGCCCAAGGCATCAGAAGGCGTCGCCCAAGTCATCCCCAAGCCAGGCGCCGCCCAAGACAGGCCCTTCTGGTTCTTCCTTGCTCTCCTCACTTTCCTCCTCGTCGTCCCATGACGATCCAAGTCCACTCACTCCAACACAAAGCCCAGTCAGGATCCTCCTCCTGAATGAATAGGAACATGAGGGCAGAGAATATCAGGATAGCCACAAAGGACTCCTACCATAACTGTACTTACTAAAACAGTAGAAGTCCTCTCTCTCACGTCACCGCCTCACCACCTTTGTAAACTTATATAATGTAAGCCTTCACTGTATAAGGGACATCACATTTATACCTTACAGAGACATTTTTACACACAATGCTTTCCCCAAAAGCACTATAACACTTGTCAGACGTATTCTCCCGGCGATGTTAGTCATCAATAAAATACCACAGACCATCGTTGTCGTTCCCGAGAGTGGACGTAGATCACCCGGACCGAACCACTATAAATCTCTGTGTTTACCATTATATACTGTCTTATCATTGATTGCATGGTTTATTGCTTATTAATCACATTCGTTCATATACTTGACTGATAATTTTACACGAAGATCAATTTGTGCATCATCAGTTTGGCGTTGTATGTGGGGAAGACTAGTTTTCTCACTCTCAACAATGACAATCACTACCCATTCTATGAGCCAACCACTGGGGGATAACAACCCTCCTCACTGGGAGGAGGCTCCGCCTCCCCTCGCACCCTCATAACCTTCTGGTACAGCGGCTGGACAACAACAATATCTTCTCCAAACCATGCAACTGCTGGTGAAACAGAACCAACAAATTATTCAACTAATGCTCAGCCAGGGAGGCATTGTGCCTCATCCCGTGGGAGGATTCCCACTCCCTCCAACAAGAGAGGAGCCACTGCCTATCCTTTATGAGTGCCAGACAACCCCCACCATGGGGACCCTTGCCAGAATGCTCCAGTGCCTCGCCAAAGAGCCCCTCGTCCAGTAGTCACTCCTCAAAGCGCAGGGAGCTCATGTGTTTACCCTTCACACGTGCCTGTGCATGAGGGCGAAGAAGAAAGTCAATACGGTGATCATGAAAACCAGTACCACCATCCAACTGAAGATGTCCCCAACTAATGGGACGAAAAGATTAGCGAGGTGCAAAACTAACTCGATGATGCCCTCAACGTTATCAAGGCCCAAGTGTCCGAGACTGTAGACTACCTAGTAAGACGTACCGATACCCCCTTTACTACTGATATTGTCAATTATTATTTGCTCTCTAAGTTCAAGATGTCCTCCATTGAGACCTTCGATCGCACCAAAGACCCCCTCGACCACCTGGACTCCGAGAAATCCCTCATGCAACTCCACAATATGCCTGAGGAGATTATGTGTAGGGTCTTTCCTACCACTTTGAAGGGGTCTACTCACCAGTGATTCTCCAAACTCAGACCCTCCTCCATCTACTCTTTCGCAAAGTAGAGTATGTCTTTCGTCTCCCACTTCATTGGGGGATGCCGACATCAGAACCAATGACCCACCTGCTCACCATCAAGCAAGACAGGGATGAAAGCCTCAAAGGCTACCTTTCCCACTTCAATGAGGAGATTCTTCAAGTTGAGGAACCAGATGATAAGGTAGCTCTAGCCGTTTTTATCGCCGACCTTCGCACCTCCAGATTCATGTTCTCGGTGCTTAAGAAGCCACCCTCCAGTATGCCCGAGTTGTTGTTCAGGGCACAAAAAATACATGAATGTTGAGGATGTCACCAAAGCCCGTAGAGATGAGTCATCTCGAGGAGGGGAGAAAAAGAAAGACAGATGAGAAGACATAAGGAAAATTGAGAATAAGATAAAGAAAGTTGAAAGGGTCCCTGTAAAAGACCATCTCGGGCTACTGCCCCTAAGAGACCGACAGCCATTCACTCCACTCAACGCCTTAGTGGAGCACATCCTACTCCAGATACAAGATGACCCAGTCATCCGTTGGCCCGAAAAGATAAAGTCTGACCCTAAACGCAGGAACCCCAGTAAGTACCATCGCTTCCACCGTGACCATGGACATGACACAGATGACTGCTTCCAGCTGAAAAAGAAAATTGAGGAACTTATCCAGCGAGGTCATCTCAGACAGTATGTGGCTGGTCGAGGATTAGTTCCTTTGCTCGAAGAACGAGAGCGCCAACAGCCCCTCGATGAGATTCAAACCATCGTCGAAGGGCCAGGGAAAGAAGGTGACTCCAACTCCTCCAGGAAGGTGCACTCCCGTAGATCCAGACAAGTAGATTTTCATGACTTTCGCCCAATGAAGACACCCTGACATGGGGAGGAGGAGGTCATCACCTTCTCAGACAGACACCTTGAAGGGATTTAGGTCCTTTACAATGACCCTTTAGTCTTGACCTTAATGGTGGCCAACTACCAAGCTAAGAGGATCCTGGTTGACAGCGGGAACTCAGCAGATATCCTGTTTGCCACTGCCTATGACAGCCTTCACCTCGGCAAAGAGAGATTACAGCCGATCAAGACTCCCTTGGTTGGCTTCTCAAGAGAGAGAGTTCAGCTCTTGGAATCCATCACCCTGCCTATCACAGCGGGGATTGCACCAAGGAGCTCCACTATTATGGTAAATTTTCCCATACTTGATTGTCCTTCTACTTATAATGTAATACTTGGACACCCTGCCCTCAATACCTTAAGGATAGTACCTTCCACTTACCATCTTCTCCTCCGTTTTCCAACCTCCAATGGGATTGAAGAAATAAGAGGAGACCAGGTCTCAGCCAGAGAGTGATACGTGGCCTTTATGAGGGCTAGGAGACCGCACGAGACACTCCAAGTCAAAGTCTTGACCCCAGATACGATAGTACCTTGGAGAAGGGAGAACCAGCAAAGGAGCTCTGCCCAATAATACTAGATGACAGCCTTCCAGAGAGGAAAGTCTACCTAGGCTCCTCACTTTTCCAGGAGCAGACATCCGCCTTGGTCGACTTCCTCAGAAGAAATACAAATGTCTTCGCCTGGCCCCATGAAGACTTGGAAGGCATCGAACCCGAGGTGGCCATGGAGGAAGAGGTAAAGAAGCATGTCCGCCAGAAGTTGAGGAGTGTAAGTATTGAAAGGGGCAAGCCATGGAGGAAGAGGTAAACAAGTTGTTGACAAATGAGTCAGTAAGGGAGGTAGCCTACCCAGACTGGCTATCCAATATGGTGAAGGTAACGAAGGCTAGTAGGAAGTAGCGCCTCTGTGTGGACTTCACAGAGCTCAACAAAGTTTGTCCCAAGGACAGCTATTATCTTCCACGCATTGGCCTCCTCATTGACGCCACTGTTGGACACAAACTCTTAAGCTTCCTGGACGCCTACTCCGAGTATAATCAGATCAGCATGTTCCCTCCGGATCGGAAAAATATCTCATTCATCACCCCAAGAGACACTTATTGTTATAGGGTAATGCCTTTCAGACTCAAGAACGATAGAGCCACATACCAGCGCCTCGTTAATAGAATGTTCGAGGCTCAGATTGGGAAGACGATGGAAGCCTATGTGGACGATATGTTGGTGAAAAGTGTAGCTGCGACAAATCATATCACACACCTGTAGGAGACCTTTGATGTGTTAAGAGACTATAAGATGAAGTTGAACCTTGAAAAGTGTGCCTTTGACGTCGGCTCAGGAAAATTTTTAGGCTTCATGGTTCACAAAAATGGTATTGAAGCTAACCCGAACAAAATCAGAGCCATTATGGAAATGAAGTCTTTGGCCTCAACAAAAAAAGTCTAGCGCCTCAACGGAAAGGTGGCAGTCCTCAACAAGTTCGTCTCTAAGTCAGCTGATAAACGCCTACTTTTCTTTAAAATTCTATGCAGGTCATTCCAATGGGGTTCGGCGGCCGAGGAAGCCTTTCAGAAGCTTAAAGATTACCTCGCCACACCACCTTTACCTACCTCTTTTCTTCACCCTCTGTCGTAAGCTCTGTTCTCATCAGAGAGGAAGAGAGCATCCAGAAGCCTGTCTACTATGTAAGTAGAGCCTACTGAGGAGCAGAGGTAAGGTACTCAGAACTGGAGAAACTAGCCCTTGCCCTTGTCACTACTGCTAGACATCTACGCCATTACTTTCAGAGTCATGCCATTGTGGTGGTCACGAATCAGCCACTTAAAAGAACTTTAGGAAAGCCTGATGTCTCTGGGAGATTGCTCATATGGCTGTTGAGTTGAGCAAATTCGATGTGCAGTAGCAGCCGAGGACTACCATTAAAGCACAGGCTGTGACAACCCGCATATAAAATAATCACTAAACACGATAATTAGATCATCAATTATGATTCTATAGGATTAAGGGTAAATTTTTTTGAAATTTCAAATATGGATTCTTTATGCAAAAATGAGTCAAATAAGTATAATTTAGGTCAAAGTTCATGTTTAAATAAAATGTCATATTGTTAAAGTAATATAATATGTTAGTCACATATATAATATATGTAAGAGTATGTGTATATATATGTGTCAAAAGCTAAGGAGGGTAGCAAATGACCATGTGCTCTAATAAAAACATATGGCAAGTAAATGGACAAATGTCCATGTGATGCAAGCAACTTGCATCATGAATGACCTAAGGGAAGGCAAGGCTTTGGCTATAAATAGCCAGCCTTTGCTCTTCAAACGGCACAGAAAAAAAAAGAGGAGAAAGGAAGGGAAAGAAAGGAAGGAAAGGGAGGAAAAGAAGGAAAAATGGTCAAAATTTTATCAATTGAGGAGTACGATCTTGCAATTAAGAGGTAGGATTTCTTTTATCTTTTACTATCATTGATGCATTTCATGCATATTTGGGGGCTTCATATTAAAATCTATATTTTTTATATATCATTTTAATCATGGGGTCAAACTGTGATTTTATAAATAAGTCGTGATCATGTTGAAAATTTTGATTATACTGAGACCCTAATTATCTTATGAAACTACGTTGCATAATAAATATTTTTTTTATTAGTTAATGTTTGACTTGTACAAATGTTTTATTATTGTTATTATTTAATGTTTAGTTTGTTGTTAGGTCTGATTATGGTATGATTTTATCTTGTGATTTTGATAAAATTACAATGAATGCACATAATCGAGGGCAGGGGGTTAGTAGATGTGTGATCCTTGCGAGGATTCACAGGATTCCTACTAGTCCTTGGATTCACTGGTTAGTAATATCGGTTGCCGTGATAGCCTGTGTGGCACCACAAAAATTTTTGGTATTAGTGTTTCCAGAAAAGCAAGAAGGGCATTGGGTTCCCTAGAGTGCAAGACCCCAAAGTGTTTCTCCGGAGGCGGTTCATACGTGGACCAGAAAATTGACGGATTGATATGATCGATATGTGCTGAAATATATTTATTTATTTGATTCACTATTTTATTCCTGCATTTATCCGTTACTTAATTATTTTATGCATTGTTTTAAAACTTTGATAGTCATTGATAACGTTATCCTACTGAGCTGGTGAGCTCATCCCTATCTAACATTTTTCAGAGACATGAAGCGGGGCCAGAAGATAGGCTGAAAGGGGCAACGGATAAAGGCTACTAGCATTATTTCCTTTTGTGTTGTATCAAGAATATATGAGATGATCATGTGAATACTATGTACTCGTACGCAAAATTAATAATATAAGGGAGGGTATCGTAAATTCAGTGTGAATTTATTAATTTATCTTCTTTAATCACGCCCAGATATTTTTTTAGGAATAAAAATTTTCAGGGTGTGACACAGGCACTTACAGACTTTGTAGTAGAGTCCCCACCAATACAGGAGGCATAAGAGGAGGTAACAGGTACCCCCGCATCCACTTGTTCAGTGCACACTAACTCCATCCAACAGAAGGCTGGACCCAACACTAAAGGAAGATCCAGCTACCCTAAGAAGGAACAGGAGGTAGGACTGTAAACTGGGCAGCCCTGGGCGTCGGCCAGTTGGCTAGGGGCACCGGCCACCCTACCTTGGGCATCACTTTCTCAACCTCCATCACTCCCCACTTTTCTCTCTCTCCAGGCATTGCCTCTATCGTCCATTGTGCCATGCTGGAGACTCTATGTCGATGGGTCCTCCACCAACGAGGGCAGCAGAGCTGGACTTGTATTGATTAGCCCTCATAGCACCCCTTGAAGTATGCAGTCTCCTTACACTTCGTCACATCAAATAATCAAGCAAGTTATGAGGCCCTTATATCAAGCCTAAGGTTAGCCTTAGAGATGGAAGCACTCAACCTCATGGCCTATAGTGACTCTTAGCTCATAGTCAACCATGTGAGGGGAGATTTTGAAGCTAAGGAAGACAGGATGCAGGAATACCTCTCGGTGGTCCAAGCCCTCCTCACAAAGTTTGCTTACTTTGAGGTCCACCATGTATCTCGAGAGGAGAATGCCATGGCAGACGCTCTAACCAAATTTGCCTCTGCCAATATACTTATGGGCCCAGCATTGACAGGTCACCAGTTTGAGCCTAGCACCTCCAAGTTGGAGGAGGACAAGGTTCACTGTGCATCATCGGAGTCCAACTGGATGACTCCTATCCGAGTTTACCTAGAGGAGGGCACTCTCCCAAATAGCCCAGTGGAAGCCAAAAAATTGAGGATGAGATCATCCAGGTACATCATTTTGCAAAACACCCTGTACAAGAAGAGTCATTCTCTTCCACTACTTCGTTGTCTCACCCCCAAGGAGGCCAACTATGCCATGAGGGAGATTCATGAGGAGATATGTAGGAATCACTCAAGAGGGCGTTCATTAGCCCATAAAGTAGTTAGACAGGGGTATTATTGGCCAACTATGATCCGAGACACTCGAGACTTCGTCAAGAGATGGGATAAATGCCAACGATTTTCAATCGTGCCAAGACAACCACCAGAAGAGCTCACCACTATCCAGAGCCCATGACCTTTCTCCATGTGGGGGATCGACGTCCTAGGTCCCCTTCTTGTGAGTCGAGGTCGGTGCAAGTTTGTAGTCATAGTAATCGACTACTTCACCAAGTCGGCAGAAGCTGAAACCTTAGCCAAAATCACGAACCAAAAGATAAAAGACTTCATATGGAGGAGTTTGGTCTGCCGCTTAGGAATACCTCACGCCATTGTGAGCGACAACGCCAAACAATTTAACAACAAACTCCTTAACACTTTCTGTGCGAGCTCCAGATCAAGCAGCCCTACTCTAGCCTCGCACATCCACAAGCGAACAGGCAAGCAGAGGTCACTGTTAGGACCATACTCCGTAACTTGAAATCCAAACTGAAGACTTCAAAATAAAAATGGGTAGACGAACTTTTAGGAGTAATATGGGCCTATCAGACGACACCTAGAAGTCCTACGGAAGAAACACCTTTTTCTCTAGCCTATGGAACAGAGGCAGTGATACCCATTGAAATCGGGGTACACTCTCTTAGGGTTCAACATCATGACCCTACCAATAATGAAGAAGCGCTCTGCATCAACCTCGACTTGATGGAGGAGGAGAGGGAGATAGTCATGCTCAAGAATGCAAAGTACAAGCGTCCCATGACCAAGTACTACAACTCGAGGGTGAAACCTCGTGCCTTCTTACCCTGGGACCTGGTCCTCAAGAAGGTCATCCTGTCTACTAAAGACTCCTACGAAGAAAAACTGGGACCCAACTGGAAAGGACACTGCACGGTCACGAAAGTAGTAAGGTCAAGTACCTACAAAATCCAAAATTTTGAGGAAAAGGTCCTGGGCCACCCATAGAATGCAAAATATCTAAAGAAATATTACCAATAGTTGGGGGCAGTAAGTCATGAGTTAGTGTCCAGTGTAAAGGTTATTTACCCTATTGGTCAATTTTCTATGATAGTCGTTTTTCTTCATATGTTCAATTTTCTATGACAGACGTTTTCTTCACTTGTTCACTCTGAACAATGAAATAAAATTTTGAATATTTTCTCAAAAAAGTTGTATTTCATTCAAATCCATGAACTCTTTACAAAAGATAGACATGGTGTATCAACAAAAAAAATGCAAAGGCATCACACTCCTAGTGACTCTCACTACCTCCACTCACATAGTCCTCATCATCAGAGCCAGGGGCCTCATGAGGCATGAGGTCAGAAAGATTGCAGTAAAGGAATGCTACTAAGGCTTTCCTCCTGAGCTCCTCATAGCCGTCAACGAAGGCACTAGTCCTGGCCCTCTCAATAGCATCCTTTTAAGCCTCTGCCCTGGTAGCTCTCTCAAGTGTTATGCGAAGGTCAGTCTCAAGTTGAGCATCCTTTTCTTATGCCTGCCTCAACTCCTCAGTGGCACCCTCTCGTGCCTGGCGCTCGAGCTTCAATTACTTCGAGACAACCTCTCGTGCCTACCGCTCAAGCCTAAGCTGCTCCTCAGCAGCCTCGCATGCATGCCTCTCCTTTGCCTCGCTAATGACTGCCTCCCTGATCTTCAGGATATTATTAAACAGGTAAGGCAAGACAACAACCATCTATAGACATTCGAAGATGAAATACAAAGAAAGTCAGGAACTAAGCCAAGGTATGACAGAGGAATCCAGATGCAAAGTAAGAAGGAAAGACATACCAGAGCAAAACCCTCTATAGCGACATTGACTATGCTCTCTGGACCCCGAGAAGCAACCTCTTTAGCTTCAGCACCAGTTACGAAGTCATAGAGTCTCCCCCTTGCCAACCTTAAATCCCGTAGAATGGACACTGGGGGAACCCCAAAAGAGGGGTAACTTGGCGGGCCCTCAGTCTTGGCAGAAGATGGCGCCGGAGCCTCAGCCCCCGCAGTAGTGCTAGAGCAATCTCTCGCGGGTGATGAGACATCAACCAAAGAGGGAGGAAGAGCATCATCAAGCCCAACATCTATGAGACCATCCTAACCGGTAGACCCCAACTGAGAAGTGCTGGGGGTGCTGGATTTCGCCCTCTTGGAAGGAGGAGGGGGAGAAGAGGCCACTCTGGAAGTAAGGACTTCCCCCATTATCGACCTATCAATAGGGGGACCTACAGAGCCAGTGTAAGCCAAAAATCCTACCATGCTACGTTTTTAAGAAGAATAAAAAAAAAATAAGGAGTCAAGTACCTTTCTTTTCCAACCTGGAAGGAGCCGCAGAGATACCAGACGCCAACATAATCTTGGAAAAATCCTTGGTTGGGTTGTTATGAACCATCTCGAGTAGCCTTCCCTGATCCGAAGTTAGAGTTGACGCAGTTACAAGAAGACAATCGCACTATAAGAACAAATACATGATGACTGAGACACAAACTAAAGATAAGAATTACCACCTTGCTTTGTCTTCGGGACTGTATCCCATTGTGTGGGCACAAGGTCACGGTCGGCTCGAAAGCCCACTCGTCTCCGGCAAAGAAAAACTTCTTTTTCCATTTGTGAAGATTGGACGTAAGCCCGATGATAAACTTGCCTGATCTCGGGGCAAAGCGGTACCACCCCTGATGAGAAACAAGATTCTCCAACAATGCATATGTGGCTAGAAATTCTTCAAAAAACGAAGGAACGTTGGCAAGCAACACCATGCCTGGGGTGCCTTGGGCGCAGCCCAATACACCATGGGCGCCGCCTGAGGTGCTGGGGGCGCCGCCCTGTCCATGACAGACACCCTCTGTCTCTTGTGAAGATCCACTCCGCTGTTCACTTGTACCTGGGGTTCCTCTCAATGCACCAAAAGAATTAGCCAAAGTCCCTTTGCTCGTACCCAATCTAGCACCAACAATGCCGAAGGGCCTTTTACCAGATACAGACACCTCAGCAACATTGTGGCCATCAACGGAGAACCCAAGACCATGGGTGCCGCCTAAGGCACCTCCTCGCTGCTCCTCTGTTCCGTGGTCTAAGGCTTGGGCGCCGTCAAAAAGGGACCACATTCCTCCATCACCCACTTGGAAGACGCCACTTGAAGGAGGATTGGCCTCACCCATGGAGTCGCCCAACAAGGCGCCGGCCTCCATGGCATAGCCCAGTGAAGAGCTAGCGCCGCCCATAACGTAGGACTCCTCCCTCTCTCTAGTGAATAGGCACCGTCCATGCTATCTGAACGGGCGCTACCCACTGCTACATCACTATGGACGTCGCCCATTTCACCACCGGTGCCGCCCAAGGCACAAACACCCATTTTTGGTCGCACCGATATCCTGCCAATGGTACCTAACTTCGATTAGCTCCTCGTCTCCATAATTTTGCTTTAAAAGAAGATGAATAGTGAACCAAAGGAGAGAAAGAGAGAATGTGATGAACAGTGAAACACTTGGAGAGCCTTTAAATAGAGAAGGGAAAGCTTCTTGAGGAAGATTGGTGAAAAGCTTCTTGAAGAAGCTCGATGGAATAGCTTATAGATGAAGATTGGAGACTTTGAGAAAAACCTCCAGAAATGAAAAGTGAGAGAAGAATGAGGAAGGTAGAACAGTGACCTCTATTTAAACAATAATAATTTCAATATTGAAAAAGTTCAACGGATCTTTGAGGAAAAGATACGTGGGGAGAAAGAAAGATCCCGAGATGAAATAAAGCACATGTCCTCAACCCCTTGGAAAAGTCAAAAGCTCGGGACATGTGAAAAAATGATGAGCCCGAAATTGACTGGGCCAAGCGTAATGTAAATTAAACCGAGAAATCCCAATCAGATGGGTTTACCCATCAGATGAGATCTAAAGCACTCACTGTCCAAAATAGGAGGTCAGACAACCCTGGGCGCCGCCTAGGCAGGCCCCTTAGACGTCGCCCATGGCAGCCCCTTGAGCACCGCCCACCTCCTCCTCTCCTCTTCTTTGCTCCTCCTCTTTGATACTTCAATGCAAGTTCGACGTACCAATTCAAGTCCAACGCCAAATGAAGCAAGAAAGTGTTGCCCAAGGCATCAGAAGATACCGCCCAAGTCATCCCCAAGCCAGGCGGCACCCAGGGCAGGCCTTCCTGGTTCCTCCTTGCTCTCCTCACTTGCCTCCTCGTTTTCCTATGACAATCCAGGTCCACTCACTCCAACACAAAGCCCAGTCAGGATTCTCCTCCCGACTGAATAGGAACACGAGGGTAGAGAATATCAGGATAGCCACAAAGGACTCCTACCATAACTATACTTACTAAAACAGTAGAAGTCCTCTCTCTCACGTCACCGCCTCACCGTCTTTATAAACTTATATAATGTAAGCCCTAGGGGTGGCAATCGTGTCGTGTCTTGGTCGTGTCAAGGCGGGTTCGGATTGAAAACACATCAACCCAAACACAACCTGCGAACTAAACGGGTTTGGTTATTTGAACACAAACACGATCTGACTCGAAACACGACTAACCCAACACAACCTGTGACCTGAGATTTGCACAGGTCGTGTTCAGGTAAGTACGACCCAACCCGACATGACCTAACAAAAAATGGAAAAAATTAGACATGTTACAAATATCCCAAATACAAATCTACAAAAAACAAAGACATTAAAAACATTACAAATATCCCAAAACAAAAACAAGTCTCCATAATATTACAAATACTCAAAAAGTTTTACTAATATCCCAAAGCAATATTACAAACATCTTTCAAATCTTCTTCATCTCCTAAATCTGGCCAACATCAACAATCAAGATCCACAATCCCCTATAAAAAGTCCACATAAAAAGAGTTAGGTTTTATGACCCAACACATACCCAAAAACACATAAGATTGAGTAAAAGAGTTAAATTTTATTGCTCACACACATCAACAATCAAGATCCACAATCACATTTGAACATTGCACCGACGAATCCTCCTTGTTTTTGTTCAAAGTCGGATTTATAACATCTTCTACCAGCTCTTCCAATTGCACTTGTGAATTTTCTAAATGACAATAAAAGAAGCATAGAAATAAGAATTCAATATTTGTTAAAATAATTAAATATCGCAATCATCACAAATTATATTTATTACCTTTTTCTGCACATAACCAATCCCTAGTGTACATCAAGGCCTCCACAACGTAAGGCTTCAAAGCACTATGGTATTGGTCAAGAACCCGACCACCAATACTAAAGCTGATTCTGAAGCAACCGTAGAAATTAGAATAGTTAACACATCACGAGCCATAACAACAAGTTTCGGGTAACGATACTGATGAGCTCTCCAATAATCAAGAACAAGAAGTTATGTTTCTATGTCAACCCGAGGCTCATGCAAATACAATTGCAATTGACTTTTTGTGTTTTAAGACCAGATGCATTGCTCTCAATAACAAATGCCTACATTATCAAAATCATAGACTACCAATAGTATTAATCTAATATAATAAAAACTATAAAACAAAAAATTAAATTCCTTCAAATCTAACACAGGTTGTGAGTTCAACATTGACTCACAAGCAACTAGACCACCACGGGGAACAGTCGATGATTGAGAAGAAGAGGTGACAACAGATTTGCTCATATACTCATCAAATAGAGAAAAAAGTTTGTCTCGAACATGAAAATACTCAAGAGAGCCTTCACTATAAAGCTTCTTATAGCACCACTCCACAAAGTCAAGTTTATAGCGAGGATCAAACACAATTGTAATGGTCAATATCACGCTATACTCCAACCAATACTTCTCAAAGTTTTCATACATTTGACAAGACATTTTTCTCATAAAAGTATCCAAACTTTGCATTTCTCTATTCAAAGGCAATTGAATACTGAAAACTTGCTAAAAATACAAGTTTGATGTGGGATACTTGGAGCCATAAAAGATAACAGCAGTATCATAGAAATTTTTTAAAAAATATCTGAATCTTTTCAACTTTGATCCATTTCTCTTGAGATGGGCAATGCTTAAAATTAGAATCCACAAGTTGCAAATGACAAAA
Source organism: Ilex asprella (assembly GCA_023539305.1). NCBI lineage: Eukaryota > Viridiplantae > Streptophyta > Magnoliopsida > Aquifoliales > Aquifoliaceae > Ilex > Ilex asprella. The sequence goes on from CM042189.1 coordinate 10,472,942, forward strand.
GGCACGACAGTAGTAAATTGCACTTGCAAGCATCAAATATGTTGAGTTCCATCTAGTAGGAACATCTTGCCTCAAACTTTTTTTGCTATCTAAAGATGTATGTGCAACACACTCTAAGAATTTTTGTTTTCTTATCTGAGAACCTTTTACATACTTGACACTCCCTCTGACTTTTTTCACAGCTAAATCTATTTCTTTCAACCCCTCTTACACAATCAAGTTTAGAATATGAGCACAACAAGGAATATGAAAAAACCCATCATCACCAAGCAAAGCATCTATCAAATTAAGTTAATTCTTAAGCATATCAACCATGACATCATTTGCAGAAGCATTATCCAAAGTAATTGAAAATAACTTTTTTCTCAATCCCCCATTTTGTCAACAAACCATAACTCTTATCAGCCAATGCAATGCCACCGTGTGGAGGAGGCATGTAAGAGAAATTCAGAATTCTTTTTTGTAATACCCAATATTTGTCGATGAAATGTGTTGTGAGACTTAAATATCCATCGGTAGTAATAGATGTCCACAAATCAGAAGTCAAACCAATCCTACCAAGTATGTCATGCAAGATAACAGACAACCTACGCATCTCTTTTGCATGCAATTTCAGAATATCAGCCTTGGTCGTGTTTCTTGTAATAAATTTGATATCTGGATTTAAGTAGCTAAAGATTTGTCTAGCACATTCATACTCAACGAATTGAAAGGGCAAATCATGTCTAATTATTGCACGTATTAACATCTCTCAAAAAAATTTCTCGTTAATCTTCAAAGATCGTGCAGTAATAGACTCTTGACTTTAACTTAAAATCATCTGTCCCACATCACGTTGTTTTTGACAAGTCTTTAAATGACGCCATAAATTACCAGTTCCATAGTTATTAGCAGCATTATACTCAATCTTACATTTGTTGCATTGTGCCTTTAAAACATTGTTTTGATTTACACACTTTCTAAAAGAAACCCCATACCTCTGGTGTAGAAGTACGTTGCCACTTTTCATCATTTGTATTATCTCCACTTTCTGTATTTGGGGCATCATTGGATGTATTCTCAATATTGACATCCACAGTCGGTTGAGTACATGATGTATCCTCCATTTTCTAGAACAAATAAATACAATTACATAGAAATAAGTAAAAAATCTAAGAAATAACGCACTTGACTTAAGGTAACAATGTATGTAGAACCAATTTAAGCTCAAGATCAAATTAAAATGCTACTGTATGGAATCAGTCATTCTTTGCTTCAAAAGGACCAAGAGCTTGCCTAATCAATGGGGAAAATGCCTCATTTGTTTTTCACGGCCTCATGGTTACTATGCAGTGTAATGACTTTACTATATTACCTTTAAATTAGGAAAATAACAAATTTTATTTGAATGTTAAGAATATATCACTACACATGACCGTATAAACTTTCACTACACAAGACCATATAAACTTTCACCATATACACTAACCTAAACACACCACATCATAAAGAAATCGAATGGAAATACTATGTGTGAGCCCATGGATGTGTGCATGAGTTTCATAGTAGTTCAAGCACTCTGTTAGTTTCTAGAAATTAATCCACCAATCTTAAGAAATGCCTTTTTGTAATTTTTTTGGGTTTTAGAAGCATGAATCCTTGCATCATTGTTTCACTTAATTTTTTGCAGAAATGATGTTGGAAGGCATCAAAGCTTCGAAAGCCACCAAAGAAACTTAAAAAAATAAACCAAATCTAGGAATCTTATCGTAAGAAATTGGTCATGAATGTGTGATTTATAAGGCTTGTAAAATAAATCAAAACTATAACAACCTAACTACATCAAAACAGACTTTGCAAGAAAATAAGGAACACTACATTCATTATGGTTTACGGAGAACAAGAGTAACGGTGACCCTTGAAGAGACAAAGAAAGAGCAAGAGAGAGAGCTAACCTGGTCGCCGACACCAAGCCAAGAAAGATAGACAGAGGAATGGAGGGCTGGCTGGACAGAGGGGAAAAGGGAGGCGGGCTGGACAGAGGGAAGGAAGGAGGCAGGTCTGCTGGACAGAGGGAAATAGGAAATGAAGTTAGGGTTTGGAAAAAATAATTAAATTCTTTATATGGTGATGGGTCAATTCGGGTCAAAACAGGTCAGGCGGGTTCATGTCAACCCGATTAAATACACGGGTCAATTTGGGTTAAGCGGATTGAACCCGAACACGACCCATTAACACTTTATGTTGACGGCTCGTGTCATATGCGGGTTGGCACAAAAAATTAGTCAACTCAAACCCTTAAAATTCGTGTCGTGTTCGCATCGAGTTATCGTGTCGTGTCAAAAATTATCAACCCTAATAAGCCCTCACTGTATAAGGGACATCACATTCATACCTTACAGAGATATTTTACACACATTGCTCTCCCTCTCTCTGTCTCCCCATAAAGCACTGTAACACTCGTCGAAGTTATCCTCCCAGCAACGTTAGTCATCAATAAAATACCACAGACCATCGTTGTCATTCCGAGAGTGGACATAGGTCACCCGAACCGAACCATTATAAATTTATGTGTTTGCCATTATTTACTTTCTTATCATTGATTGTCTGGTTTATTGCTCATTAGTCACACTCGTTCATTAACTTAACTGATAATCTTGCACGAAAATCAATTTGTGCATCATCAATCTATATGAAGAAGTAAAGTTTTGTATATGTTAAATTATTATATACATGTAGTTATCAGGTTAAATTTAATGGTTAAATATATGTTATATTTTATTCTTTGATATGCAATAATATAATAATAGTATAAGTTATCTAATCAATTTATTTAACAAAATAAAAATTAATAATTATATAATATAATTAGATGTGCAAAAGCCTAAAAAGATTAGAGAGATACCTAAATAAATGACAAATTAGGTATTCAAAAATTTATGGAGTAAATCAATAATTAAAATTTTAATTAATTATTCGACACCTAATTTATTATTTAATTTAATTACACATATAATTACTATTCTATAAACATAATATTATTTAAATTTAATTACGTGCAACGCACGTCGTGCATTGCTAGTGACATAAATAACTATATTATAAAATGAACAGTAATAATGAGAGAGTAATAATAACATAAGACAATGATATTGAGACAATAATAGTTATAACGATAATGATTTTTTATTGTCAATATGAGACACTATTCTTTTGGGTCATCAAGGATAATTATAGTCATAATTATTATTTTATCCTTAATGACATGATAATATAGTAATGATAACACAATAACAGTAAAATAATGACATAGTGACAGTGTCACTATCCAAATTCCATGGAAGTAGACGGTGATAGTGATATTAACAATTAATTTTTTATTATTATTGGTCATTGTCATCACCCAAGGTCTACGATTAAATTTTTATTCATGCATTTCATCGAATACTATTTGGATAGAATGTCACCAAAATAAAAAATAAAATAAAATAGAGAATTTCAAAAATAAATAAATGACTATCAACTAAATATGTAGATAAAAAAATACAACTTGATCAATAAAATCTTTCCTTTTGGTCACGAACTCTCTCTCTTCATAGAAAAACAACAATTCATCAAGCGAATTCCTCAAGAACATAAAGAAAAAAAAGAGAGAGAGAGAATCACGAAAAAAACCTAAGTTCTCTTAGTTCAAGCATCGAATCTTGATTTAAAAGACAATTGAAATACTTCCAAAGTTGGTCCCTACGTCATCACTTTTTCCACTAAGACTCCTAAGTGATCCACGACCCTCAGATGTCAAAGACAAGATACTCCCAGACACATCTTTTGATGATTCTTCCGGCTTCCAAGTATCTCTCACCTCGTGTTTCTCAGTTTGCAAATCCTACTCAATTCTGAGTCCTCTCCACCAAGCCTACTGATTCAGTAGTGGAGGTACTAATATGCAGCACTTCACCTTCTGAAACCTCGTTACTAATAGTTGGCACTGAGACCTTTTCCACCATGGATTCTGATTTCTCTGGAAGACATATAAAAGGACTGAGACACGCTATTAGCATCAAACAAACTCTCAGGTAAATTCAGATCGGGACTTGAAGTGGATCGATATGGGGTTTCATGCCTTAGGAGAAGAGCGAGAGTCGAGAGACAACAATGGAATAGTAAAGCACATGATGATGTATGTGTTGGTTCCCCAGAGCCAGAAAAACACCACAAAATATGATATAAACAAAGAGGAACTCTTTGTTTCTCTCTGAAAATAAAATTACAAGAACTTGTACAAAATTCTCTCAAATGAGATTTCTTCTGAATCTCTATCTCTCTCTGTTTCTTCCTCACTGCCTTGAGCTTACTATTTGGCCTTTACTAAGCTTCCTATTTATAGGAAAATTTATGGCCAAATAGTCAAGAAATGGGGCACACCATTTAAAGCTTTGGCAACCTTTTCAAAGCTTCCACCGTCCAGCTGCCTAGAATAGTCCACAAAGATGGCCACTATCCACTGCCAACCAGTCCACAAAAATGGTTGCTAGAGTGGGCTGTAGGTGGCTGCTAGAGGAGGCTACTGGGTAGCCTGATGGAGCTGGAACCTTCAAATCTCCCCCTCCAGAACCATCAGAGGAGAATATAATCAGACATTCATCCTGGCTATGTCTCTACACAGCTCAAGCTTATCCCGAGTAACGACCTTTGTCAACATGTCTGCTGGATTCTCCTTTGTGTGGATCTTTACTAGTTGTAATAACTGTTGCTCCATCACTTTGCGTATCCAATGATAGCGAATATCAATATGCTTCGTCCGGGAATGGTACATTGAGTTCTTGCTCAAGTCCAGAGCGCTTTGACTATCACAATGCACTTTGTATTCCTTCTGCTGAATACCTAGTTCTTAGAGAAACCGCTTTAACCACAACATTTTCTTACCAGCTTCCGCTACTGCAATATACTCTGCCTCTGTCGTGGATAAAGCTATGCACTTCTGTAACCTTGACTGCCATGACACAGCTCCCCCTGCAAAAGTGTAAAGAAATCTTGATGTAAATTTTCTATCATCAAGATCTCTTGCCATATCTGAATCTATTTAGCCTTCCAAAACTGGTTCAACTACCCTGTAACATAAGCATATCTTTGATGTACCCTTAAGGTATCTGAGAATCTACTTGACTGCCTCCCAGTGTTCTTTCCCTGGATTTGAAAAAAATCTGCTCACCATGCCCACTGCATGGGCAATATCTAACCTTGTACACACCATTGCATACATTAGACTCCCAACAGGTGAAGAGTAAGGAATCATTGTCATATCTTCTGTCTCTTTCTTGGATGAGGGACAGGAATACTTGCTTAACTTGAAATGATTAGCCAGTGGGATGCTGACTGGTTTGGTAGTATCCATGTTGAACCTCTGGATCACCCGTTCAACGTATTTCTCCTGTGATAGCCACAATTTCTTGGTTTTCCTATCACGAACAATCCACATGCCTAATATCTGTTGAGTTGGACCTTAGTCCTTCATGTCAAAGGACTTGGACAGTTCCTTCTTCAATTGACTAATCTTTATCGCATCCTTTTCGACTATCAACATGTCGTCAACATAAAGTAGGAGTGCAACAAAATTGTCATCCGAGAATCTCTTAATGTAAACACACTGATCTGCAACAGTCCTCTTGTAGCCTTGACTCACCATGAATGAGTCAAATTTCTTATACCACTGTCTAGGCGCTTGCTTGAGGCCGTACAGACTCTTCTTCAACTTGCAGACTAGATTTTCTTTTCTTAGAACCTCGAAACCTTCCGGCTGTTCCATATAGATTTCTTCATTCAGATCTCCATGAAGAAATGCAATTTTCATGTCCATTTGTTCAAGATTTAAGTTTAAACTGGCTACTAATCCAAGAATGACTCGAATTAAGGTTATCTTAACAACTGGTGAGAAAATCTCGTCAAAGTCAATTCCTTTCTTTTGTTGGAATCCTTTAACGACCAATCGAGCCTTATACTTCACCAATTTTCCGCTGCCATCTTTCTTCAGCTTGAACACCCATTTATTGCTTTCTTGTCTTTTGGAAGTTTCACAAGCTCATAGGTTTGATTTGTCTGGAGGGAATCCATCTCATCCTGCATTGCTTGCATCCACTTGTCTTTATCCGTATGAGTTTGTGCCTCCTGGAAGCTCTCCGGCTCCCCCTCATCAGTAAGCAGAATATAGTTTGACTCCGGATATCTACTTGACGGAATGCGTCCTCTTTCGGATCTTCATGATTGAGGTTCGTCAACTATATGAGGTACACCATCATCTGGTTGTTGTGATGGTCCTGCAACATCTGGTGGAGGAAGTTGTTGCTCCCCCTGCTCAACACCTTCATCATCATCTTGCGCTGTTTCTGTAGCTTCATCATGCACTTCATCATTATCTGTGGCGAACTATAATGGTGCAGGGTCTGGAACAATGTCCTGTGCACTGGAACTAGAACTGCTGGACTTTGTGGGATTTTTAAAGTCCTCATATGCCTGGTTCTCATGGAACACCACGTCTCTACTCCTGATGATCCTTTTGGTCGTTGGGTCCCATAATCTGTATCAAAATTCTTTATCTCTGTAGCCAATAAAGATGCATGGAGTGGTCTTGACATCAAGTTTCTGTCTCTGCTCCTTGGATACGTGTACAAATGCTTTGCACCTAAATATTCTTAAGTGAGAATAGGAGGGATTCTTACCAGACCACACCTTCTCCGGAATATCAAAATTCAAGGGTACTGACGGTGATCTATTTATCAAATAACAGGTAGCACGAACAGTTTCACCCCTGAATGGCTTTGGTAGCTTTGCCATACTGAGGATGCATCAGGCTCTTTCCACAATGGTTCGATTCATCCTTTCTGCTACTCCATTGTGTTGTGGGGTATGTGGAACAGTCTTCTCATGTCTGATACCATAATTTCTACTGTATGCTTCAAACTCTCTAGAAGTATATTCGTCTTCATTGTCTGTTCGATGACACTTTAGCTTTATTCATGTTTCTCACTCTACCATGGCATGGAATCTTTTGAAGCATTCGAGTACTTGATCCTTCATCTTTAGGAAATACACTCATACCTTCCGTGAAACATCATCAATAAAGGTCATAAAATATCTGTTGCCGCCCAATGATTCAACCTCCAGGGGACTGCAAACATCAGAGTGTACCAGACTTAACAACTCTGATCTCCTCTTCATAGAGGAACTGAATGAGACTCAATGTTGCTTACCAAATAAGCAATGATCACAAGGATTTAGTGCAACATCATTGGCAACTGTGATAAGATTCTTCTTTTCCAAGGTAAACAATCATTTTTCCCCCATGTGACCAAGTCTCTAGTGCCATAGATTTAGTGAAGTCTCATTTTCAACTGCATTGAGACTGTTTGAGCAAACCTTCACATGGGTCTTGTAAAGCGTGCCACAAATATGTCATCGGGTGACAACCATAGCACCTTTCGTGAGCTTCCAAGTGCCATTGCTGAAGAGGTTATTGTAGCACTGTTTATCGAGGGCTATCCCGGAAAGTAGATTTAACCGAAGGTTGGGCACGTGTCGGACATCCTTCAATACTAATGTACAACCAATATTTATTTTTATCAGAATATCACCAATTCCCACGATCTTGGAAGAACTGGTGTTTTCCATCCTTACCGTACCAAAGTCTCCGGCTTTGTACTTCGAAAAGAAATCGCTTTGAGAAGTGGCGTGGTAAGAAGCTGTAGTATCTACCACCCACTCAGCGTCATGGTTTGAAAAATGAAGGCATGTCTCCTCATTGACAGAAAGAATGGCCACGTCCTCTGCAAGAGTGACTAGTGTCTCTCCGTCCTATTTCTTCGGCTGATTACTGCATTAGCCTTGCTTTCGTAGCAACTTGCGGTAGTTTTTCTTCATGTGGCCTTGCATGCCACAATGGTAACACTTGTATGTAGGTCTTCCTCCGTCATTTGATCTCCGTGGATCTTGTGACCTTCCTCTGCTTTGACTCCTTCCTCTTCCCCTGCCTCTGTTACCTCCTTATTGTCTGCCTCTGCTCTCAGTGACAAGGGCATTTGACTGGTCAATGCCAACATCTTTCCTCCTGGCCTCCTCGTTGAACAGGGCATCCTTAACCATTGACATGGTAAGTTTACCTCCTGGAGCCGAATTGCTGAGAGAGACTACCAACGTCTCCCAGTTGTCTGGTAGAGAACTGAGAAGCAAGAGAGCTTGTACTTTATCCCCCAGATTCAACTCTATCGATGATAATTGATTTATCAGACTCTGGAACTCACTAGTGTGCTCAGCAATTGAAGTTCTACTTTTTAACTTTAGATTCACAAACCGCCTCATGAAAAGGGCTTTATTCCGAGCAGTCTTGGCTTGGTACATATCTTCCAGCTTCTTCCACAAGACATGTGCATCAGTCTCTTGTGCAACATAGTGGAATACACTATGGTCAATCCATTGCCTGATTTGACCGATGGTTTTCTTGTTCAGTTTCTTCCACTCCAATTCTTTTGTCGGGTCTGGATTTATACCTTCTGCCTCCAAGGGATCGTACAAGTCTTTACAACTTAGAAGATCTTCCATCTGAGGTCTCCAGAGTGTATAATTAGAGGCAGTGAGTTTGATCATGGCTCCCGACGTTGATTCTTCCATGGACATATCGAGTTTTTAGGCTCTAAATGTCTCGATCAAAACTTTGGGTCTGAATTTTGCAAAACGGAGTGCACCGTTGTGTCCAGAACGTTTGAAATAGCTGGAAAAGAGTTCTGGTTCACAAAAAATGGAGCTAAAATGAGGTCAGAACTGGCTCGGAAAATTTTTTGTAACTTAACGGAATATTCTTTGACGGAAGGGAATATTTCGTCGTCTTCAACCTTCTTCCGGTCACCCGTCCGGCAAAATTTTCTAGCGAAATTTTTCGGAAGAAACTCAGGCAAGCTCAGGCGAGCTCCGACAACTACTCCGGCGTCCGGTGAACTTTCCAACGAAATTTCGGCGAGGACCGTGAGAGCGCGTCCGACGTCGGATTGATGTGAGACCAATGGAGTTCGACTCGTTTCGACGAGAAGAATTCAATGGTGCGCTCAGAATTTGATTTCGAGTTCGTTTAGAACCCGTTTGAACCAAAAACAGTGAGCTAAAAAAAATTTCGGCAGCGCCAACCAAGCTCTGATACCACTTGTTGGTTCCCCAGAGCCAGAAAAACACCACAAAATATGATATAACCTCTTTGTTTCTCTCTGGAAATAAAATTACAAGAACTTGTACAAAATTCTCTCAAATGAGATTTCTTTCGAATCTCTATCTCTCTCTGTTTCTTCCTCACTGCCTTGAGCTTACTCTTTGGCCTTCACTAAGCTTCCTATTTATAGGAAAATTTTTGGCCAAATATTCAAGAAAGAGGGCACACCATTTAAAGCTTTGGCAACTTTGTCAAAGCTTCCACCGTCCAGCTACCTAGAATAGTCCACAAAGATGGCCACCATCCACTGCCAACCAGTCCACAAAAATAGTTGCTAGAGTGGGCTGTAAGTGGCTTCTAGGGGAGGCTACTGGGTAGCCTGATGGAACTGGAACCTTCAGTATGTAGCACGATAAAGTAGAATTTGATGGACAACTTAGTCTAAGCTCCTAGGCTTTTAAGATTTGGACAAGAGAAAGAGAATTAACACACAGAGAGTTTATAGTGGTTCACCGGCTCGGGAGTTCGGCGAATCCACTCTCAAGGGAGTTTCTTGCTTTTAGGCTTATATTGATAAGAAATGAAATTACAGAGTATTTGTTCAGGCTACAATGACTTATTTTTTCTCTATTGAGGGCTATGCCTCTCGTTTATAGTTGATCGTGGGCTTTGCCTGATCTTCGGCGAGATCCATGCCTCCTCTTTGTAACGATTGCAACGACCGCAGAGGATGTTGGGGCAGTTGTGACTCTTTTGCTTGGATATCTTTAGGTTTTTGGTGTTACCACTTAGTTGGCACTCAGGTGGAAGTCAGTTGTCTTTTGTGCTGCCCTTATGGAGGTGTGGTTGTAGGGATGACTTCAAATTTCTTGGTTAATAGACACGGACTAGACGTCTGGTCTAGGAATGCACGAGGTAAATGCTTGAGCTCAACCTTAAGAATTTTTTGGGTATCAACCCCCATCCCCTAGTTAGGGAAGTTACCTAAACTGGGGCTAGCTTTTGAGCTAGGAGAGCAGGGTTAGCTTGGTCTCACCTTGAAATTCACATGACGGGACTTGCCTCAATTTTTATAGCATTGCGATCGTGCATTGAGTTATTTTACCTCGTTTCTCATGCACGTCCTGTATCCCCCCAGATCCACGTGTCCGTGTATACACCAGCTTTAAATACATTAGCAGACAAAATTGTCTTCTTCATCATTTCAAATTCTCTTCGCATTCTTTCTCCAGATTTTTTTCTTTCCTTATCCTTCACGATTTCATCTTCCCCCAATCTACTAGTGATCTAGGGTTTTGTAGACAATTTCCCAAATTCATTCAGAAGATTCTGCAAAACTAGTTCAGTCCATTCCTTGGACCTATACTAGGTCTTTAATTGTTGATTGCCTTCGGCTAGGTATGTCATTTGCTCTATTCTTTTCCTTCTTTTTAGGCTTCTATTCATCTTGGATCCCTTAGATTTGAGGTGGTTGCTTCATTTCTGGACTTTTTGTTTCTGTTTCTTTACAAGTCGAGGTCGTTCCTTTTCCTTTCTTCCACTCTTCTTAGACCTTTATGCTACAGCTAGGGTTTTTCTTTTTGGTCATTGGAGCCTTGATCCCAGGGCTCTCGAAGATTATTTTAGCAACGTCCCTCCTCTTTACACCTCCTTTAGCTTTCCTTTCCTTCGTGCTTCCATGTTTGCTTAGTCTGAGGTCATTACCTCCTCTGTCTCTTCAGCTATAGGTGATCGATCTCCCGAGCTAGAAAAGGATGATTTGAGTGACAAAATAGACAATTTTCCAGGCATGGACGCTGTTGATGAGGAGGATGTAGAGGTCCCTTTGCCTCTTCTAGAACCTATTGCGGGGTCTGAGGCATTCTAGAAAGGAAAAGCTAAGAAAAACAAGGTTAGGACCTATGGTAGTGTTGGGGCCACTGAGTATGCCCCTCGAGCTTCAGACCTAGTAGGTTTTCGTAAGGTCACCCCTCCGTACCTGAGTGTTCTTTTTGCCAAGTTTGGCTTTCCTATGAGTATGCAATACTGATCTCCTCACGTAGATATTCGATATGACACCGCCGTGACTAAGAGGGTCTGATTTTTTGTTGCTTCCTTTGAGAACGGCTTTAGGTTTCCTCTGCACTATTCTTCAACATTTCAATGTCTGTCTAACTCAAATTTCTCCCAACTCTTGGGTCACTTTAGTGGTGCTCGTTGTTTCTTTCAAGAAGAATGAGCTTGGTGTCCCTTCGATACCTTTGTTCATGAAATTCTTTAATGTTAAATTCTCTCCCTTTGATGGTTTCCTCTACATTGCTAAACTGGCGAAAGCCCCAATTCTGATCTTCAATCTCCCGAGTTCCCACAAAGGCTGGAAGAAACTCATTTTTTTTTGTATCTGGGAGGGAATGAGAATTCAACCCAAGGGATATCACTAACACTTTAACTGTGCCTCGGGCTTGGTCAGCCCAGATAACTTGGGTAAGTCCTTGCAGAAGAGGTTTGGTCTAACTTCTTTCCTTGGTTTAAGGCTTATTTTACTGACCTTGTTTCTTTTCACCATTTTCAGGTATTCGTCCCGACCGTAGTGCAGAGGATAAGATCGTCTTTCTGAGCTTAGAGGATTGTTGGCCAGAAAAGTACTCAGAGCTTCTTAAACCTATAGTGTTCACTTTATTCGGGTTTAGCCCTCCCAAAGTGAGAGTTGAGACTCCCATCCCCATATCAATGGTTGGCACTAAAGATCCTGCCGGTAAGGCTATCCTTTCTTCACCCCTGGCTTTTCCTTTTCTTTTTTCGTTTTTAATGATCTACTTACATTGATTTTTTAGGTTCCAGCTCGATGGCTCCAGATGTTGAGGCAATAAGGGCCAAGGTGACCCAATTTAGGAAAGACAGAGTCTGGGAAAAGTGCAAGGTTGAAGTCGGGTCTAGGAGTGACTTGGATCCTTCTTTGAAGGCTCAAAAAGCATAGGTTCCTCCACCTTCCTCATCTCCTCCGTCATCCCCACCTCCCCAAAAGGCATCCACTGAGTCATTGCCTCATGCTGAGGGGAGTCTTCATATTCTAGAGGTCTTGGTTGCCCCCAAGTCTAAGGTAGGGGACCTTCCTAAGGCTGGGTTCAAGAAACCCTCAATTTCAACTAAGGAAAGGGCTGGTGCGCTGAGCTCTTTGGCTCCCTCCTTACAAGGCCCTTTTGCTTATGTGTCAACCGAGGTGGTGCCTCTTCAACTGACCACTAGTAAGGGTGAGAGTTCTTCCGACCGAACTTCCCAAGGTAGGGGTTCACTTATTAGAGACGTGAATCTTGCTGCGGGGGCCATTGCATCTGTTATTCCCGAATCTGACATTCATGAAGTTTCCATGGTGACTTTGTCTACCTCAGCCACCACTGCTCGACGGAGCAGCATCGGTAAGCTTTGAGCTTTCTAAACTCTAAATTTTTTATTTTTTTTTGGTAGGTATCCTTTTTTGACCTTAGTTTTTTGCTTTTCTAAGATGGCCATTCATGTGAGCGCCTTAGTGAGCAGAGTTCAAGCTCTGGAGAACGTTGTTGAGATGTCTTAGAAATCCTTGAAAGCCTTTGAGCTCAAGGTTGCTGATTTGGCCTTTACCAACGAGGACCTAAAAGCTCAGATACACGACCTGAAAGCTCAAGTCAAGGGGTTGAGCTCATCGAACAAGGGCTTAGAGTCCGAAGCCAGAAGGGCTAGTGACGAGCTCAAACTTAAGGCTGACACCTTGCTTCTATCACAGAAGGACACCTTCCCGGCTCGTGATTCTCTCCAATCCATGAAGAAAGAGTACAACATGTCGGCTGAGGTCAATGTCGTGCTGTTGAAGGAAATTGAAGTGGAGAGGGACAAGGTGAAGACAAAGGAAACCAAGATGGCAAAGGTAGAAATTTGAAAAGTCACCATGCTGAAGAAAAGTCACCATGCTGAAGAAATTTGAAAAGTTTCCAGTGTTAGAAGCAAAACGATTTAAGTTGTGGTGAGTGTCTTTTATATTGATGTCTTAACGCTTATCTTTCCTAAGGTTTCCTAGAGGCCTTCATAAATGAGTTGGTCACAACATTAGCAACTCCATGTCATGGAATCTACTACAATGACTTACTGCTTCCCATTTATCCCCTCATTAGCAGGTCCACAATACACTCACGTCGTTGAGCAGTTGAAGCTTCCTATGATTATTGTCAAAATATTCTCCACACAAACTTTAGTCATGGAGACTGCCTAAATAAACCCATACATTCCAGTTGTTTATGCATAAAGTAGTTCCTTGATCAAATTTCTGGAAGATTGAAGATGTGTTTTATTTACAGCTTCGGTTATCATAATGAGTTTGCAGTTCTGTGCATATTGTTGTGTCTAATTTAGACATTGTAGTTCAGTTTTTCCTCTCTCTCTCCCCCCCCCCCCCCCCCCCCCAAAAAAAAGGGGCGCTTTCTCCCCTTTTTTCCTCCCTCTTCACCCACATATGTGTATCTGTTATGCTGCAGGGAGGAAGCGAAAACAGCAACTAGATCCTAACCAAGCTGCAATGGGTCTGAATCCTGCCTATGTTGGTGCCTATGGTGGAACACCACCTGTAAGCATATTTTTCTTGACTCCTCCTTTCAGAATATTGATGGAATCTTGAACATAAAATAAACTTAGATGTCATATAATTTTTCCTCATAATTTGATGATTCCTATCATTCAACTAATTATCAGATCTAATGGACATCAAAATATCCAAGTTTTTAAGAGTTTGTTTGTGGAGTTGTAGCTGATTAAAGTCACTCGTGTTGGAATGCACATAACTGGTGAATGTCGTGATGTGGAAATGCATGAAGGCAAAAATACACACTCACACTGCTACGTCACAAATTATTTTTGTTCAAGATTTCTTGTTTTTAGTTATAAATCATTAATTACAGAATGATACATGAACAAAAAGGTTTTAAAATATTTTGGGCCATAACACCATACTCGTTGATTAAGCCTATTGGCTTAGCCAGTGAAAGAATAAGGGGAATAGCTAACTCTATTGACCAATCTAAGTTATAAGTTAGTGCAAAGCATGATGCAGTGACTGCACAATTTTTTCTTTCTCATATGTCATCTCATATTCCCATCATATTGGGAGTGTAATTGGTTTCTTAGTACAATAGTCCTGTCATGTGCTAATGGCTAGGTAGATTAGTCGGTCTTTGGCAATCTGACTCCATTTCTTCATAATTGGTGTAGTTATCACAGATACCGTACATGGTTGGTGCTAAATCTTCCCTCCCAGAGGCGCCTGCTCCACCAAATAGCATATTGTTCATCCAGAATCTTCCTCATCAGACAACTCCAATGATGTTGCAAATGCTCTTCTATCAGTATTCCGGCTTTAAAGAAGTTAGGATGGTGCAAGCGAAACCTGGAATTGCCTTTATAGAGTATGAAAATGAGATGCAATCAACTTCTTTTTTTTTCGGTACATTGGAAAAGATCAAAATTAACAAAAACCTCTCAAGTAGGCAACACCAGCACAATCATTTCTCAAAAGCTCTCCCATTGAGCTAGGTAGGGAGTTGAGGAGCACCAATCCATCATCCTGTTTGACCCCCAAATTTACGAGGTTATCAGCACATGAGTTTCCTTCTCTCCAAGTGTGAAGGATGGGGAAATTGAGCATGGAGAGAAGCGTCTTGCATTCAGCAATGATCCCTCTTTCTGAGTGTGTTTCTTCCAATCTTGTTGTTAGGAGTCTATGGGCATTCACGGAGTTCGTTTCCACAATGACATTATTCATTCCCTGAGACTGAGTAATCAGAAGGCCATTGTGAATTGCCCATAGTTCAGCCTGAGTGCTAGAACAATTCGGGAGTCTTCCATAGAAGCCAAGTTGCCAAACTCCTTGATCATTTCTAACAAGTCCTCCAATTGCTGCAGGTCCAGGGTTCCCCTTAGATCATCCGTCAACCTTCAGCTTCATCCAACCTGCAGGAGGGAGAGACCAACTAATGAGTTCTCGGAGCAGTGATCTTTACCCTCAAGGTTATCAAGGAAGGCTAAATTTACCCTCAAGGCTAAATTTCCTGTGCCAAAAGCCCAGCATTTTTGGCAGTTATACTTGGCACAGTTTGTATTCTCTCAAAACACTCCTTGTTACTATCCTTCCAAATATGCCAGATGATAGCAATGAACACAACCGGCCATTCAATACCTTTCCAGTTTTCTTTTCTTTTCTTTTTGTGGTTCTCAAGAAGCCAATTATGGAGATCATTGTCAAGGGTGTTCTGTACCCAATTGTTTCCTAAGAAAGCTTTCTAGACAGTCTGTGCTTTGGAGTAGTCTCTTAGGATATGCAAAGTCAACTCACAATGGGCTTTACATCTCTCACAAGTCGCATCATTGGTCATGTTTCTGGTTGCTCTGAGGTTATTAGACAAGATTATGTCACTTTGGACAAGCCAGAGGAAGAATTTGAGTTTTTGTGGAATTTTAATGTGCCGAATCCAATCCCAGTTCAAATTCGAGGGGTTAATGATCTCATCAGATTTAGTAATCCATTTATAAGCAGTATCAACAGAGAAAATACCTTTACTAGAAATGCCCCAGCATGGGGTGTCAATCAGATCACTATTAAAAGGGATACTAATGAGCTGGATGTCCGATATAACGTTAAGGGGGAGAAGCATACCTGGGTGATTCAAATTTCAGTTACCTGAGGGGTCGATGAAATTTGCCACCGTAGCATTAGGATCAGCTGTACCTGGAACCTGCATTCAATCAACTGTTGCAATGCAGGGACTCCAGGGATTCAAGATTGAGAACTCAATGCTGATTACTGTTGCAATGGGCTTTTCTTTCGGCTATTTTTCCAAGTGGGAGGACATGAGTACTTAGAATTTTAACGTTAAGCATGTTATTAATCGTATTTGCTCGTTTGTCTTCAGTCGAGGGATAGGACATGTGTAACTGTAGTATGTTACCTTATTACACTGGGCTTGTAGTTTGATTTCCATATTCTGCTAAATTTCTGTGAACACTGAATTAGCTTAGGTGACAAGTGCTTCATGATTTCTCTTTGCTTATGTCTTGTCGCCATTATCTGACTCGTCTTTATGCTCATTCGTCTCCCCATTTTCATTTTGCTTTCTTCCCTGGATGAGGGGTGTAATCCAGATGGTCATATGCCAACAGACAATTCAGTATTTATCTTATTTTCTTCTCACTTCATTCCACCATCCAATTGGCAAGCTCACTCGGATTAAAAGAATGCTTAATCATAGAAATTTCTACTGATTAGACGAGCAAATACAATTCTATAATTTGAAAAAGAAAGTACAAGAACATTAATTGATGCTACAAAGTGCTGGTCCAACAAGGCTTCTGCCATTTATGAAATGATGTTTTGAGTTGCTACAAAGTCAGTTCCAGACCAAATTACACCCTCTCTAATTCAGTATTGTGTTTTTCTAACTGGTCTTTCAACTCCTTCCTCCACCCTTGGATCAGTCTCTCTTGCTTCTTGATAAGTTCAATCTTTGTCTTCAACTCTCCTTCCATCATAGCGATCTCCTATCACAACATGTCAAGAAGCCCAATGAAAGTAAGTTCATCAATGTCTAATAAGAATCTTAGAACAGCGATGTTGAACATCAAAAACCATTCACGTTATAATCGGTAGACTACCTTCTGCAGGCTTTCAGCATAGGTCGGCTGATCCTCGCGTTGCAGACCAATAAAATATAGTTGAAGTTTTTTGGCAGCATCCATAAAATCTCTAGCATGTCTCTCCACATCAACTGAAGCAATCAAAAGAGAATCGACTCTATTGGCACCAAGCGAAACACATGTATATAACACTCTGCTAAGCACATATGTCGAGAAGTGAAACAGAATTTTACTCAATAAGACCAATTACAGAGCAACAAGCAACCACCCAACAATCAAACAAAAAGCTATACATCTAGGTCTATAACACCACCAATAGATCTGCAAATACACACACACACACACATGAAGAAAACAATACTGTCAATGCAGGTTTTCAGTAATATGCTTCACTACTATTGCAGCCAGAACAGGGCTGAACAACACTAGCAGCATTGGACATTGTTTTTTACTTAAAAGCATGGCTACTTTTACAACCATGACTCATACGGGGCCGCATCAACACTGCGTAAAATGTTTCTATCAAGCCCCTTGAATGCCTCACCACACTTCCCAGACGAACTCAAAGAATAAACAAAGTCATCACCGCAAGATTTCTATGGTAGTAATGATGGCATACATCTAGAGACTAGATGGGAAATGTTACGAAATTATTCTATGCAGGACTTTCAGAGAACAAACTTGCTGGTCTTTGATGTTCTGAATTTGTAGAGAACTACATACATCCTATAGCCCAATGATTCAACAGTTACAATACCAAATGCAGTTACCAACTCAAAGCTTTCCCAGAAATTGATAGTTAAACTCTCAAGTCCTGGTACAAGGTTAAACATTTGTTCTTGCCACAACCCCAAAAATTCTTAACAGAAAAGTGTATTCACCTAGCCTCTCTGTAGAAAGGCGTTTTTGAACTAATAACAACAACTCTACGCAACCAACAGTTTCATAGCCATCATGAAATGCCGCTCTGTTCTTTGAAATTTCTCAATTTATGCTAATCAACTCCTACAATTATTACCACATCAGTATTGAAAACACCCGAAATTGACAATCAATTGATTCAAGGTGGTGCCTATTCAAAAATGATGAGTTTTCAAGTGATCTTGCAGGCTTTGTAGCCAAGAAAAGGGCAAATAGATCACTCACTCTGGTGAGAAGGGTGGGGCGATCGGTCTATGGCTTGGAGCTCTCTTGCAGGCAAGCATGGAAGCAAAGCAGCCTCTAATGCCATGACACACGCAATCATGTCCTCCTTCGGTGGAGAAGGAGACTCTGGATGTTGCTGATCCAGCGGTCGCTCAGCCATATCGGAAGACTAGCAATAACCCGTGCCTGAAAGCACTGTACAATTAAGAAAAATCAAACATTGATTGTGAACACAAAAAAATAAAGTACTGAACATAAACGCGCATATTAAGCTGGAAGATACAACTGTATCCTTAACACACCTGCACTTTGAATTAGAGATCAACAACGTATAACCTATATGAAGATGGAGAAAACTCAACTTTAATGATAAAAGTCTCATAAACTTAGACTGAAAACACATGAAATTCATATTCTTAAAATTACATATCTAATTAAAATTAACAATAGCGCTTAGTAAGCGATGATCGATTTAAAAACAGACATTCACTTATCTAACTTAATGTCATGACTTTGGTGAACTAAAGTGAGTCAAAATGCTTTCTTTTCATTCATCATAAAAAATAAAATTATATGAAATGTATGTACCTCAAAGCATTATATTATGCTAAACAAAAAATATCAATATTTAATCAACTATTTTTCTGTGTTCATTTAAAAATTTTGGACAAAATTTTCCTTACAAATTGAACTGCAAGAAACTATCAATCTGTATTAGATAATTTGTAAAACGCTAATTACACAATTCACCCTCTATAAAATCTTAATTAAACAAATAAACTATAAACTCCCAATGTTATATTGCACCAATACAACCAAATTGTGTTGTCTATACTAAATCAAGACTCAACAATCTATGCTGCCTTTTATGTATCCAAAGCGGCTCAAAAGCATACTAACAACACCAACTGCACCATAGCAATATATGAAAATGTGACAATTCAAACATAAAAAAGTGTGGTACAACCATTTTTTTCAAAAATTAATAAACAATCCATTAAATTTCTTAGTCTCAAGCAACTTTTATCACACAACAAAATGACATAAATTACTTCTAAATCAACTCTACCTCAATAAATCAACAAAAATTAGGGTTTGACCAATTCAAAATATTCTACCTTTGGATTATATATTTGAATCAAAATATATATTGTACACTTGCAAGATGAGAAAAATAAAAAATTTTGGTAGAACATCTCCTAAAAATATTAACCACAATCCTCTATAAACACAACTATTTTTACTAACTACCACAACAACATTAACCATAAGATGAAAGAATGATCACCAAAAGTAATTATACTGTACACTTGCAAAATGGGTCAATATTTAATCTAATTCAGACATATTGATAATCCATCATTAATATTATCAAACTTTCTCTTTATCGTCCTCAAAGTCCTTGTATCAACAACACATATCCACATCCACCAGTTAGGAGAATATATAACAATATATTGTTTACAAAAACAATAAAATCAATATACAACATAATTTAAAAAAACAACAAACTTAGAAAAGAAAACAATAAACAACAAATAATAAAATTAGTTACCTTATTCGTACATCCCCATCAGAAAAGCTTGGCTGTATTTATTAAATTTAAGTCGCGCACTTCTTCATTCCAATTCTACAAAGATTAAATTCAATTGTAAAGATAAAATAACATTATTAAAACGATTGTCATTGGTAGAATTAAACTTGCAAAGAAATTATACCATTTATTTATCGTAGAATACCACATGTTACAACAAAATCTCAGGGTACACGATGGTTTTTGTACAGTTTGACCCATTTTCAGGGAGAAGGACATGTACACGATCAGTATGTGAACATTTTGCAGCGGGAAAAAAAATAATTTAAGAGATTTCCAACCTAAAATTCTCAAACCGATCATAGCTACAATATGTAAAAACAACCATGTTTTTAATGGACCTAAGAATGAAAAACACTAATTGAAAATTACCCGTTCCTGACAAAAAGCTATAAAATGAGATAAATATATAATTATGTTGAAATTAGCAATGAAATGACTAAGTGGGCAATTATCGTTTGTGACCAAAAGACTTGCCAGCTTATGATTTAGGAAACAGAACTACATACACCCCTTTTGTTGACATGAATGTTTTGTAGATCACTAGTACATTTTAACGTGGGATTAAATTTTTAGAACTAAGATAATTTTATCATCACTTGATTTGCAACTTCCCCCTAATGTTTAGAGATGTCTACATTAACCCTCATGTAGTTATTGGACTAATGTAGATAGGTGACGCCATCAACGATTAGGATCAAAGGATTCATGTCCTTCACTCTTTCGCCTTCTCCTATTTTGTCTCAGCATACACCATGCACATAGACCACAATGGTGCCACACCAAAGCTACCATCTCAATCCAACCAGTACCACAATCACCGTCCCAAATCAATATCAAATATTCTTATAAATCAAAAATTCAAGTAGCCCACTACAATCAAAATACAATATACAAAACTCAGAGAGAATTACTGTTACTAGACTTCAATTTCGATACAACCACAATCAACCCTAACCTCGAGTGCTTATTCAAAATCTGATTCCTAAATTCCCTTTTCAACACATTTCAAGTGATCATTAACCTGCTAAAAA
The DNA here is from genome assembly GCA_023539305.1 of Ilex asprella. Lineage (NCBI taxonomy): Eukaryota > Viridiplantae > Streptophyta > Magnoliopsida > Aquifoliales > Aquifoliaceae > Ilex > Ilex asprella. The sequence continues at coordinate 10,493,517 of CM042189.1, forward strand.
ATCAATCGAATGAGTGGAGCCAACTCATTTGTGACTTATAAGTGAGAGAACCAATATTCAACACTAAAAAAAAAAGATTAATGACATGTATCTAAAAATCCTATGTAATACAAAAAAAATTAACACAGTTTATGTTTCATTGTTACTTAATTTATAAAAATTTATTTTTCCTCCTTTTTACTCAATTAAAAAATCTAAAATCCAACTTAGCCCAGAATTTTCTAAAAAAAAATTGATTGAGTTTCCTCTAAAAACAGGACCTTATCAAAATATCAACCTGTGTACACCGTCTCTATATTTCATAATCATTTCTAAAAACAATAGTAATTGATACAAAGTTGTTTATTATTGAGAAATACTTATATTAAAGAAAAGACGATCTAAACCAATTATAGGACCCACCATACACAATGTAATACTCATAACTAATTATCATTCGGTCACTTTTATCAAAACTAATCAACACAATAAATATAACAATTAAAATTTGAAAACATTCGTAAAACCACTCACTATCAACTATTTCGAAATCAATAAACATATATAACAACCACCATGATATAGTCTTTTTTTTTCCCAAGCTCTTTTATGTATCTTCATTTCTTTGTCAAAATTATACAGACAAAAAAAAAGAAACATGGGTGTGATGAGATGGTTTTGGAGGGGAAATATGTATGGGACAAAATTTAACTTGCTAGCTAATTTACTATATAGATATGTAGATTTTAGAGACAACAAACAATTATGTAGGTCTTCTTTTTCTCTCTATACATACACAAACACACATATCACATATGTGGGTTTTAAAGAAAGAAAATAATAGACTGTGAGACTCTCTTTCTCTATGTGTATATAGTGACAATTCATGCCTAAAGACACTGTACAATTTAAAAAAAAATGAATATTGATCGTAGATACAAAAAATTAATATGCTTGAAACTATATACTTAATTAAAACTTGTCGTAATGCCCAGGAAGATTTACCCAAAAGTCAACTCAGAGGGATTTGCAAATCTATTCTATTAGAAGAAATGTCCATCTCCAAAGGCACTATGCTATTCTAAAAAAACAATCATCAATATTTAATCAAAGTAAAATTTCTTTCTACTTTTAAAAAATTTGGACAAAATCTTTCTTACAAAGAGGACACCAAAAATATATCAACTTATATACAAAATTAATATAGGTTACAATCACAACCCAAATCAAAAACATCTAAAAATATATCCTTCTAAGCATAACATCAAATTTAGAATCATCTCATTATATATTCCTTTACACTTAAAATCAAACTCTACTTAGACTCATGTCTATATAACTCAAAAGCAAAAACTGGTAACATGTAATACCTTCCACAAAACCATAGACACACTTCAACCTAAGAAAGAAAAATAAGATTGTCAATAACCATACTAAGAATAATAATCAGTCCACCCGGTCACCAACCCAATTCAAAAATTAGAATTTAAACTCGATATGGCTTCAATTCCTTTTTCAGGAAGTTACGATTTTTCAAGAAGTTCAATCTAAAGGAGTGAAAGAACCAAAAAATTCAAGTGGATGACCTAATGTGGAACATTATAATATACTACAAATTTAAGACATTTTAATCAAACCAAAACAACATACAAAAGCATAAGAAATCAAAATAAAACATTAAATACCTAAAAAATTCAACCCCAAAACTCATGTAGAACACTATACAATGCACTACAAATTTAAGACATTCTAATCAAACCAAAACAAATAAAAAATCAATAGATCCGACAAAAATAAACAACATTGACCAAAGCACATATTAATCACTCAAAACAATCAAAATAGTTATTTGTCATACCCGATCTACACAAATCTAATGTTCCCCAAATTGTGCGAAACACAAACAAAAGGAAAAAAAAATGAGGTATTCAATAATTGAACAATTTGAACATTAATTAAGTCATGAAGTTTATAAAAAGACCCTAAAACAATGCTAACAAATTTATAACAACTTATAGAAGACCAACCAATAGCAGAATTCAAAGAAATTAAAAATCCTAAATATGACAAAGATACATGAAAAACAAAACAAAAACAAAAAAAAAAACCTTTATGAATCTTCCAACCAATTAACAAACCCCAAACACCACGTGAACGCATGATCACAGGCTCGAAATCACCAATGTGGTACAATATCGTAGCTTTGGCTTTGAATGTTTCTAGCATTGAAGCAATATCAAAAATTTCAGAAGTAATAATGATCGCTTAGTCGGCAAGCCACAAGCCTATCCACCTTTCAAGTGCATAATTGCTCATGTAGTCATGTGTTGTTATGTGGGGTCTCTTTCCTTTGCTGCTTGGAACAAAAAATTATCAAGGGCTAGGCTACAACTGCTAATGGTTATAGCCGTTTGTGAACACAGCACAGTAAACTGAAGAAAATGAAATAAGAAGGGAGCAACAGAAACCAGCTCACTAAACCCAGTTCATGCTTTGCCCGTGGTGTCGCTAGGTGCATTGCGCAGGGGGTGGGTTGGGGCAGAAGGCTTTTTTTTAGGGGGTGTTGTGTGTGAGAGAGAGAGAGAATAGAGAAGAAGTGGGGGTGGTGTTGCGTAGAAAGGGTAAAGAAGAGGTGGGGTAGGATGGGAGGTTAATGTTTGTGTGTGGGAGAGAGAGAGATCAGAGATACCTGGGAGCTGTGATGGTGGTGGCGGTGCTGGTGGTGGTGTTGACAAATTGGTGGTGGTGTTGCTGGTGGTGTCGTTGGGGCTTAACAGAGAGAGAGTATAAGGACTGACAGAGGGAGGGGAAAAAAAAAAAAGAAACATAAGAGACTGAGAGGCATGACTTGTCTGACAGAAGGGAGGGAAAAAAAAGACATGGAGGAGAGGCAGCATCTCTGACCAGTGAGGTGACTAATGAGTCAGATTTTTAGAAAAAATTATGGGTGAGAAATGATGAATTTGGGCGAAATGAGAAGAATGTTGATGATCATTGGATTAATTGATTTAAGACATTAGGATGGACTTGTTAAAGCTGCTCTGTTTTATATTATAGATTACAGTCATGGTATCTTTGGGGATATGGAGACCCAAAGCATTTTTTCCCATGTGCCTGTTCAAACTTATTTTTTCAAAAAGAAAACAAAAAAATCCTATTCAAACTTAAAATTCACTTAAAATAAGCTAATATAAGGAGCAACAATATCAACATTTTGAGTACACACATCAAAATTTAGATGGCATCACAAGCTTCACCTCATACTTTTGAAAGATGTCACTAACTAACCAAAAAAAATACGAAATGGCAGCAAATGTATAAGCATGTATAACTTGTTGTAGAATATAATCGATCAAACCCAAATCCAAAAGAACTTCAACAATTTCAAGAATCATAAGAAAAAGTTCAACGATAGGAAATATCAAAATAGTCCACTTGAAAGGCTTTGGCATTTATTGTGCAAGTTTAAGCTAAATGCAAGTAAGATAAAAGAAAGCAATTGAAATAGACTTAGTCATGTGAACTTATATGTCATGGATCACACCCATCATCATCATATCGTCCTCAATGTAGACAACCTACCATTTCTATGTTGATCCACAAAGTTCGCCTTCAGGTTTCAATATGTCCTCTAATTTTCTTATCAGATTCATATGCACATCCAATTGTGTCGAACCCATTGTCCTCCCAATAGCAATCCCTTGTATGTTAACTTGAATAAAATTAAAACAATATTCCATCAAAATATTTTCATTTGGACCAAAATGCAAAATAACAACAATATCAAACAAATGAGAGAAAAAGATAAACAAATGAAGACATTCTCATTGAGGCAAAGCACTCAATTGAGAAAAAGGGAGGAGAGAGCAAGAGAGAAAAGTAAGAAAAAAGAGAAAGAGAAAGAAAGGATGGGGGATATATGGTTTATGGTATGTGTTTGTTAGCAAGAACATGTGCCTAAATACACAGGTTATTGAGACATCAACACTTATTAGAAGAATGAACAACCTAAGTTTTCTAGACAACAAAACTCATATCAAACTTGTCAAAGTTACAATCATATCATGACAAATAATTTACTAAGGACTTCCTATACATATTGGTAGACAATTTACTAAGGACTTTTTTTTTAAGCCTATGCAAATAAAAAACATAAGAGCAAATACAAAGCAATGAATAATGATTATAATTCTCTTATACTTTGTACGTAGGAAAATTATAACACACACAAATAACAATTGGGTTGAACTGCTTCTTGGTTTATTTAGATTAAACGATCAAGTTTCCACCCAAATCAACTTTTACATAATAACGCAATAGTCTCATTCCAATTAGTATAACATCAAAGAAGCTAATACAAAACACCATAATGCAAGCATTAGAATTCTACATATACCTCGTTGGCCGAAATCTATTCATCATCAAAATGTTATCCCCCGATCACAACCTACAGTTGGCTCGCCAATTAGCTCATCAGTCGATCGAGAATTAATCGGTAACAGTTTCACTTGAGATAGCGTAACTGCGTAACAGAGAGAGATAAAGGGGAGAGGGCTTGAAGGGGATAAAGAGAAGTAGTCTCTGACAGTGAGTGATGGTGAGAAAATAGATTGTATGCGATGGAATTTTGGGGGAAAATATATATGGGATAAAATTCAAGTTCCTTCCTGGTTTTGAAAGGGATCTTAGTGGCCGTTGGATGAGTCCATTTGAGACCGTCGGATGGGCTTGTTGAAAAAACATACAATCACAAAAGGGTAGAATTCACGCAAATAAACAAAGCAACCAAATTTAACAAAATTAACCCAGTTGAATGAACTAATAGATGTGAATAAGCTAGAAGGATTCAAAAGTAATGAATGTAAACAAAGACTTGTGAATTCATTCAATTGAATGGTGAACTAATCAACCAGAGCAATGGTGCAATAATATTACCATTTACGATTACCACCCATAAGATGAGTAGAACATAACCACAATCACACTTAACGAATGAAATTAATTAAAAATTTTAGATATTCAAAGCAGAAAATAACCAAAAAATAAATAGTACATGCACATGTACACGATGAGAGACGAATAAAACAATGAATGAAAATTCTCAAGTATCTTATTCTCAAGCTCTTCATGGTATCGAAAAGAATAAATCAAAAGCCAGAAATCTAAATCACATATATTCAAATTCACATTGTACACATACTTATTGACTAAGTTCACAAACGAATAACATGCCACATATCACCAATGCTTCAATTATTTTAACACGTTCGTTAAAAATTTAATATAAGCATCAATTCATCCAACCCTTATACCCAAAAACACCACAAAACTAACCTATCACCACCACCCCTACACAAAACCATTAACATGTCACCACCATCATTCTAAGATAATAGAACTTAAGCATCTCCAAAAAAAAACCTTTCAAAGTCAAATCAAATTTTAATATACAATTACATGTGGTGGTGGAGATAAGTATGGAAGGGTTAGAATGAAAAACGAACACACTTTCACATACCTTGAACTCCAATTTCATTCAAGTAACAATGCAACTCCCAATAAATTCCTAAATAGACTACATCAATTTAATACAACATCAATTTTCAAATGGGTAAGCAAGCAATCGACATACTGCTACGAATTAGATAGTAGAATTCATCTATTGAATCTAATGTTATCTCATAATTTATTTGGGATTGTACATAAAGTCGTAGTTGTGGTAATTAAGGAGTGTTGTATGCATGAACATCATGTTTTGAAGTTGATGGGTGCACTTGACGATCTGCACAAGATTCAGTTTATAGGAGAATGATAGATGATGGGTTTGCTCTTGGTGTTATTGATTAACAGACTGTAATAAATGCTTTATGCAAGAATAGGTTAGTACAACCTGCTGAAATATTCTTTTCAAGAGTTTTGAAACTTGGGTTTTTGTTGGATACTCATATCTGTACCTCTTTGGTGCTAGGTAATTCCAGGGTAGGTGATCTCAATAAGGATGGTTGTGGTGCCAAAGGAAGAGATGAATGAAAAGCATTGCCACCCAAGTACTCATACCTACATTTAAGTTGTTTGTGATGTAGGATCCACTGATAAGGCTTTTGGTTTGCTTGATGAGATGGTCAAGAAGGGATATAAACCAACAAAAAGGGATGTAAACCAAATATTCACACTTATACAGTATTGATAGATAGGCTATGTAGAGAAGGTAGGATTGGGGAGGCTAATGGAATGTTCAGAAAAATGTTAGATGATAGATTGGTTCCTGGCACAACAACTTATAATGCACTAATTAATGGTTACTACAAAAAAGGTAAAGTAGTTTCTGCTTTTGAGCTTCTTGGCATGATGGAAAGGAGGAATTGCAAGCCCAATATCAGTACCTTCAATGAGCTTATAGAAGGGTTATGTAAAGCCAATAAACCTCACAAACCAATTGAACTTTTGAGAAGGATAGTTGACAATGGGTTGTGGCCTGATGAAGTAACCTACAATATTCTGGTTGATGGGTTTAGCAGGGCAAGCCAACTTGCTATGGCTTAATTCAAATAACTCCATTGGCCTTGAGCCTGATGGTTTTACTTACACTACATTAATTGACGGGCTCTGTAAAGAAGAGAGACCAGAGGAAGTAGAAGGGATCTTGGGTTTGATGGTGAAGAAGGGAATATTCCCAGATGGAGTAACATTTATAGCTGTTATCGATGGATATTGCAAGACAGGGAAAAGTGCAAATCCCTGGATGCTTTTTGAGAGAATGGTCAAGAACATGTGTTTGACTACACCTCATGCATACAACTCATGTCTTGATGTTTTCAGCAAAGTGAATGAACAAAATACAATGTTTGTAAAGATGCTAAAGTATGGCCTAATTCCTTCTGTGGTAACTTATACCATATTGATTGATGGGCTTTGCCGAGCAGGTGATACTACCCACTCCTTGAAAGTTTTAGATATTATGAAGCAGGCGAATTGTCTCCCAAATGTATATACATACACTGTTGCAATCAATGGCCTCTACCAGAATGGTAGAGTGGAGGAAGCAGAGAATCTTCTGTATAAGATGTCCAATTCAGGAGTCTCTCCAAATGACATAACTTATACTGTATTATTGAAAGCGCATGTCAAAGCTGGTCACTACTTGCCGGATTTGAGTTCTATCAAGCTATGAAGACTGGATAGTTGCATAGGAGCTTGCTTTGGTCAGAGTAATAAAGTGAAACACTAAACATCTACTGAAGTTCTTACAACAAACATTTACAAAAACATATGCAACAAATACAAACAATGGCACATTTGATTTCATTTAAAAAAAAAAGACAAAGAATAAATACAATAATAAGTTTTCTTAACATAATGAAGAGAGCACACCAAACAGTTCAGAGTGACCAAGAAACATAAATCATCGCAAATTCACATAAAACAGCCCCATAATTATAGATAAAAATGAAACATTCGTACACATAAACTATATATATACCCTAGTTCTCAAATCGAAAGAATGGATTGATTGGAAAGATAGATCTGAATTGAGAAAGGTAGAGAAAATGAATAATATTTGAAAAAGAGAACAAATTAGTGAAGAAAAATCACAGTACCTAATTGGTGTTTGAACCGCGGAGTGTAGCAACGAACAGAGAAGAGGGATCAGTATAAAGATGAGCACCCGCTGCAACTCTGGGTTTTGCTATCTGGTTAGGTCAAATAGATTGCGCTAGGT
>CM042189.1:10516215-10531358 GCA_023539305.1 Ilex asprella
AGAACAAGCCAAGATTAGAGGAATTTCAACAACTGGGTCCAAGAAAGAACTTCTTGAGAGACTATGTACTGATTCAGAGGAGAACTCCAACGGCATTCTTGGAGGTATCAACATTTCATTCAAGATTTTCTTGACATATGTGTCTGTGTGTATGTATTCGTGAAGTTGTGTATTGCATTGTGGTGGGTCTCAGGCAGGGAAGAAGAAGCAGATGCAAAGGAAATCAAAGAGGAGAAACTGGTCACTGCCACCAAGAAAGGTGGGGCCGTATTGGATAATTGCCTTCCGGATGACATTAAGGCCCATTACCATGTCCTGCAATTGGTAAAGATTTTGATCAATGTTGGACGCATTTGATTGATAATTGTTGATTGCTATTTGCTTCTTCTGATATATGCTGTCTATTCTGATTATTTTTGTTTTCTAACTTTCTTTACAAATCTTTATAGCAGGATGAGATTTATGATGCCATGTTGAACCAAACCAACGTTGGGGAGAACAATAACAAGTTCTACGTCATTCAAGTTCTAGGTTACTTCTAAATTCTATTTTTTTTAATACATGTATCTCAATTTTCTGTTTGATTCGGGAACCTGTACATGGGCTGAGCAGAATGAATTAGTTGAGGTATTGTTCATTTGGTTTATTATAGGACCGTCACACCATTATGACAATCTTGCAGAGTTTTTATGTTTGTTTGGAGTTAATAGATATCACTCTATTTATCTGGCATGCAAAAACCAAATTATATTTGAGTCATGACACGTGTATTCATTCTTTTGACACCTTGGTCTGTATTCTTACATTTACTAACTGCAGAATCTGATGATGGTGGAAGATTCATGGTTTACAATAGATGGGGCAGAGTTGGTGTAAAGGGCCAAGATAAGTTACATGGTCCCTACACATCACAACATGATGCCCTTATGGAGTTTGAACAGAAGTTCTATGCTAAGACCCGGAACAATTGGTCAAATCGTAAAGAGTTCATTTGTTATCCAAAGAGCTACACTTGGTTGGAAATGGACTATGATGAAACGGGAAAAGAAACATCTGTGAGTTGTCTTAATGCTAAAAATATTTTCTGGTGCAATAGTTGAACGCATAGAACCTACGAGTTACTTGCATATCTCTAACTTCCTCTTTTGTACTTGATAAAAATCTTCCACTCCACCCTGTTCTCATTTAACTTGCAATATTGGTCCCTAATTCCCTTGATGAAGAAGGGTGTCCAACTTACCAAAAGTTTGAAACCGTGGTTACTGTTGTTCTTCTGAGTGAAGTTTGAAACTATGATTGCTTTAGTTGTTGTTTCGTCAAACTGTGATACTCATTTCTGAACTTTAAACAACATCTTATCCACTGCTTCTGAGGCATTATAATCATTAACAGATTCAAGGAAACTCTAAATCACTAATGGCAATTCAACCTAAGGAGACAAAGCTGGAGGCCAGCATTGCAAAGTTCATCTCTCTTATTTGCAATGTCAGCATGATGAAGCAACAAATGATGGAAATAGGTTTGTTTGTTTTTTTTCTTGTTCTTCTGTGTTAACTTTTAAATGGTATTTTGATACAGATACATGATTGAAGAAACAAATATGTTATAGTGGTTTCTTCCTTCTTCTTTTTTCACGGGATTCAAACCTAGGTTGGCCGTAGGTGCCACTTTGCCACTTAAGTAGAACCTCTATATTGAATTGTGATCTTTAAAAAAGTTGAGTATATCATAAATTTATCACCCTGGTTATGGGTGGCCACTCAAAACTCAAAAGCAAGTATTATTTGCATGATAATATTATTGCATGTTGTTTTCTATTTTGTATGTTAATTTTATGGGTAAAACATTAATGGTTCAAGTATGTGTATTACGTCAATTTGATCCTCATTCTTTATATTTTGTCACTTTAGTCTCTTTAGTTTCAATTTGTGTCACTTTGGTCAAACCAAATAGCTGTTTAAATTGACGAATGGAAGTGGCCACACGTGTCTCATGTGATCACACTTGATTGACGACATTAGTCACTCAAAGTTTCAATTTATGTCATTTGGTCTTTAGTTGTTCACTCTTGTCACATTAGTCCTTCAAGTTTCCAAAGGAATGCCCCTTATTGTGGTCACATGAGATGCATGTGACGATTTCTATTAGTCAATTTACCCAGTTGTTTTTTATTGGATTAAAGTGACACAAATTAGAAGTTTAGGGACTAAAGTGACAATATTCACCGATTGGAGTCCAAAGTGATTGAAAGTTTAGACATGGGGAATTAATATGATAATTTACCCAAATTTTATTACTATATGTGAATTATCTTTTTATTTTCTTTACTATATGCTCTCAATTATGTAATTGTTAACCGTTTTGACTGTTCTGTACTAGGGTACAATGCTGAAAAGTTGCCACTTGGTAAGCTGAGCAAGTCGACAATTTTAAAGGTAAGTATTTGAGTTACACACTTATCCTTCCTTCCCTTTGGATCAGTTCAGAACTATCCTCTTAAGTAGCACATCTATTTAGGGGATGTCTACTGCCACTCTTCTTTTTCTCAGACTTCATTGATGTGATTGCTCCTAACCCATACCTTTCGTTAGGATTTTAGAAGACTAAGCTTCTCTTTGATGTCGATTTGGTTTTTATTCCTGGTTTACAATCTCCCTGCATTCGGGGTGCAAGCATCCAGTTCCGTTCTAATCTGAACAGGATAGGACCAAGGATAGGAGACTGATTAATCCTTTGACATAAACCCTCACTGGTGACTGGTGAGGATTCATTGCCACATTCTTGTGAACCAAGCTGCAGCGTTCCATGTTTTTCCATTTCTTTTCAGCTGAGGTTTGAGGGGAGGAGGTTGTAAGTAATTAAGTATTATCCTTAATCCCCAGAACCTGCAGCAGTTTCATCATTTTCTTTTTATTCCTTGTCCTGCTGTTGTTTTTTCACGGTTTATTGAACATGGAAGGGGACATGCTGAGTTATGGTAATATATTAAAATTCTATATTTATCCATTCCTACAAATTACATTACTTTCCTGAGTCGGGTTGTTTCCATAAAGATATATGCATGGATTTAGTTCTGTTATGTTGCTTTTATTTTAGTCTTTTGTCTGTCATGGTATGTTTAACCTCGCCAAGCAAAAGAAGTTATGTTTTTAATTTCTAACCATTTAATGATCTATATTATTGGTTCAATTGAATTTATACAGGGCTATGATGTCTTGAAAAGGATTGCTGATGTGATTGCTCAGCTGGATAGGAAAAAACTTGAGCAATTAAGTGGGTAAGAATTCCATCACAATATTCTTTGTGATGATTGACTTAATTTTCTTCACATGTCTAACAAAGTGCCTTGATATATAACAAATATAATATGTTTGTAACCTCTTTTTTCATGCTTATAATTAAATTCAAATTTTATTTTCTAATAATCAATTTGTTGGTATCATATGATCATAATCTGACAATATTCATGTATCTTCACATTGCAGAGAATTCTACACTGTTATTCCTCATGACTTTGGTTTTAAAAAAATGCGTAAGCTCTCTCTCTCTCTCTCATGCTTGTATGTGTTTCTGATTCTCTTGGCCGAGCATTTGCAGAGATGTCGCAGGATACAGTGATTGTTAAAATGCTTATGATTAACTTGACAATGTCTATGATCACAGGTGAGTTTGTGATTGACACCCCACAAAAGTTGAAATGCAAACTGGAAATGGTAAGTCTCGTTGTTGCTTCACAGAATATACTTTAGGATAGCCCATGTGTTGGGATTTGTCTGTGTGTATGTTGTTCTTTTTTAGTGGTTTTTATCTTTTGCGGCTGGGGTGGGGGATGGGTGGTGTTCTTGGTGGTTGCTTGACTGATGGTTTTTTATGATCAGCTGGGTAGCTTGATCTTCATGGTAAATGATGTCATGTATTATTCTTGTAATTTAACATCCCACAATAATCTTTTCGTGATATTTCATTTGTACATGGCATTTTATTCGGTTTCTTAATTATTATTACTGACAATATTTTACTCTTCTACTATTAAAGGTTGAAGCCCTGGGTGAAATTGAGCTTGCAACAAAGTTGTTGGAGGATGCTGTTGGTATGCAGGTATTGTTTTCCTCGTTTTATTTTGCTCAAATTTATTTCACATGACAAGTTTTGGGTGTTTTTATCCTTTATAGATCATGTGTTCCAGCCATGTTAGGTCAAATCTGTTTGGCCGAGGTGTGCTAGGCATTCTTTCATTCAGCTTAGGCTTTTGTAGCTTTCAGTGTAGCTTTTAGCAGTAGATGTAAATGTGTTTTGGGTTGTGTTTGGGTTTGCATTGGCTCTTATGTCGTAAGGTGCTGGCTTCTCTTTTGTATGATTTGTAACTCAGTTTTCCTAATATAAATTGCTGCAACTGTCATAGGAGGATCCCTTGTATTCTCATTATCAACGCCTTCATTGTGAATTGATTCCGCTTGATGCTGATTCTGAGGAATTTTTTATGGTACTGGTTTTTTTCCCTCCTCCTTACATAATCATTGATGTCGTAAAACAAAGACCTACTTAGGATGTATTGCCCTTCTTTCTTCCTGGTTTCGCATGTTCCACAAAATGTTGTGACTAAGAAAAGTTGTCATTGGCTTGTTTTTCTCCATGTAATTATCTTCTTATAAATGCTGATATTTGATATAGTTACTATTCTCTCTTCTATACTCAGCTTGCAAGCTATATGAAGAACACTCATGCAAAGACACATTCAAGTTATACAGTGGATATAGGTCAAATATTTAGGGTGTCGAGAGAGGGTGAAGATGAACGTTTCAAGAAGGTGAACATTCATAATGCATAAAAGATGTTCTTTTGTTAATCGTGCTTTTTTTTTTTTGAGTGCCACACTATATTAGCCTGATATAGACTATTCTGAGCAGTTCTTGAATACCAAAAATAGGATGCTTTTGTGGCATGGTTCTCGACTTACAAATTGGACTGGAATACTATCCCAAGGTTATTTCTTTCTTCATGTAGTATTTTATATGTTAATATCGACACAAATTATCTGACTGCAAGTTTTGGCATTATAAACCACTAGGTCTGCGCATTGCTCCTCCAGAAGCACCTGCATCAGGTTACATGTTTGGAAAGGGTGTTTATTTTGCTGATATGTTCTCCAAAAGTGCAAATTATTGCTACTCGACTCCTGCTGCTTCAGTTGGTGTGCTGCTTTTATGTGAGGTGGTCTTTTATCAAGTATTAATTCATCTTTTCCCATACAGAAAAAGCTGGTTTTTTGAGCAATACAGTTAGAACACTAAACATTAAATGCATTTTGGGCTTACATATTTTGGAAGGTTCATTTTGCACTTGAACTTTTTGGTTTGGTTTGTAAATTTCCTAGCAGTGGTATGATTAATCTAAGGCTCTATATTACCCTTGCTAAATTATCATTGAACTAAATTTCTTTCTTTGTAAACTGAATTTTGTACTGCTGAACCATTTAATTTTTAGGTTGCACTGGGTGACATGGCCGAGTTGGTGACTGCAGACTATAACGCTGACAAGTTGCCTGAAGGGAAGCTAAGGTTCATTCTTTTTCATGCTCATTACTACAGTGACGAGTGAAATTGGAAATAAGCATATTCGACTTAGAACTTAAAATCGAAGATTAGGTATTGATTGCTTTGGAGTTGATATGTTCTGAAACCTGCCGTTTGCAGCACTAAAGGAGTTGGTTCAACAGCCCCAGATTTTTCGGAGGTTCAAACACTTGAAGATGGTGTTGTTGTTCCCTTAGGAAAGCCAAAAACGCAACGGGGCCCCAAGGTGCGAATCTTGTAACTTGAGATTGGACTCTGTAATCCGACCATATGTCTTCAACTTATAAGCCAATTTCTTATAGACTAATCAAAAGAGTATGTGGTTTATGGTTCGTATGAGATTAAGATCGCTAAAACATGACCTTTATAACGTTCTTGCAGGGTTCTTTGCTGTACAATGAGTACATAGTTTACAACGTGGATCAGATTAGGATGCGCTACATCATTCAAGTTAATTTTAATTTCAAGAGATAACCACCATGAAGACGTAATTTTTCAATTTTTTTTAGTTATGTTGCTGGTTTAGTATTTGTATCTATGGTCCCTGTTTTGTAGTTGGGAAGCTGAGTAATTACTACACAAACCATGTAAATAGTACTATCCAGAAAGTATAAGTTATTGGGAAACAGTTCAAGTCTGCATGAATATATGTTGCGTTTGGGTTACAGATTTTGATGTTTGTATCTTTTAGCCTTGATGGGTGATTCACAGAGCACAATATTATCTTGTCAAGCACGATGATAATTTTGGATAGTTTTGGAATTACTCGGCCATTTTACTTGCTGTAATTCCCACAAATTTTCTTAACGTGGAAATAAGTCATTTCAAATGCCTGTTTGTCCAGGGCTCAGCTCGGATAAAAAATGTGTTTGAATTATTGATCAGATTCAGCTCGAATCATTTGACAACTCTAGTCCTTTGCCAGTTCCTACAGCTGTGCCATGAACATGAACTTGATGCTGGAATCTGTCCCCAGTTCAACGTCGCTGAATTGTCTGGTGGTATATGATCATCTGGATTACACCCCTCATCCAGGGAAGAAAGCAAAATGAAAATGGGGAGACGAATGAGCATAAAGACAAGTCAGATAATGGGGACAAGGCCTAAGGAAAGAGAAATCATGAAGCACTTGTCACCTGAGCTAATTTAGTGGTCACAGAAATTTAACAGAAAATGGAAATCAAACTACAAGCCCAGTGTGACAAGGTAACATACTGCAGTTACACATGTCCTATCCCTCAACTAAAGACAAACGAGCAAACACAATTAATAACATGCTTAACGTCAAAATACTACATACTCCTGTCCTCCCACTTGGAAAAATAGCTGAAAGAAAAGTCCATTCATCTACTTCTTTGCATAAGTAATCAACATTGGGTTCTCAGCGGTTATCTTGAATCCCTGGAGTCCCTGCATTGCAACAGTCGATTGCATCTCATTTTCATACTCTATAAAGGCAATTCCAGGTTTCGCTTCCACCATCCTAACTTCCTTAAAGCCGGAATACTGACAGAAGAGCATTTGCAGCATCATTGGAGTTGTTTGATGAGGAAGATTCTGGATGAACAATATGCTATTTGGTGGAGCAGGCGCCTCTGGGAGGGCAGATTTAGCACCACCCATGTATGGTATCTGTGATAACTGCACCAATTATGAAGAAATGGAGTCAGATTGACAAAGAGCGATTAATCTATCTGGCCATTAGCACATGATAGGACTATTGTATTAAGAAATCAATTAAACTCCCAATATAATGGGAATATGAGATGACATAAGAGAAAGAAAAAACAGTGCAGTCACTGCATCATGCTTTGCACTAACTTATAACTTAGATTGGTCAATGAGTACTGTGTTATGGCCCAAAACATTTTAAAACCATTTTGTTCGTGTGTCATTCTGTAATTAATGATTTATAACTGAAAACAAGAAATCTTGAACAGAAATAATTTGTGACGTAGCAGTGTGAGTGTGTGTTTTTGCCTTCCTGAATTTCCACATCACGGCATTCACCAGTTATGTGCATTCCAACATGAGTGATTTTTAATCAGCTACAACTCAACAAACAAATTTTAAAAACCTGCATATTTTGATGTCCATTAGATCTGATAATCAGTTGAATGATAGGAATCATCAAACTATGAGGAAAAATTATGACATATAAGTTTATTTTGTGTTCAAGATTCCATCAATATTCTGAAAGGAGGAGTCCAGAAAAATATGCTTACAGGTGGTGTTGCACCATAGGCACCAGCATAGGCAGGATTCAGACCCATTGCAGCTTGGTTAGGATCTAGTTGCTCTTTTCGCTTCCTCCCTGCAGCATAACAGATACACATGTGGGTGACGATGGAGGAAAAAAAAAGGGGAGAAGACTGGAAACTTAAATCATTTTGCTTTTAACACTGGAAACTTTTCAAATTTCTTCAGCATGGTGACTTTTCTGTTTGCACAAGGTACCAACGAACATATAGTTTTTTGTATCAAATTGTTTTTGAGTATATAATGTTGCAAAATATATTTGTTGTCTTATTGGATTGATCAGTGATATCACTAGCATCATTGATCAACTCGATGTTCAGCGTTCACCAATCAGATACTGCAAATGACCGAACCAAAATAGGATAGGGAAGAAAAGAAGAAACTGCCAAGCAAAAAGGTTACCATGACAGAATTCATAAAATGCTAATATGCGATTATTGCGAAATGACTACAATGATTTCCTCCATATCTCATTATTAGTGTGAATGATGGTACATAAGATGTGGTCTATTTCGGCAATCACATTGTAATAGTGCAGATAAAAGAATGGCTTACCTCTCTCCTCATGCCTCTTTCTTCTTTCTCTTGGTACAAAAGTACCATCTGCTTTTGCAACGACATCTGACTTTGTCTTTGCATATTGTATCCTCTGTGGATTTACATGACTAACCAATCACTATAGCAATAAACTTTTCCATGCTAGTGGTAGTCAAGAAAGTTATCCGTGAAACCAAAGGTAATCACACAACGTAAAAACAAATAATAATGGGAACTGAAAATAGCAACATAGAGAGAATAGAAGGCATGGGTCTGACTTACATCAATCGAGTATAACAAGGACCTTTCCAATTCTCCATAACAATCTACCAACCACACTATGAACATGATGAGACCACACACAAACTTGATCGAGCAAAAGTATACAATGGTTGTAGGTTTGGTAACAAATGCAAATAGCCTTCAGTAATAACTAATATTTTGTCTCTGTAGTTCATAAGCAAATAATAGATTTCCACATGCATACAAATAGTTAAAAAGTGGCTATCTGGTATATGCTTCCAGCTTCCCTAGAGTAAAATTACTGTATAAGTTGGAGACCAAATGAACAAGTTGTATTGTCTTTCTTCAGTCCTATACCAAGGGGAGTAGGGTCAGTCCCTAGGAAACACATAAGAAAAGCTAGCTGGATAAACAAGTCAAGGATTGCCCACACATCAATGCTACCTTGGGGATGAGACAAAAGACTTTAAAGTTTTTTCGATATGTGAACAAGATTAGTATATAAGAGATGATGACCATTTTTATGACAGCAAAGTATAGCCAGTGGAACCATATTTTGGGTACAAAGCGAAGTGTGATCCACATGGCCTAATAAGATCATAATATCACCTCTAGGAAGTTATCTTCAATTTTATCAAATGACAACCAAACTTCCTTCAAAATAAATTCCTGCACTAAACTGCCTTGATCTTTTTCAATTGAAAGAAAAAGAAAATCCTCAACAAATTGAGTAAGAAAAACATGTATTTTTTTTATCAATCGGAACTACAATCATATTCTGTATAGTTTCCATAAAATTGATAGGTGAATGGTTAAACAATTTAAACTCAAGTACTTGTCTGCAAAGTGGTCATCACATCCCATAATTTACAAATTATTCCCATATATCCTTATTATGTAAATTTCTGAGTGTAATGTCTGATGTTTTTACCAAGTTTTAAGATTTCTTGGAAGTAACATACAATTAAGGTTAATAATCAAACCGAGCTACTAGAGCTCGACTTAGGTTCAGATCCGTTTAGGCTCATTCAAGATCGACTTGTTTTCTAAACGAACTATACTTAAAACAATTTTTTAAGCTCTCTTAAGAGCACTGGCTCAAGCCGTGTTCGATTATCAGCCCTACATACAATTAGAGATTCAAAGAATATTTGTTCTTAGAGACTGTTCTAAAAGAGACCCCTTAAAAACAATAAATAAATAAATAAAGAGAAAAGCACCATAAATAAAGAACAAAATCAACAGAAAAATAAAGAAAAATTCAGTACCATGGGCTTGTCATAGAAAGGAAAGCCTTGCATCTGGCGAAGTGCCTTGGTGGCAGAAGAAGCGTCCTCGAAAACAACCCAAGCTTGACCTTTGTGTTTGAGGGTTTTGAATGCTAAAACCTCCAATATCTTTCCAAATTGAGAGAACACCGCATTCAGCGATTTCTTCAACTCTACAATTTTCAGTCCAATTTCAGTCCCATACAAATACATATAAGTACGTGCTCTAGGCTAAAAATTTTAGCCGATGAGAGAGAGAGAGAGAGCGGACAATACCTTCGAGCTTGACTTTCTCGTTGAGGTTGTTGATGTAAATAGTCATATTTGGAGGAATGTCACCACCAGGGGTGGAAGTGATCTCTGCCATTGCTTCTCTCTGTAAGAGAGTGAAAGCTTAACTCACACAATCAGCGGCGGATCCACAGTGGGGGCAGCTGCCCCCACTGAAATTTTAAAAAAATGTGAGGTGTAAGTATAATTTTAAAAATTTTAGAATTTATTAGACATTTGCCCCACTAAAAAGTTTTAAAAAATTTATGGGGCACGTAATTCTCTGTGTTTTATTATTTTATGTATTGAATTGAAATTGGAGTTTATAGTCTTCAATTTATTTTTTTATGTTGAAATAATATTGGAGCTTTTAGTCATCTTCTATGGTTTATTTTTTTTATATATTTAATTGATATTAGGGCTTGTAGTCCTCTCTTGTGTTTTATTCTTATACTAGGGATAAGTTGTGCCAGAAGGCATGGTGTAATTCAAAAAAATTGAACTTGTGAATATAATCAAAGAAGAAAATAAAAACGTTATATTTGATTGTTGATTCTCAGTCAATTAGTTGGTCGTAAACATAAAAGAGAACATGCATAAATCCAAAAGCCATGTGTGAGTAGAGATAACGAAAAATCTTCAATGTAGATATTAGCTCATGTGTGTATCTCGTAATTAGGCAACATTGGATGTTTTGACACACCACTAATGATGGTACATCAATGTAGAAGGAAGACAAACCAAGCTCTTATATTATAGAAAATTCAATTCAATAAAAAATTCAAACCCACGAAACCAATGCAACCCAAAAATAATAAACACAAAAAATTAAAAGAAAAATCAATTAATTCATGTTAATAAGTATTTAAAGCAACATAAAATCATTGATTTGAAACAATCTAGCAACGAACATAGAAGCGCATTAAGCTAAACATCCTAACGACGACAAAATGAAGTAAACATACTTTCTTCGTAATATGCACAATAGTCATGATTATCCTTAAGCCAAAACTGTGATGAATAAAAGAAATATTTCCTTAGAGCTAAAGAAATTTTTTAATTCAGTTTAAATTCTTAAATTGTGTCACTATAGTTTAATTTTATACTTTTGATGGATAGCTTCGCTAGCATATCAAGTGCACCACAATTTCAAGGGATAATTATACACAACCTAATCAAAAGTAATATATGCTTCAAAAGTTAATAGTCTTTATTTTCTACAAAACAAAGATATGAAACAAAGAGCCATTAAAATGACCATCTAATACAACTATTCGAAAAATGTTACATGATAATCAATGAATTCGATAAACCTCTTGATTTGCTCAAAGTTATCATTATTAATCACACTATATGCATGTCTATTGACTAACAGCCCTACACAAATAACAACATGTCACATTCAAGTTTTTTAACACAATCATTATAAATTCAACATAGGCATCAATTCGCTCAAACCTTCGACCCAAAAACACCACAATTCCAATCTGTCCCCACCACCCCTACACAAAACCATTAACATTTCACCACCGCCATTCAACCCAAAATACCAAAAAAATATTATTAACCCAACCACCCAACTTATCCCAATTGACTTTGAAATCAATATTCCGTCAAAAACCAATGATAAAATCAATTCTATCTTTACATCTTAATATAATTTTTATTTTTATACGTAATTTGACTTTCAAGTTCTTTTGAACTCTTTTATAAGTAGTATTTGACTTCTAAATTCTTTTAGACTCCTTTATAAGTAGTACATTCATATAAAAAATTGCATATCTATATCTATATCTAAATGAATAAGCAAAGACAAATCTATATTATATTATTACTAACGATAACCCGTGCTGCGCAGGACAAGTGTTAACGCCCAATATTAAGTGAAGTTTGTCGCATGATTAGCATTCATCTTTTTAGACAAATTTCAAGTGCAATGACATATAATCTTTGTGCTTTCATTCCACTACGCATGAGAAATTATTGCCAAAATTATGCTTTGAGAATGTAACTGACCCAAAATCTAAGGCAATAATAACAATGTATTGCTAGTGATAAACCTGAGCCCGAAGGCACTATTTAACCAAACCAAAGACCAACACACCTCATTCAAAACCACCTAGCACCACCTCCACCCACCAGAAAAAAACCAACACAGTATATTTAAGTACTTGAGAATATTTAAGTACTGCATGTTAGGACAAATTTACACCTCCTTAAAACATATAACAAAAAATCAACATAGCCTTGACAAAGAACTCATAATCCACAACTGATTTGCCCTTGCAATTGAAGTAGAATCAAGTAAAAACCTAGAACATGACACATAAAATCCAATAGACCAATCTCACTTACAACTAGTCTACAATGCAACAGGACTTGTCCCGGAAAAAATAGGCCCTTAACAAAAAATCAGATCCTTGGTTACTTGCCAACTATGTTGGGTAAAGGCCCATGACTTGTGATGACCTTTTATCTTTACCAATCACATTATACCTATATTAGGTTATGACTTAACTGAATAAGAACAGTAAAAACACACAAATTATCACTGTTTAACACGTTACTCACCTCAACTAATGGAAAATAATTCTTCCAGATCAGGGTTCAAAGTATCGGCCGAGTCGGATACGACTCGACCGACTCATATCCGCCTCGGCAGCCACCGATTCGATAACGATATACGATACAAGACTATCACGAGTTTGTCATGAATCGGTTCTGACTCGGCCCAACTCAGACAAACTCAGATTCAACTCGGTCCAACACGGTCGATTCACTCATGAATCGAACCGATACCCATAATCGTCCACCAATTTTCTGACAACAGAGAAAATGCCAGGAAAAAGGCAAAAAATATGAAAATTGTTTCTTAAATTAGACCCCTTTTACCATAACAAAAACAGAACAACAAAGTGAGAATAAATTTGAACACAAACCTGATAAATTGTGGTAAATCTTCTAAGTCGGAGAGCCTTTCCTCCTATTTGTTCTTCTTTTTTCTTCTTCGCAGTAGCAGAGGACCCAACATCATCGATCGACTTTGCAGTAACAGAGGACCCAACATCGATCGACTTCGCATATTAGTAACAAAGGACCCTAGGCTGCTCAACGATCGGACGATGACTGCTCGAGTAGCCGAGGACCCAGCCTCACCCGAGCTCTCAGTCCCTTTCTCATCTCTTCTTTTCGTCTCTCGTCTCCATCTTCGTCACCATCTCTCTCTCTTCTCTTCTCGAAACATAAAAGTGAGCTCTCAGGATTTTTTTTTTTTGTATAAGCTAATTTCTTTTTTTTGTATGTTTTTTGTTTTATCCTATTATTATATTAAATTATGTTTAAACTTAAAAAAAAAACTATTTATATTCCATAGTATTGGGATCTAATGTATTTAAGAAGTTAATAATTTATAGATGACTATTTTTTATTGGTATAGCATAGATAATTTTTTATTTTCGGTAACGCCTTTATAATTTTTAATGTGTTAGATAATATATTTTAGGTATATAATGCATGAACATTGTCGTTTATATTTTATAGAATTTTTTGATATTTTTTTTAAATTTTTTTAGGACTTCTATCTAACATTTTGAGTGTATCGACCGATACCGTACCACGACCGATGTGTATCAGTGCCCTCCGAGTTGATGGCCGATACCGCGACTTTAAACCATGTTCTAGATTAACCAAGTAGATCATCATTTCAGTAATCATAAGTAGAAAACTATCAAATTCATGATCCAATTAATTTATTGTTCTTAACTTTTCCAACATATTTACCTTCACAGCAAACTCAACTTCTTCAAATCACACAATTATATGCAAATCTACTGCACATTTCGAGTTGATGTAAGTGCACCTGAAGTTACTACAAACTCTATTCCATTTATCCATCTAAATCTCACTCTTCATCTGTGCTATATGGCAATCACTAAAACTTCTCACAGCAACGTAAACATATACAATTTTAATGGATCCAAAGACACTTCAAACCTTCAAAACCATAATCTACTCCATAAATCTATAGCGTGCCCAAAATCAAATAAAACAAAGAAGTGTACATTTTCCACCACCGAAGACCTTGTGAACCAGTTTCTCCTTTAACTTGAAGCAAAAAGAACTCTCCCTTGAACTTGGTCTTCAGATAGAGAAGAGACAGAAATCTAAGAGAGTAGGAGATGTGAATCCATCCATAATTTTGTGAAGCATTGGCGACGAAGGAGATTGTAGAAGGCCATATTAAATTTCTCAAAACATCCTACAAATTTTATCAATCATATAAACTTCAACGTAGCTCAAACAATAATGCCATTGTAAGAGCAAGTCCCAACCGATTCAACAAATGTAGCTTGAGCATAATTATGCACATGAATTTGTGACAGTCATATTGACACCAATACGAAAAGACACATAGTAACAACAATGCCAATTGTAACCCATTCGATAAATGTAGCTTGAGCATAATTATGCACATCCAAAATTTATTTTGAAAAAGAACAATTAATCAATCAATCACATTGGCACACAAAAAAAGACGAAAATGAAAACAGCTAGATATTTTTCATGAACTGCACTTGCATAAAAAAAAAAGTTTTTTTAATTTTTGTTCAATTAGCCCCTGATGCATGACTTTATTTTTCATGAACTGCATTTGGAAAGGTAAACATGAATTCAGATTCCATTACTCCCTTAAGGATGATGCACAGAACAGATCAAAGCTAAACAAAACTTATCAAGAAGAACAAACAAACAAAAACAGAAAACATAAAGTAAAAAGCCCTATAACATTCAGTGAGACAATTCATCAAACACCTCTACCTCGACCCACACCTCGCCAACCTAGGCGAAGACCTAGTTCCGCCCTTCTCACTATTCCCCTTACCTTTTACATTTCCCTACAGCTTCTTACCATTAGACTTTAATTCAGTGTTTTGAGAAATTAACACTTGATAATAAATTTCACAAAAAAACTCAAGAGTGTGTGTGCGAGTGA
>CM042189.1:10531458-10541535 GCA_023539305.1 Ilex asprella
TCGGTAATGCAAATTTTGAATTTGATGACAGGAGAGGAAAAAAGTTTGGAAGAGGAGAGAGAAATGGTAAAGATAATAAATTGGCATGCGGGAAAACATTCATATTACTATATCCACATGAGCATGGAGGTCCAACTGGTGCCATTATGTGATTCTTGTTTCAACAAAATTAATTACAACAAATTAAACATAATAATTTGTTCAACAAAATATTTGAAGTTAAGAAAAAAGTAAAATACCATTCTAAGTAAAACATATATTAATGATGAGTTGATGCCCATAATTGATCCGCAATGCCATCTCTAACATGAACCATTTCACGCAACTAACTCGACGTTATATCTATTTCAATCGGTGTTTGTGAACTAGATCCTGCACCACCTCTACCATCATCAACATCCTCCATTCGTTCAAAGTCAATAAACAACTGATCTAGTGGAGAGTGACTTTTAATGAAGTTGTGGATTGTGCAACAAGCTGTGGGCAGATATTTTTGTGTGGTTATGGGATAAGATGACATTAATTTGAGAATGGGAAAACGAGCCTTCAAAACTCCAAAGCAACGGTCAATTACATTTCGAAGTGATCAGTGATGGTAATTGAACAACTCATCTTTGTTAGTTGGTTGTCGACCCCTACCTTTATAATCACGTAAGTGATCTCTCACCACGGTAAAGGGATAAAAAACCTGACATGTTTGTATAACCCGAATCTACAACATAATATTTATTAATAAAAAATATATACCATAGTAAGACAAAGTATTAGATTTGTATAAATTACTTATCTGAAATACATGGATAAATTTACCTCATGGCGGCATTGGAAACTTGTTTGCTAGATTAATGACACACTCTATAAAAACTCTTGAGTCATGCGTTGTACCTTCCCACCCACTCAACACAAATGTAAAGCGCATGTTAAATGAACATGCATACATAAAGTTTTGAGTTGGTATAGTTTGCCTTCCATGGTATGGTACTTGTTGGTTTATTGGAACACGTGCATCAACATGGGTACCATCAATTGCACCAACAAAATTCTAGCATGACAAACATATCTCCTAAATACCATCAATTCCACCAAAACATATATTTTATAATTCATATAAGGATATAATAATACTTTCAATTACCTTAAAAAATGGATAATATTAAGGATTGAATCTGATCTGTGGTTGAATGACTTCAAAATTTGGGGGTTGTATGATATCCATTCCAAGCCTACAAACTGACTTCAACACACGCTTGAAATATTTGGAGATTGTTTCACCCGAATGCTCAAAACCTTTCAGCTACTATGCGATTTCGTTCATTTGTGGCATATAGTGAGCAAAAATATAACAACTTGCCCTTAAACAGTGAGGTATCTAGAATGTTGTAATCCTCTATTTTTTAGCTCTTTGCAAAACAATACAAAAACTTGTAGATCCATTCTAAATTGGTCGAAACACATATCTTCATGGCCATTAATTAATTCTAATACATATTCATGCTTCGTAAGTTTAGATGTTCTACATGGACGTGGTCCTGAATTTTGACTAGAATAATGATCAACTGTTATTTTAGTTGTGAAAATACTCATCTCATCATCACTATCAAATATCAATTTAACATCTGAATCCATTAGTGTCCAAACACCTATAACACATAATAACCATAAGTATGCAAAAATATCCATGTCATTAAACTTACAAAAAACATCCATATCATTAAACTCAAAAAAAAAATCATGTCATTAAACTTGCAAAAACATTCATGCCATTAAACTTACACAAACATCCCAACTATTAAACAAAAGACAAAAAGTTGAGATGGACATCCATGAAAGTCATAAATCACCAAAATCCCAACGTTCTACAGTTACATAGAAATACATATCTAAATACGTAAAGACCAATCATAAACATCACAGGCACGTAACCCAATCCCATTTCAACCAAAACATTAAGGGCAGCTGTAAGACCAATTATAACATTAATTTTCTTGCTACAGCGATTGCACGTTGAAGTGGTAGACCTACTACGAGAACGGTTGGATGGTCGTTTAGCATTTTCATTGTCATCACCTTTATCAACCTCAATTGTAGGATCAAAAGTTCGGTTTTTCTCTTCCTCGCTATCAGTTGGAGGTAGGGTTGAAGGGTGAGCATGCTCACCGATTGCACTTGTCTTACCAAAAATTCTACCAAGCTTGTCATAATGCGGACAACACTTTTTCTTGAATTGTCTAGCATGCTTATTGACCTAGCAGACATAAAAACTAATGAATACTAAACTCTTGACAAATATAGACATAATAATGCTTAAGTATTTTAAGAAGAATTGGCCACCTTGCACAAATTCTTCCAGACGTCATCAAGTTAAGTAATTGTCTGTCTCTCAGGGTCCCATCCTACTCTAGTTGTTTCATTCAATAACTTCTTAAATGCATTGTAGATTGTTCTCAAAAGATTATATTTGTTTCACAGCTGCTCAAAGTTGTAATTATATTCTGTCTTGTTGCTTAGTTGCACTAAGATTTTGTTTCAGGCATCCCTTTCAAATGTAGATATGTCTTTAGGACGAAATGGTACTTCTAAATCCTTCAATTCAATAAAAATGACCACATTTTTAGACGTCCATGGCCTATCACCTTTCTTAGCCCTAACCTCAACAACATCGTCATCCTTATTTTCCATCTACATAACCAACAACTCCAAATTAGAGAACAATACCATAAGAAGAAAATTCTATAAACACCTACAAATCCAACTCTCTTTCCATTAAAAAAATTGAAAACCCTACTTCCTATTATCCCCAATAACTCTTCAATTACAATAATTCAACACTTTTTTCCAATAAAATAGCTTACACATACACAAGTATAATAAAATCTTACCTTAAGTTGCAAGACAAGTAGATTTGAAAGTGGAAGAGTTAGATTTGTGCATTCATCAATTCAAACAAGAAACTCGACATAAAATAAATTACATGAACTTGAATAGAGCTAGGGTTAGGGCTTTATCACTGGCTTGCTCCATGTCCCCTTAACTGGTTGTAACAATGAAAGCAAAAATTAAAAAGACCATAGAAAGAACCCCCATGTGAATATGCAAGTAATACATTACACCACTATGCATTTAACCCAATAACAAAGCAATTAATTGTCAATGGATGAAAAAGTTAGGACATGAGTGGACAAATATTCGAAATTATTATCAAACTGTTTAAGGGTTAATAGCACAAATCAAGTAAATTTAAGATATGTTGTACACTGAAAATGTTAATTTGATTAAGAGTTCATATATAAGGAAACAAATGGATGAGCATAAAATTTTAAAGATCTTAAAAATGTAAGATTTAATGAGACCCAACACCACAGAACAATTGTAAATTTTTAAAGAGACCCAAACAATTTCATTCAAAGTTGAAGAAACAAGCTCGAGCAAATGAATAAAGGAGATAAAGAGACAGACTGATCGAGAAAAAAATCAAAAAAAGGGAGGTAAGTCAGTCTGATCTATAAGAATGATAATACACTTTAACATCTTTTCTTTTATCGCAGATCTCACGGCTATAAAAAAAAACGTCAAACATACCCAAACAGAATAAAGTCATAAACACACTAGGACCACATAATTTTGCTAAACTAACAAACCTTCGACAATATACAAATCCATAACACACAATCTAGGTGTAGTAATAAACCAACCTTGAGAACTCAAATTAGATCAACATCTTTATTATTCGGTCCAAGATCAAACTACAACCAGTTTACACTAATAATTCGACAACAAAGCCAAAAATATGTTGAAGCAAAATTACCCAAACATACCCCAACACAGGTGAAGCAAAATTCGACAACATCACCGTGGAAAGCGGGCATTTAGCAATTACCCAACACAAGTGAAGCAAAATTAGAACCAAACATACCCCCATTCTTAAATAAAATCCAATAGAAAATATGTCGCAATTCAAATTTCATTGCACTTAAACAACATCGTCATCGTAAACCCCAGATCTTATGGAAAATTAGATCTACAAAATCAAACCCTAGATCTGAAATAATAAAGTATAGATCTTTAAAAATAAAATATGGATCTACAAAAATAAGACCTAGATCTGAACAACATCATCATAGATCTAAAATAAATGAAAAATTTTGCGGAGAAAATGGAACTTACCACTTTGTCGAAGATGGAGATGTTGTTGGAGCTTGTTCGTCGAAGTTACAAACGTCTGTGGTAGCACTTGTTCGTCGGAGTTGGAGATGTCTGTGGCTGTGGAGTTGCAAACGTCTGTGGAGTTGGGTGGAGTTGGAGATGTCTGACCAAATGAGATAAGTGCATTTCAGATGCATTTTTCGTGGCTTTTTATATAATAATGAAAAAATTGTGCAATTTTGTTATGGAGAAGACTCGAAGTCCAGACCTCATTAATGAGGACCTTCCATTGCCGCATGTTTGAGTTTTTTTTATGTTTTCAAAAACATTATTTTAGATGTTTTCATATTTTGCTGTTGTTTTCAAAACAAAGCTATAAAAAAAACGAAAACATTTACCAAACATATTTTTATTTTTTTTTGTGTCATAGAATGAAAAAAAAATAAAACAAAAAAAAACGAAAACTGGTGGTTACCAAACACCACCTTATAATAGCAGAGGATGTGAATTTAGCACAAGTATTTGATTAAAATTTTTAGGGATTGGTATTCGATTTTCTTTGTACCGAGGGATTTGAGTTTTGGGTGTGAAGGTATGATGTGTAGAAGGTTAATGGGTTGCCTTGAGTGATGGCTCTGGTAAATGGTATGAGTTTAGAGGATTGGTTCAAAATAGGGTCTGAAAACAAAAACAAAAAAAATTGAAGAAGGAGATGGGTTTTAGTAGTCAATCCATGAGCGGCTTGGAGGGCTAGGTTTGGAATGGCATTGGGTTTACAAGTTTTTTGGGTGAGGAAGTGATAGTCGTAGATGAAAAAAGAAATGTGTATTTTTTGTGGAAGTGGTAGTCGTAGATGAAAAAGACAGTATTTTTTGTGGTTGAGACTAGTTGCTCTGGTGTAAAACTCTAGAGAGAGGCTCGTTCTCTTTTCAATCCACCATTTTTGCATCTTCTCTTAAATTGACTACTTTTCTCTCTCTTAATTGGTGGTTTCATGGTTCATGCCCATAATCATTTTTTACTTGTGTTTCAATGTGTATTTTTTCTGAGTAGGAGGACTTTCTCGGGTTTCATTTGCTTGGGTGTATTTCATCTGTTACCTTCTCTCTCATTCAATGGACTTTCTTGGGTTTAACTTTTTACACTAGTACATGCGTGTTTGAAATATATATATATATATGTATGAAGAACATGGTGGGCCATGTCACCATCTTGTTAATAGATGACAAGTTCATAATAAGTTAATTAGATAATGTCCTGTTGATATATAAAAACCTAATAAAAAATAAAAATTCATCAATTAACACATAACAAAATGCAAATTAAAATATTAAATATTATTTGAAAAAATATGCCAAAGTATTCGATAAGTGACTCATTTTCTTTAAGAATTATAAATTACTTAAAAATTGATAAGGTCTCCTGGTTTTGCACCAGCTGTAGGGAGAGAGAACAGAAAGAAAACTTTAAAATGCCATTAAAATTGATGACATTCCTTGGTTTTCATTGGTCATTTAAAATGCCATTAAAAGTATTCATTTTAAAATTAAAAATATATATTTTATATTGTAAAAATATTTTTACTTGTCATAGCATTAGTTGGTTGTGGTATTTGAGATATGCTCACATCTGCTTTTCTAGACTTATTTTTTTTCTTATCTAGAAAAGCTTTCATTCGACCATATGTTTGACGTTTTTTTCTCAATCTTGGGGGATCCAATATTGGAGTCTCATTTCTTGATAAAGAAATATTTCTATCATCTTCAAATGTATCATTTTCATTGGATATTGCATTAAATTTTGTAACTTTCTCAAATGTGTTGTCCATATCATGATCTGCAGTCTCAGTCGTGGCATCAGAATTAGCACTCAAATTCATAAGACCAAAGGCTTTGCGCATTAACTTGTTGAGCCGCACTGTTTTTGCTGAGTTTTCACTAGTATCCAATAGTGGAACATTCTGTCTATCCATTACAATCTTATGCTTCACAGCTTTTGTCCACCTACTTAATATATATTGTTCGGGAATTTTATTGACACCATTCAAATTTAAAACTCTCAATGCATGTCAGCACAACAATCTCAATGACTGAAATTGCTTACAACTGCATGAGAGTGAACAATCAGAGGAGTTAAACTATATAATGTATTCTTGATGACCACCCTCCCTTTTCAACTTATACGTGTGCAGTGCATCAGTACAAGTGGATTCAACTTCTACTTCAGAAAGAGATTGCAAAAACTCGTATGGAAACACCGCAAACATTTTATGTGTATACACCTTACATGCATGTCTAAGAAGCCCACTAGTGATACACAATACACCTTACCTGCATGTCATATTGATGCACAAATTCAGTAAGATTCGTTGTCTTGCATGCCATATGTTAGAAAACATTATTTGTACTTTTACTCCTTTGACTAGCCCGAATGTTGCATGAAAATGTATCACGACTAAGAATTGGAGCCCATTTTCGATGACAATCATATAATTTCCGAAGTCATGACTCATTCAAACGACCGCATTTATCAATCATTTCTGCCCATTTTTCCTCAAATTCGCTTTTACTTTCACATTTATATAAAAGATATAAGAACATCTCCCTAAAACCAAATTGTTGATAAATATCAGAAATATTTGAAGTAGCATTTTTTAAAATATGCCATTGACATAAACGATGTTGTGTATTAGGAAGCACTCTCGCATTGGCATTTGTTATCACATGGTCTTGATCAGTAAAAATAGTTTTGGGTGTCCTATAATCCGTAGTTTCAAGAAAAGTCTCAAACAACCAAACGAACGAAGCTGTTGTCTCATCACATAAATATGTACAATCAAATAACACATTTTTCCAATGATGATTAACCCCAACAAATGGAGCACAAATCATGTTATATTTGTTCGTACAGTAGGTGGTGTCAAAAACTACAACATCTCCAAAACAGTCATAATCCAATTTTGATAATCCATCCCTCCAAAAAAAATTTGTCATTCAATTCTCTTCATCAACTTGTATAGTATAAAAAAAATTGTTCTATTGCTTGCTTGTGCTTGAAATAATTTATTAAATTCTGTCCATCACTAACTTTAATCTTTTTTTATCGTTCAACTTGTGTAAAATTTTGACAATCACGCTCAGTAAATCCAACATTTTGATAACCACCTGCTTCATTTTAACAAGTATGCATATGTCTTGGTTGCTCTTATACCGGTTTCACTCATGGATTTGATAACACCCTTACTTGTGTTATGCATTGTACGTAAAGACCTTATTAAATGCCTTTGGTTTGGTTCAACAAATGGGTGATTATGCTCTGTGATTAATTGGCTAATTGTATAAATACCATTTTCCATTTTAAACACCACTTTAGCCCAACAACCATACTTAGTCTCTAACCTCCCCACCTTCTTCACTTGAGTAGGATTTGTAAATTCCCTAAACCCCTATTTTGAACACACAAAGCTGCGACAAATAAGTTCACCAGTGTTTCTTTTAAAACTCTTTTGATCTCTTCGAATGATGAAACCTTGGTAATATGCATATTTGTTATACATATTAAAAGCTTCTTCTTCACTATATGCAACCATGCCAACTTTTACCTCAAATTCATTACTTTGGCTGCTTAACACACAATTTGGGACATCAATATTATCGTAAACATAGTTCTCTTTAGCATCATCATCATCATCATCATCATCATCACCACTTTGATCTACACATATTCAAAAATAATAAAGGACACTATTTTAGTGGTGCACATAAAATTTATCATTATCACTACATACCATGCATACCAATTTGTAAAAAAATAAATAATAGCAATTGAAAATGAATCCTGAGTATCTCAAAACAAAATTTAAATTACACATACCAAGTTATACAATTTCTTTTCCTTTGCTTGACGACATTGTTGAAATTTTAATAAATAACTGTTGAAAGATAAAATAACAATTAGATTTAAGGTCATAATAAAATTGATCAGCTAAAATTTTTAAATAAAAAAAATTTATCTTTTCCATGCCTCCATGTTGATACACACACACACACACATGACACACACACACACTAACCCACACAAACACTGCACATGCACATTGCACACAAAACCAACATGGCAGCACACAAGACACACGCAATGACTACAAATGCACAACACCTTCAAAAGCCAAAACCAACACATTAAAAACCACCCACAAAAGGCAGCACTCAAATGTAAAATTGGAGAGAACAATACCTGTGTAATTTTTTTTTCTCAATGTAAATGTCACTTGGAGGAAAAAAATGGCTATTAGTGAAACCTGTTAGAAATGGAGGAAGACAGATGGTGCAACTTAGAGAGATAGATAGAGAGCTAGGTAGGTGAGTAAAGCTTGAAAAATTGTAAATAAATTCAAAGAGAAGAAATCTTCATGGCAAGACCTGTCATTTGGCTGAAATGATAGGCATGTAGTGGAGAGTGAAAAGTTGAAGGAGAGAAAATAAAAACCGTTATCTTCGTTAAGCGAGTTAACTCATTTGGCTGACCTGTCATTTTTTTTAATTTTATCTGACTATTTGCTGAGATGACTATTTTTAATTGGTGTTGGGTTCCAAATAAGCATGCGAGCTTGGTACCCTCCAAGCACAAAATATTTTCTTGAGAAGGAGGCTATGAGGCATAGGTTTGACATTGAGTGTGGGTGAGAGAGAAAATTAGATGCAATGGAATTGGGGGGAAATATTAAGAGATAAAATATTAATTTTTTGACCGTTGGATTAAAGAATTTGTGAATTTGAGACCATACGATGGACTTGTTGAAGCCAATCTATTTTATATTATAAATTCTTATATTAGCATAATCAAATGAAAAAAAATCCTCCGAGACAATAATTCATAGAAATACCTAATCAATAAAAAACATAAAAATGAAATAATTAACTCAATTTTTGTTACTATAAGGTGTTTATATTTGTGTCAACTACTCTCTCTAGCTAAGCGGTTGACCATCATAGTTTGAGTTGGTCTAAAGTATGTCTCCAATAGGACAAGAGCTGCTTGTGACGTGTGATAAGTAATTGAATTTAAAATTTCTGGATTATCAAATGACAAACTCAACAACTGAATCACTGCTAAGAATAAAATATGATCGATTGAACCAATGACTTATTGATCCTATTGAGTAAAATTAAAAATTTACTTTTAAGAATTGTCTTTACTTTTTAGCAAGAAGTTTTCAACCAAATGGATTATTACTATTGTCCTCTCAAAATTCTTCTCTTAATTTAAGTAGCAGTCTTGAAATGACTTCGTTTTAATGGCCTACAAGTCAGTGGACCATTGCAAATTGTGAAGACCCGCCAAAAATCGTGCTGCACACACCGGCATAGGACTCCCTTCCACTGGAAGCCTTATTTTGCACCCTTCTCTTCCTTATTAAAACCTCTCTCTCTCTCTCTTCCATAGAAACCCAAACACAGCCCCATTTCTCTCTCCTCTGCTTGTAAATATATGGCCAGCAAGCTTAAAGTGGATGAACTCCGAACACAACTCGCCCAACGTGGACTCAGTACCACCGGGACCAAACCCACACTGGTCTTTCCCTCTATCTGTCTTTTCTTTTTCGAGTTTCTTTTCGGGTATACTGTTTCTGTTGACTGTAAGTGAGTTCTTGCAGGTTCAAAGACTCGAATCAGCTATTATAGATGGAAAAAAATCGTTTGATTCAATTGATGGTTTGAGTAATAAGAAAAGGCAAAGGGATTCTGAGAATGGGGATTCTAATGGGTCAGAGAAGATTAAGGCCATTGACAAGTTTCGACACATGGGTATCAAAGAATTACGAGAACAAGCCAAGATTAGAGGAATTTCAACAACTGGGTCCAAGAAAGAACTTCTTGAGAGACTATGTACTGATTCAGAGGAGAACTCCAACGGCATTCTTGGAGGTATCAA
>CM042189.1:10548517-10623421 GCA_023539305.1 Ilex asprella
GGTGAACGGAGTGGCTGATCGATCGCTTGAGTTCGCTGGAGCCTTGGTGGTGGTCAGGTGGTGTCTTGCGATTTAGGGCAATAAGGGGAAGGGATCCAATCCAAAGCTTGTGATTTTAAGTTTATATGCAATTTAATTTTTAATTTGGCATTGAACCATCCGGTTTTTATAAGACCGTCGGTTCACGATTTTTTAAAAGAATCGGCCGATTTTTCGGTTTTTAACCAGTTCTATTCTTTAGGCGGTCCAACTACAGAACTGGACCGGCTAAGGTCCCGGTTCACGGTTGAACCGGTCCGACTGGCCCTTTCGGTCCGATTCTAATAACATTGGTTAGGTTTACTCATGACATCACACAGTATTCTAGAATCGGTAGCAGATCCCTCTCATCCGGGAAGGACATAAATTATTTTCATGTTTGGGTCACAAACACCCAACACATTTGTTGCTATTCATCCTTTACGTGTTTTATACCTAGCTTGATTCACAAGAGGAACTCGAGATGGAACATAAGTGTCATCTAAGACACCCACACAATTCTACAAAATAAATTAAAAAATCTAATTAGGACCCAAATTAAATTCTTAACAAGGAAAATAAAATGAAAAATTGGAGAAGAGGTAAATATAGTGACACAATATTTACTTTGAACCACCTCTATTTTGGGTCAATATTGCTCTCCAGAATTGGCTTAGGTGACTTTAGCAACACCCTTCTCAACCTCAACACTGCAGTCAAAACATTATTAAAGTGTCGACTAACCATTTCACCCGATCGAAGAAAGTTGAACTTAACCAACTTATTTTGTTATCGTGAGCTAAGATACTTAAGAACATAACAACCATCTCCCCCACACTAACATTCCTATTTGGATGCAAGCCTCCTAAATCATGCACCAAATTGCATAATACCCCAAATGTATGTTTGTTCATCCTTAGTTGGTTTATAAAATTTGTATCACTCTCACCAATTAGACGATGCAAGCGTTCGCGTTCGCGTTGTGGGCGATTCCTATGCAATGGTCGTGACACCATTGTCCCTTGGACATTGTTTTCAATGTCCCATAGGGCGACCATTATACATATCAAAAGGTGAAACAAAATTACCAATTCCCGTGTACTCCTATTCATAATGGTAAGCAATATACAGACTTCATCATTTGAGTTTTCCATGTTCACTGCAGATGTCATAAATTTAAGTTATATGTAAAATTTACCAGAACATATAACTCACAATTTACAAATGCAAATGCATTCAAAGTATAAATGCTTTATTTAATTTTACACATTATTAAGATGTTATAGATAATGCCAAATAAATGAGATAAACTACTAACTTGAATATATTAGGGAATTCGTTGTATTACCTCGGTTATTGATAAGCTCCCAATACACTGTGCACAAAAAAATAATACAATATTTAGGCAATAAATTCCAAGTATATTTACAATTGATACAAAATTTTCATGTATTTAGGACATAAAAACATTCGAAAATGTATTTAACCAAAATTTCATAAATTATGGGGGCAACTATACAAAATACAAACTGATAAAATGACCATTGTGTCATTGTATTTAACTAAGAATTGATGAGGAAATAAATTACATTTAGTGATTTTCAAAAATACAATTGTCCAGTTTAATATTTTGAACTTATCGCATATATAAAACATAAAAATGTATATAAATCATGCAAAAATATTTATTGAGTTTTGGATCTCAAACAAGCTATTATTTAAAAAAAAACTTAAAAAAACTTAAAAAAAAATCACGCTTCCACATTTTGTTCTATATATATATTAGATCTCATTTAGTTTTATTTTTATTTTTATCTATTTTATTCTCTATAATTCACTGTTTTTAATAATATAGTTATAGGATGGATTGTATCTTTGGAAAGGTTGGAACTTTACGTTTGTTGAGCCATTGGATCTTTAAATTCACAACTAAGGATCCAAGAAAAAATTATATGTACTTGGGATCCATGAACAAGTACCAACATTTCCATAAGTTTTATTTATTGTTTCAATGCATCTGTGCTACACTATTGGCATGAACTTCTTTACTTTTCTCTTCTTTTCTCTCCCACATATTATAAGAAATCGTCATGTGTAGTAGACTCAATTGATTCAAGCTCAACTAAATAAAATTTCCAATAAAAAGACATATGGGTGTAGATTTTCTTCATGTGTTAATAAGTAGATATGATATTCATTCAGATATTTATAAACTTCCTTAGGATTATAAGTTAAATTTTGTTTAATACTTTTTATCTTAGATTTTTGTTTGATTTGACCTGATCAAAATTAGTTATATTATAAACTTATGTTAATTACATGGATGAATTATAGTTCATATATTATTGAAAATAATTCACGTGTAACGCACGTGTACAACAACTAGTTAATCTAAAATCTCAATCAAATAAAGATGTGTTTAGGTGCCGTATCGATATCATATTAAAAAATTTCAACATATAGACTCTTGAATTTCAACATCTCCACAAATTTACCCACAATATATTCAACATCTCTACAAATTTACCCACAATATATTCAACATATCGACAAATCACCCAAAAAATATTCAACATATCTATAAATCACCCATAATATATTCAACATATCCACAAATTCACCCACAATGTACACTCACATAGACTCTGCTGCCTCAACACACACACACACACATAACCTCAACAGACACAGAGACAGACCTAACACACACACAAAGAGGGAGACAAAAGGGAGTTTTTTTAGGGAAAGAGAAAAAAAAAACAGAGGGGTTGTGATGGATCTGCACACAAAACACACACAGACACATAGAACACAAACTCAATACACCAGATCACCGAAGAAGAGACAAGATGGAGAATCCAGAATCTAGATCATTGGGGAAGATACGATCGCTGAAGAAAAACCCAGAACCTAGATCTCAGTAAAAGAACCCATATTGCCAAAGAAGAGGAGAAGAGATGAACCCAGATCACCGAAGAAGAGGGGAAGACACGATTGAGGACTGATTCAGTCTTCATTGAATGGACATAGGTGATTGAGAGAGTAGAGAGGGGATGGAGAGATGAGTGAAAATGAAATAGGTTTAAATACTTGGCCAAAAAAAAAACCCTTTTTATTGCTAACCAAGTTCAAAACGTAGATCTAATAATGATGACCTTTTGTTATATAGATAGAGACAGACAACTAATGTGGGAAGAAAGGGAAATAGTGGTTCACAGTCTCTACAACCCAAACCAACATTATTATAAATTTCTACATGCACGAATCACAGTCACCAACATAATACACTAAGACAAAGAGAGAGAGAGAAAGAGAGGGGGGAAGGAGAGATAGAAACTTGGACCTTGGACTTCAGTGCCGTTAGTGGAGGGACCAGTGAGGATGCTGTGGGTTGGAAAGTGATGGAGGTGGATACCAAAACCTAGCAAAAGTCCACTGTTTTAGGGTGTATTAGGTAATTTTACTATGTATCCCTTCACTAGGTTTTCATTCCCTCCATTGACATGGGTTTAGTTAATCCCATGTGGGCTGGATTCAAGTGAAGGCGTAGTGGATGCCGAGTTTTTCAATCCCACAATGAGCACTTTTCAAATTTTCCAACCAAACCAAGGATAAGTGGGCCATTTCACTATTTTAATCCAATCCCACCTTTAATCCCCTTCAATCCTGCCAAACAAACACCACCTAAGGGATAAACCCTTTAACTTTAACGAGTTTATGTGAGAAGGGATAGATTTGTTGAAGCCGCCTTACTTTTTATTATAATGTTGAATTGGAATTGAGACGTGTTTATTATATGTTGAATTTGAATTGGAATTGACACGACATATTTATTAAAGCCGTCTTATTTTGTTTTATTCTTATATGTTGAATTGGAATCGAGACGTGTAGTCCTCCATTATGTATTAGATTAATTAAATTATTTTGATGTGGTAGTTTGAATAATTTCATTGTGATAAGTTAAATAATTCCTATACTTAGGTATAGTTTAATAGAATAGTCATACTTTAAATTAGTTTCTATTGTTTGTTCAAATTCACTAATGAATAATAAGTTTGTGATTGATCAAATTAATTTTTTAAAAATTAATTGTACAATCGAATGAGAGATCAATAGATGAACAATTGCTTGATTACATACGTCGAGATTTTTTTTAAGTACCATTGATATTGAATTTATAATACAACGCTTTCAAAATAAGAAAACTTGTTAGGAGCAACTATAAATATTTATAAGATGCTTGACAATTTGGATTTTCTCATTATAGACTCAATTTATGATTGAGTTCAATTTTTTTTTATTTGGTCTTATAGATAAATTTATAGTGAGTTTTTTTTTGTTGACTCTTTTTATATATGACTCATGTATATGAATTTGACCTTTAATTGATGTTCTATTAATAAAAATATTTTTTGTGAACATTTTAAATTTTAACTATTGTTGCCCCTATTGGAGGAGATGTCTGGCTCCACCCCTAGATATGGTGAGTCTATGACTGTTTCCCTTGGCATCCCCTTGATATAATTGTTCGTGCCAATTTAAAGTTACATTTGCACTGGAGTTCTTGTTTCATCCCCTTGATATAACCACTCGATTTCAGTTGTTATTGTTTGCAATTTGTTACTTCTTCACAAATTTTACCATGAAAACCTAGGGTAGAAACTTTTGCAATGAATAAGAAATTGCAATTTATGGAACACCATTCTTTACAAAAGGACCCCTCCATGGACACCAAGTTGATTAGAGAAGAGTTTCTTCGGCAGTCTGAAACGGATAAGATCGAAGCTACGCTTCCAAACTTAAAGGTCTTTGTGCATTATGTGACGTCCCAAAAAGTGGGGTTTTTTGTCAATCTGTTGATCACCCATCAACTCACAGAATACCCATGGATATTGTGTAATTCGATATCACGCCGTTGTGCCCCATTTACCGGGATTCATAATTTAACGAAATTTGGGCAGAGACTCCTTCGTATGGAGAACTCTACCCAAAACACAATATGTACAATCATACAACATTGACCACATCGGATCCATTTATCTGTACTCATATAACAACATTTAATCACATGACCCATCCGAGGTCCAATATACACCAATTCATACTCTCACTTCATGAATTTATGCATCAAACATAGTTAATACACGTTCGATTACAATCATTTCCATATATTTACATGTCAAAAACCTAACTTAGCGAATGTTTTACAAAAACATATTTTTTCACAATAGTTCTACAAAACGTGAATTAAAAGCCACAAGTCGTCCACCGGTGTATAGCCCGCACCTGAATTTTTTGCCATAAAGGGTGAGCTACGCTTAATAGGGTATCTCCTAAAGAGGCCACTCCCCAACCTAAGTGCATATGAAATGTCCACATGCAACATTCAATAAGCAACAACCATTCCAATCAAGAATATGCAATTCAATGTTGAAAATCACCATGTCATGTCATGAAATGAGATGAGACTCACTCATGCACTTCAACCTAAGCCCTCTCTAGCTCCTACAACACAATGCAATGCCAACGTGTATAAATTTTCCATTGATGATATACGTCCAATGATCTTTTTTTAAAAAATCATGTGTCTTTGTAATAAAACAAAATCATTTGTCTTTATTGGATGTTACACATCAAATGACTATTTTATAAAACAAAATTATGTGTCTTTGTTGGATAGTGGAGTTTTGGTGTCGCACCACCGGTTCCGCACACCAATACACTTTTTCAGAATTTCACCACAGTGGAGTATATGAACTAAATAATCGGGTCTTGCACCCGAGAGAGAATCTAGCCCTGCTTGCTATACCCGATATAAGTTTTTCATGGAACCATGTAACTCAGTCAAACCGAGGTCCAACCTTCCCGAGTTAACTTATCAACCACCAAAAAATGGTGTTTGATCAATTATGCACACACACCCACTCTCATGCCTATGAATGTGTTGTCTCTGTGCAAATGCAATGTAATGTGTAATTGCAACACCAATATCATGTCCTAAATATACGAGTGTCATATGAACAATCTTAACCACATTTCAACACATTCCATGGTTAATTATATCATAAGTATATAATTTTCATAAATCCTCATCATGTCAATATATCATGAACATGCATCAACATATTCATTTAACAACAATTGTTCTCAAGTATGTTATCACATAATCTCATGCAATTAACACACTTTATTTCATATAGGCATTTTATTAAATACCTTCAAGGTACCAAATCATGTAATCACATAAAATGCTCAAATTCATCACTTAACTCAAAAAAAAAAAAAAATTAAGTGATTTCCACATGCCCAATTATCAAAATTTTCAAGAAATCACAAACTAGCAATTTTTAATTACCAATACATACTAGAATTAAATTTATCCATTTTCATTAAATCAACTACAATAGACAAGTGTTAAAATACACATAACGGTCCACCCATTTCATATATTTATCCTAGGTAGGAAATAAACCTTGTTAAGATAAAATCCTTCCTCTTAAAGCGTAATACAACCGTAGAAAGCTCCAAGAACACAACCCAAGCTCTAATCCAAGCTTTCTCCAAAATGTCATTTTTGAAACTTTGGTGAAATACTTTCTTTTTTGGTATGGTTGTGTAGCCCTCGTTGTGTAGATTGACTTTAATATTTGGCCCGAAGAATTCCGATCGACAGAACTTAGTAGATGCTTGGTCTACGTCGCGTCACACGTTCCCTATTTTTTGGCTCGTTTTCGCCCCGAAACGATTAAATTTCATCTAAGTTTAAGTTCAAAATATTTTTATATGATTTTTTTTAAATTATAATAAAATTTTAGAATTTTTATTTTTGGGGTCGTTTTTGAGGTTACCCATCACCTCGAAAAACACGAAAACTACGACTATAT
The DNA here is from genome assembly GCA_023539305.1 of Ilex asprella. Lineage (NCBI taxonomy): Eukaryota > Viridiplantae > Streptophyta > Magnoliopsida > Aquifoliales > Aquifoliaceae > Ilex > Ilex asprella. The sequence goes on from CM042189.1 coordinate 10,555,420, forward strand.
CAGAATTCAACGAAAATTATCTGGATAACGAGATTTTACGAGATGAATCTAACGATGCAGTCCGTTTCGTCATCCGAGCTCTATAGAATCCAACCCGCACTATAGTGACAAATTATCGTTTTATCTTTTTTCATAAAAAAATTAATTTTTCTCAAGTTTTACACATTAACTATAGTTGTTGTGTTACATGTATAGCAGTTTAATGATATTCTAGCTTGAGCCAAAGTTTTTCATTGACTTTTACGAATTTTGAGACGATTTTTCCACATACTTGATAGATTCCTTTTGCATTCCTTCCTGATGTTAATCTTTCTGTTGTGTTATTGCAACTCTTTTAGGTGAAATTGTTGGTTCACTATGTGCAAGAATCATCTGAGTTCCACAAAAGATCATTTGAAAATCTTGTTGACTCAATTCGGGCTATTTCAACCAGTCATCTTTGACAGGTGCGTAATGTGAAATTTTATTTTTTTGATCTCATGGAAATCTGTATTGATGGTTTTCCCTCATTCATGAAGCTTGTTGTTGTACGAGCCGACTTAAATGGCCATTTGAAGGCCCTTAAAAACTATTTCCTTTTAGCAAAAGGTGATTTCTTCCAAGTAAAGGATGGTGAACAATTGACTTTCACTACCTTATGGTGTTTATTATATTTAAATCACCTGGTGGGTTACCTTACTTAATAACATGGAGAGGTCATGCATGTCTTGAATTAGGATAAATGTGGGTGGCCTAGTGTATGAGTTTCTTGTCATACTTACTCATAAGGGAAGACAGTGTCAACACACTCATTTATTTAAATAAGCTACTGATTTTTTTTTCTTTTTCATTTCTGTTGGGTCCCTTTTTTTGGGGGGAGGGGTAATATTTTCTCAGATTGAGTGTTGAGTCTTGACAGCTACGTAAAACAATATTTACGTAGCCACACTTTGTGAGGAAAATCAGTTTGAAAGAATTAGTTTACGTGATCAATAATTATAGTTCTTTTGCGGGGTGTTTTTCGCACAATAAATGAATGAAAATAGATATCTTCTATGGTGAACTCGTATTTACCTCGAAAGCCGACGATCCCGTGGCAAAAGGAGGCCAAATGCGGCCTAAGGAGTGGTGATGAATCGTTCTTAGGGCTGTCCGATCGATTTCGGTGGCCAAAGGCGATTCCTGGCACACAAAAGATGGGTTGGAGGGAGCCGGAGTGTTTTCCGGTGTATCCCCTTTGACGATTAAGTCAGTTTTTTGAGAGAAGGGAATAAAAAATATTGTTTGGTGTTCTTGAGAAGCAATTTTGCATACCTTTACTTTGAGTTTTGGAGGACCATTTATACCTTCAAAGATTCATCAGTACTTATAGGTGAGGCAGTAGGTAGTGCCCAGTCATTGGACAACGCACCCTCCGTCTTGTAGGGGCTAAGCCCAAGCGTTAAATACTCGGCCTCCCGAGAGTTTAATGCCATTTCTCCCTGACGTCCGAGCATTTAATGCTCTTTCTTCAACGCGTAGTCATTAAATGCTCGAACTGAGGAGCTTTTAATGCTCCTTCTTCTAGGCTTCCTAAGGCGTAACAAACGTTACATTCTCTTGAGGATTTATTAAATGTTTGTCTGGGATGACTACATGTCAGTAGGGGTATTTCTATCAATTCACCCCAATCCTGTATGTCATGCCACGTGTCTAACTCCTCTTGGTTGCTGGTTTTGTTCACTCTGCCATTCTGACTTCATGAGGAAGACAAACCAATGATTCATAGTCTAACTTTGAGATTAATAGACTGTAATTGTCAACGATTCTTTCAGGAGCCGAGGTGACGTGTCCAAAAGTATCATCGAGATACAATTGTGCTAAGAACATGTGTCAACATCATAGAGCTTGAGGTGTCCTTGGTGCCAAGGATACGTGGCCTCGTCAAAGGCCTAGGTGTCCTTGGTACCGAGGACACATGACATCGTCAGAGAGTTCGGTTGTCCTTGGTACAGAAGACACGTGGCTTTATCGGAGAGTTGAGGTACCCTCGGTGCCGAAAATATGTGACTTCATCAGAGAGCTTGATGTGCCCTTGGTGCCGATGACACATGGTCTCTATCATTCTTTAGGAGTGTCCCATCATTCTTGATGCTATTTGTTATGTGGCCGCACTTTGGGATTAGATGTCAAGTGATTCAACTTTTTGTTTACTCCTTTCTATGTGACCTTCTATCCTCATTTCTTTAGAGTATTATCTCCTAATTTTTTTCTCATTTTCAGTATGACGTCTATTATTCCTAAAAAGGCGTTTATATATTTTAACTGCTGTTTTCTTATTTCATCTATTATAACTATACAGTCAACTACTTGAACTCGGTGAGAAAGATTTGTCAAAAGAATTTAGGCAATCTTTTTTGACTTGCCTTTGGAGTGCAGTGACTTTGCAAAATGTAGTTTCAAATCTGCTTTGTATTTTTATGCGGGTTCATGCGGCATTGTCTTTATGGAGTCAGGCTTTGCTTCCTTCCACGGTTTCTTCCTTGTTCTTGATGTGGAACAAATTTTGTTTGTGTCCGCTTCTTAGCTTTCAGAATTTCTGGTATTATTGATACTTGCAATGCACGCTGTGATAAAGACTATTGGTGATACCCACGGGGGCTTAGCAGAGTTGATAAGGGGCTCTGCTAGCTTAACCAAAGGTCTCGGTTTCGAGTCTTTGAGAACGCAGCAGCTTTAAAACCTGTGAGGGAGAGCTTTGCCATCCGAAAGGGTCCTACCCGGCTCGAATCCAGATTAGTTGGGACCTTGGTCTCCGGACCAAAAAAAAAAAGACTATTGGTGATGAAGATAAATACTTCTCAAAGGTGTCTTTGCAGTTAGCAGCCATATGGACTATTATTAAATGTCTGAATAGAAATAGGAATTGTCCAAAAAGCATTTCACTTTTTAACTATTGATTTAGTTTTGTAGACAGCATTCACTTGCCTCTCCTTTACCACTTCCAGGATGCCTTCTTTTGGAGTTTCGGTTAAATCCTCCCAAGTAGATTTGCCAAAGGCAAAAGTTCACACTGATGGAGAGCCAGGGGCCCAACCAGATACGTTTTCGGAGATGTTCATTGATGGCTGGGATGGGATTGCTCTTGAATGTTCTGTTGACTGGCCATTGCAGTTGTTCTTTACACAAGAAGTGCTCTCTAAGTAAGACTTGTGACTGCTTTACTAGCTGTTTTTGTTCTTTTCTCCAACTGATAAAGTCTCCTTTGTCATGAAGAAGTTTCAAAGTTTATAGTTGTGTTATCCACTTGCATTGTGGTGTTATAGCATCTTTAATAATTGATAATTTCTCAATTAATTGCGTCATTTTTACGAAAGTGTAACCACAAACCTGCTTCAGGTATCGCAGGATTTTTCAGTATTTGCTACGGCTTAAGCGAACACAAATGGAATTGGAAAAGTCATGGGCTTCTGGGATGAATCAAGGTCACTCACATTTTGCCGAACATCGTAATCATCATATGAGCTGCCGTCAACATTTTACGCCAATGTGGCGTGTTAGGGAGCACATGGCCTTCTTGATAAGAAATCTTCAATTTTATATCCAGGTTATTACTAGTTTACTACCATATCACTTGGAGCTTCATGTTTTGTTATAAATTGATAATTCGATCGTATATTTGCTGGGGATGAGATTGAGAATGCTCTAAGAAGTTGATTTTACCCAATAAATGAGTTGGCATAGACATTTGTTTTTTCCCTAGTTTTTTCTTAAGGCTGGTAATCAAATCTAAAACCAGCAGTCTGCACTCTCCTTTTCATTGTTTTTAGTAGCCTGAGTGCACCAATTGTTGGAGCTGTCAGATGGTTAAGCATGGGTGCCAAAGATCTAGATATTGGACAGTTTATGATATATCAAGCCAAAAAAAAAGTGTTTATGTATCTTATCATAATACTTATCTTTTTGCATGAATATATTTATCTTCACGTGCACTGTATAACCATATTTATGCCCACAAACGTTGTGTAGCAAGGTGAAGAAAAACGTTTTAGCTTGACAGAAGAAACTCGATTTTTTTTTCTTGCTGTGGAAAACTCTGAACTCTTCATTATCTTTCTTTTTTTGACCACCCCTCTCTCTCTCTCTTGCTTGCTAGAATGCCTGCATGTGCATGCTCAATCTTCAAGGCAGTACCAGGAATTCTTCTATTTGTTAGGAAATTGGCGTTGGCTAAAGTTATGGACCTCTTGCTTGATGGAGCACAATTTGACTTAATTGAAATTAACAATTAGTTATTGTCAGATTCACATTGAATTCATGACCTGGCAGTCACCTAGTTTTATGTGTGACTTGTAGCATGGATATCTCTGGGCTCACTTTTTTGCATGTGGATTACAAACAAATGTGTATGGTTTGATTTTCATTTTTCCATCCATAGTCCTTGCCCATACACTCCCAACACTGGCCCCGTATTTCATGTTCTTAATGTTGGTTAAAGTAAGCATTTTATTTACTTTTCCAAGAGTTGTTGCTACTTCCTACTGCCTCACTCCCTTCTTATTAGAGGTGGAAAATTGTATGAAGTTGTGCATCAGGTTCCACATGGGGCTTCGATAAGAGTGGCAAATGATCACAAGTGATGGTGTAATTTCACGTGAGTGAGAAGTGTCTATGAATGTAACGACTAGAATCGATCAGAACTGCAAGACTCATGAGTTGAAAGGTGGGTGTAACAGTTATATGAGGTGTGATGCATGTAACACAGAGGAAATATAGTGGTTCACTGGCTTGGGAGCTCGGCTAATCCACTCTTTAATGGAGACTCTTGCTCCTAGGGTGTATATTCCTTCAGAAAACGTTTACAGTTGCTTTGTGATACCATTAGGGTTCCTTTTTCCCTTTCTCCCTCTTCTACCCCTGTTTTAGAGACATTCTACAGTATATATAGAGTCGTTCCTTGTTCTAACGGATTTGTACCAAGATCCTTGTCTTTCATCTGTGGAATCTTCCTTGATTTTTGGGGAGAATCTTGGTTGGTTGTGAGTTTTGTGCCTTGAATATAGCTTGAATCCCTTATGTTGTTCTTCTTCAAATATTTCTTTGTAAGGTACTTTAAGATACCCAGTGCACAAAGAAAAATAGGTAATCAATACGATTCTATGAAGTTTGAGAGCTAACACTAAATATTTAAGTAGGATAATCGAAATACAAACAACTAAACCAAGCATGTTGGATAAAAAAATTGTGAATCCCTCCCTCCCATCAATCGTCAGATGACCTGTCACACCACCACCCCCTACTAGATCAATGCATTTCTTGGGGTATGTTAAGGTAACTGGTGCTAATATAATTTAAACGAGTAATGGTAATTCGTTTTCCTAATAACTGCTAGGGCTGAACAAAGATCATTCTTCAACTATCATTAAAAAAAAACCATAACACCTAAGTATTATTCTACAAGCTAGGTGTGGGATCGACAAAGCTCCCTTCCTTCTGCAAGATGCAAATATTATAAAACTCCAATTTAACAGGCTGAAACTGGAGGATATCATATCAAGCTTCCATAATCATATGACAAGGAATTGGAAATTGATGATACCTGAAGAGAATTTTTTGTCTAAGTATGAGCTCGGACCAAGAGGTTAGGTTAGTAGCTTAGGTCAGGAGGTCAGACTGCACATCTATTGCTCGGGGGTCCAGACCTCAAGCTCTCATCAGATAAGGCAATAAAGGAAATGTGAAACAGACAATCGGCTAATAGCAAGTGCCCTCAAAGCGGTAGGAAGCTGTGATCAAGGCACCAAATCTCAACCAACCAAGATCCTCTCCTAAAATCAAGGAAGATCCCATACAAGAAGGGCAAGGATCTCACTAGATATTTCTTAGAGATAGGAATTGCATTATAAATATTGTACATAGCCTCCATCAAGGGGCAGTGAACACTACTGATATCAAAAGCATCTTGTAAAACATTCTCGAGTAATATATTACTTCTGGGAGCAAGAGTCTCCATTGACGAGTGGACTAGCCAAGCTCCCAAGTCAGTGAACCACTATATTTCCATTGAGCAAAGCACTCCAAGCCCCAAAATAATTCTCATCTTATAATCCTTAAGCCTCATAACTCAGTCTAGTTATGAAATTACACCATTAGTTTGACGCCGTTTGTGGGAACGATTGTTTCCTATTACAAGTACACTGATCTTTCAGCAATTGATGGTCTCCACACACAATATGAACAGAAGTCAAATGAATCCTCCAAGCACGCAGAACCAACAAGAGGCCACTAGTGGAAGACAACAAGAAAATCTTCATGATTTCATGCCCACTACTGAAGATAATTCCCCTACGAACAATGAATTGGAAGCCCTTCGCCTGGTCAACCAGCATTTACTTCAACAAAACGAAGAGCTCTTGAAGCTCCTATAAGGTCCTTAGTAGACACAACCGACCCTCGGAGGTCCCCCACAATGGGGACATCAATGCCTCTACCCCTTTAGGGAAGTCAACGAAGGGGATGAGAACAATCAGGCTATGGCACAAGTTCCACATCCTCATCCGAGGAAAGGTGACAATGAGGAAGCACTGGGAAAAACGAAGGGGTCGAGAAAAATGATTATTGATGAACACAAAATATTGCATATTTGACGGTCTCATTACATGCATTTTAACTCAACTGTTGCATATAAATACTTAGAGTTAGCCGAAATTATGAATAATGTTGAATTTTTGATGTTGCAGGTAATTATAGTGTAATTTATGTATTTTAGAACCTTGCAACTATGTATGGATGTGTGGTGAAGGCATGGACACATTACATGAAAATTTGGAGGCTTAAAAGTAAAGAAATCAAGGAGGTATTGGTGTTGGATAACAAAGGCACCTGCACCCACATCATATGGTAGAAGAGCCCCAATTTTTCTCCATTTTGACCATGATCCACTTCCAATCTGAAAAAGTGCAAACCATGAAAATTGTAGATCTGGATGTCTTTTGTATTGTATCAAAATTTCAGCTCAATCGGACGGTTAGATCAAAAGTTATGACGATTCTATGAAAACTGTTCCGAAGTAGACAAAGTGTACCGGTACGTATACCGGTACGCCGAACTCCAGTAGCTAAACCGTACCGGTACATCGTGTTTGAAGTGCTCAGAACGACTGTTTTTCATGCTCTACTTGCTTGGGGGTCCCACCTATACTTCTCCCACTTGTCCCCCAATATTTTCTGCACAAGAACATGCCTCCTACACCCTTGATGATGACTTTGGAGGCTTGACATTCAATAAAGATGGGAAAGAAGGGGGCTGCCATGATAGTTGCAGGCTAAGCTTGTCTTAGCCTGTCAAGACCCATCTATTCAACCTCCCATTGATGAGAAGCTTGCACACACCTTGGGGGGACCACCATGCACAAAAATGAAGGACAAACACTCCATATATTCAGCATTACACAAGTTCTTGAGGGGGTGGCTACCTAAGCTTAGGAGTAGTCTTAGCTTAATGAAGAAGATGATGAATAGTGATTATGATCTTGCATTTTTCCTTCCATTTCAATTGTTGTAAGCTTTAAATTTCTTGTAATTCTTAATCCTTATACTTTAATCTCATCTATTTCAAGTTTAGTTCTACATTTTTCATTTCACCATTGTTATGTTAAGTTTTCTTCATTTCAAGCTTTAAAATGGGTATTAAATATTTTTTTTCATAGTTCAAGTTTTTTTTGCTTTAAGTTAAGTTTCATGCTTCATGTCTTCATTTTGTCTCTTTACATTATGCTTTTCTTTCTTGTTTTTATGAGTAGCTACATTTCTAGTTGGCTAATTCAAGGGAGACCTCCTATTGGGTTTTTCATTTCAACTCATTTTCTTTCCTCTCTTGGTGTAGGATGGTTCGGTATGACTGAGTTGAGAATGGATGTGGTGGTGAGTCTTTGATATTTCGTAGGCCTAGTCACAGTTTATGCTTGGATCCTCACCATCCCGTCCCTAGCTTCCCACGAATCAATCGTTCATCTATAAACTCTTGGAGGAAGGTTTCGAGTTGATTGGGCATTCCCATTTGAGTGAACCTTTTGGATTAGCCAACACTTATTTTTATTGTATTTTCATTTACAAGCTTCTAACACCAAAACACAAACAAAAATTTTTACACTTTTTCCTTTTTCTCTTGTTCACAAAATCACCTTCACACACTTGAACTTTCCTTCCCTGAGGAGACGACCTTGGAATACTTTCTAAGTAAAACACGACAAGCAAAAGACTCCTTGCGCTTGGGGAGCAATTTTGTTCACACAATTTTCATTTTATACATTTCATTTCTCCCATTTCCTTGCCCTTTCTTTTGACACTATCCCAAGGGAGAGTGACACTCCCCTTCATTCATACACTTCACATGCTAAGGGATAGTATTTAGGGGTTAGGAAACAACAAGGAATTCCATCAAGCAATTATCCCCCTGTTCAATAGGAAATGGTGGAACAATACTGGGAGCAGTGTTTCAAGGACATCCAACAAGAACTTAGCCACATGAAAGAAGCGGTGAGGGGTAAGACCATAGTAACGATGGATGATCTAGTGCAACAAACTAAATCTCCATTCACTTATGGGGTGTTATATTTCTCCTTCCCTTTGAAGTTCAGAATGCCCCTGATGGAAACTTTTAATGGGACAAGAGACCCCGTGGACCACCTCAACACCTATAAAAACCAGATGGAGCTCCATGGATACCAAGACCCAGTACGGTGCAGGGTCTTCGCAATCACATTGAAGGGGTCAGCCTTAGCGTGGTTCAACAGGCTACCCCCAGCTTTGATATCCTCCTTTAAAAAACTCTCTATTTCTTTCGTATCCTACTTCATAGGAGCTTGGACCTACAGAAAATCAAGCTACCACTTGTTAAATGTAAAACAAGGACCTAGCGAGAACTTACGATCTTATGTCCAAAGGTTTAATTCAGAATCTCTGAAGGTAGACGTCCCCGATGAAAAATTCGCTATCACTGCTTTCATCGTAGGACTAGGAGTGCAGTCAAAGGATTTGATGTTCTTCATATCGAAGAATCCTCAAGTAAGCATGACCAAGGTGCTGGCCAAAATAGAAAAGTATATAAATGGCGAAGAAGTTCTCCTCTCTAAGGTAGGGAGTTCATCTTCACAAAAGGAGAAAGGAAAAGAAGAGAAGATGAGGGATCGAAGTCCCAAAAAGGAAAGAGAACGAGATAGGTCTCCATGAAGAGACAAATATCGTTCTCCAAAAAGAAGAGAAAATGTCAGAGATCGCTTGGATCCTCTACAACCAGAGCTTCAGCCGAGGTATGCACCTCGACAACTTCTTCCCTTCACAGCCACGATATCCCAAATCCTTTATGAGGTGAAAAACGAGAAATTTCTGAGATGACCACCTCGAATAAAGGCAGACGCAGCAAAAAGAGATCCAGCTAAGTACTATGAGTATTACAGGGACCATGGACATCACATTGATGATTGCATCCAACTAAATAAGGAGATTGAGTTTATGATCCAAAGAGGGTAGTTGTGCCGTTTTGTAGCGCAGGATAATCAAAATCGAGCCCCTCCACCTCCACCACCTCAACAGCAAGCACTTGCGTCACATCAACAACATCTGGGGGAGATCAGAGTGATATCTAGAGGGTTCACAGGAGGCAGGGAGTCCAACTCAGCCAGGAAGGCTCACCTGTGCAGAATCAGAGTTGGAGAAGCTCTGGAAGTGCATACTGTGTCCAAGGCTCCACGACTAGACACATCTATGATCTTCTCGGATTCTAATTTGGAAGGTTGTCTGCATCCCCATGATAATCCCTTAGTGGTAAAAGCTGTGGTAGCCAATAGGACAGTTCATCGAGTTTTGATTGACAATGGCAGCTCGACAGACATCATTTTTTGCCTCTGCATTCAATAAAATGGATATAGAAAGGGATAAACTCGAACCAGTAAGTGCTCACTTATTGGGTTTCTCGGGAGAAAGGATGTTTCCCCTTGGATCAATCCAGCTCGTGCTCACCCTAGGTGACCAGCCCTGCTAGGCCACCACCATTGTAAGATTTTTGGTGGTTGATGTGCCTTCTGCAGACAATATGCTGCTTGGAAGACCTTACCTCAATGCAATGAAGGCTATCCCATCTGATTATCACATGGTCATGAAATTTTCAACAGAGAATGGAGTTGGAGTTGGAGTTGGAGTGGTCCAAAGAGACCAACGTGTAGCGTGAGAGTGCTACATGACCTTTGTTAAAAAGAGGAAAGTTGAAAATATTCAATTGGACGAGCTCAACATAGCTGGACACTAGACCCACGCCGTCGAAAGAACTGGAACTTGTTCAATTGGAGGAGGAGCCAAAACATCTCATTTACATGGGATCCAAACTGAGCAGGTAAATTAAAGACCTCCTTATCCAATTTCTGAAGAAAAATATAGAAATGTTTGTCTAAAAACAAGAAGACATGAAGGGAATCGACCCTTTAGGCATCATGCATAAACTCAGTGTGAATCCTACCTGCAAACCCATTAAACAGAAGAGGAGGAGTTTCGCCCCAGAATGTCAAAAAACCATTAATAAGGACGTTAGCAAACTTCTCCATGCCAAAGCCATCAGGGAAGTAGACTACCCATCTTGGCTAGCCAATTTGGTCCTCGTAAAAAAAACCAATGAAAAATGGCATCTCTGCATTGACTTTGTTGACTTCAATCGTGCTTGCCCTAAAGACAGTTTCCCTTTATCTCAGATAGATTTGATTGTGGATGCCACCGCTGGACACGAGCCCCTCAACTTAATGGACGCCTTTTTAGGATACAATCAAATTAGGATGGATCCAAATGACCAAGAAAAGAACTCCTTCATAACTGAACAAGGGATGTACTGCTACCAGGTCATGCCTTTCAAGCTGAAGAATGATGGAGCCACTTATTAGCGCTTGGTGAATAGAATGTTTTAAAATCAGATTGAAACGATCATAGAGGTCTACATTGATGATATGTTGGTCAAGTCATTGAAGGCAGAGCTCCACATTGGACATCTGACAGAGTTGTTCTAGGTTCTTAAGGAGTACAAAATGAAGCTCAATTCCACCAAATGTGCCTTCGGAGTGTTTGCCAAATATTTCTGGGTTTCATAGTCAATAGTAGAGGAATTAAGGATAACCCAGAAAAGGTGAAGATAGTTTTGGATATGAACTCTCCATCCAACACAAGGGAGGTCCAACATTTGACAGGAAGAATATCTACATTGAATCGATTTGTGTTCAGATCGATCGATAAATGTCAACCCTTCTTTCAAGTCTTAAAAAAGGCGTTCCAGTGAGGTCTCCGGTGTGGTGAAGTGTTCAAAGCCTTGAAAGATTTCCTGAGCTCCCCTCCTATTCTGGTAAGCCCCTTGGATGGGGAAGTACTTACTCTCTATCTAGCTGTCTCAAATTTTTCAACCAGTGCAGCACTAGTAAGGGAACAAGACAAAGTTCAGTAACCAGTCATTACTATAGCAAAGCTCTACGGGAGGTAGAGGAGAAATATCCAAAGATGAAAAAGCTTGTTTTAGCTTTAGTTACAACTGTCAGGAGGCTTAGGCCATATTTTCAGGCTCATACTATCGAGGTCCTTACAAATCAGCTGATGAAGCAGGTACTATATAAACTAAAGTCTTCGAGAAGGCTGTTTAAGTAGGCCATTGAGCTCAGCAAGTTTGACATCAGGTACAAACCAAGAACTGCAGTCAAAGGGCAGGTCTTGACGGATTTCATCGTAGAATTTACGACGGCGGCACCCATGGAGACCACACAACTTGTATGATTGTGTGAAAACGTTGTTATTCCTAAGCTTCTAACATGAACCCTCAAATATGTATATGGCTTATGTGTGTGGGTGAGTGTCACTCTCACTCGGATTCATGCAACAGAAAGGGCAACAGAGTGGTGGAAATAAAATGGAATGAACAAAATGTATGAGATGTGAAATATGAACAAAAGTGCTCTCCAATCGCAAGGAGTCTTTTGAATATCGGTGTTTTACTTGAAAAAGTATTCCAAGGTCGTCTCCTCAGGGAAGGAAAGTTCAAGTGTGTGAAGGTGATTTTGCAAAAGGTAAAGAAAGTGTAAAATCTTTGGTTTGAGTTTTGTGATTGTGTTTGTGAATGAAAATGCAAGAAAACAAGTGTTGGCTAATCCAAAGGGTTCACTCCAATGGGGATGCCAATTCAACTCGAAGCCTTCCTCTAATGATGCATAGATAAATGATTGATTCGTGGAAAGCTCATGACGAGATGGAAGTGAGGATCCAAGCATAACCCGTGACAAGTCTACGGGATATCAAAGATTCACAACCAAATGGGGGTGAGGATCCAAGCATACCCCGTGAAAAAAGCCTACGGGATATCAAGGACTCACCACCACGTCCACACTCAATCCAGTCAAACCGAACCACCGTACATCGAGTGGAGGAAAGAAGGAGAGTTGAAATGAAAACCACAAGGGGAGATCTCCCTTGGATTAGCCAACTTAAAAGCTAACTATTCATAAATCAGGGCAAGACATGTATAATGTAAATGAACATAATAAGAAAATTAAACATGAAACTTAACTAAATACAAGAAAACATAAACTAAGAAGAAAAATATTCAATACCCATTTTAAGCTAGAAATGAAGAAATACTTAATACAACAATGGTGAAAGCTAGAGTAAAGGATTAATTTAGAAATGAACCTGCAATAAGTAACATTAGAGACTTTAAACAAAGTTTAGAAGATCTTTACAAGAGATTACAAGACATTGGAATGGAGAAAATGCAAAAATATAAACTTGTAGCACTATTCATCTTCTTCTTCCTTGAACTACTCCGAAGCTTTGGTAGCCACCACCCAAAAATGGTTTGTAAATGCTGAATATAATGGTGTGTGAGCCTTTTATTTTCGTGCATGGTGGTCCTCCAATGTGTGTGAAAGGCCTCCCATCAAGAGGGGGCTTAATTGAAGGCTTTGACAGGCTAGGAGACAACCCCCAGGCAGCCCATTCCTCTCTCATCCTCCATTAATGCAATGGCCTTCAAAGTCTTCAAAATGTGTAAGAGAGGCATGAGAATGTGTAAGAAAATGTTGGGGAGCAAGTGGGAGAAGTGTAGGTGGGACTCCCAAGCAAGTGGAGTTGAGTTGCAGGAGGTTCGGGCATGGCTTCAGGAGCGTACCGGTACTTCGAAGCTACTGGAGTTGGGCGTACCGGTACACCGTACCGGTAATATTTTTCTGCTCTAGACTATGTTTTGTAGAATTATCATAACTTTTGATCCAACCATTGGATTGAACTAAAATTTTTACACGATACAGAAGACATTTATATCTACAACTTTCATGTTTTGAACTTTTTCAGATTTGAAGTGGATCATGCTCAAAATGGAGGACAATCGAGGCTCTATTTCCAAAAGATGTGGCAGCTGGTGCCTTTGTTCCCAAACACCAAAACCTCCTTGATTTCTTCACTTTTAAGCCTCCAAATCTTCATGTATTGTGTCCATGCAACATCGAAATTTCAACATTATTCATAAAATCGGCTAACACTAAGTACTTAGATGCAAAAATTGAGTTTAAATGTATGTAATGAGACCTTCAAATATACAATATTATGCACTCATCACACCCCCTAACTTAAGCTTTGCTAGTCCCTAGCAAACAAAATGTAAAAATAAAGCAAATAAAATATCATATACTAATTCTGCTATTGCATTTAGCACATGTAACAAGCCTTTAAACCTCTAGGTGATCCATAGTGGAGGAGTTTTGTCTCGTGAAGGTTTCCAGTGAAGATACCTACAAACGGCGCCAAAAATGATTGTGTGAAAACGTTGTTGTTCCTAAGCTCCTAACATGAACCCTCAAATATGTATATGGCTTATGTGTGTGGGTGAGTGTCACTCTCACTTGGATTCATGCAAGATAGGGCAACAAAATGATAGAAATAAAATGGAATGAACAAAATGTATGAGATGTGAAATGTGAACAAAAGTGCTCCCCAATCGCAAAGAGTCTTTTTTGTGTCGGTATTTTACTTGGAAGAGTATTCCAAGGTTGTCTCCTCAGGGAAGGAAAGTTCAAGTGTGTGAAGGTGATTTGCAAAAAGTAAAGAAAGTGTAAAATCTTTTGGTTTGAGTTTTGTCATTGCGTTTGTGAATGAAAATGCAAGAAAACAAGTGTTGGCTAATCCAAAGGGTTCACTCCAATTGGGATGTCAATTCAACTCGAAGCCTTCCTCCAATGACGCATAGATGAACGATTGATTTGTGGGAAGCTCGGGACGAGATGGAAGTGAGGATCCAAGCATAACCCATGACAAGTTTACGGGATATCAAAGACTCACAACCAAATGGGGGTGAGGATCCAAGCATACCCCGTGACAAAAGACTACGGGATATCAAGGACTCACCACCACGTCCACACTCAACCTAGTCAAACCGAAGTAGAGTATATCCCAGAGGTATAATGGGCCTATAGATCAACTGCCAGGTCGGCGATCCAGGAAACACCTTTCACCTTAGCTTTCGGGACCGAAATAGTGGTGCTTGTTGAAGTAGGACTTCCATCCCCCAGGATTGAATTTGTAGGATCCGAACACAATGATGAATCACTTTTGCTAAACCTCGATCTCTTGGATGAAAAGAGAGATAAAGCTCTGCAGCGCATTCAAAGTTATCAGAGAAAGTCAGCAAGATACTATGACAGGAAGGTCAAGCATAGGAGCTTCAAAGAGGGAGATCTGGTGCTTAGAAAGCTTCTGTTTGCAAGAAAGGATCCTACACATGGGAAGTTGGGCCCTAATTGGGAAGGCCCCTACATCGTTACAAGAGTGATCAGACTTGGAAACTACGAGTTACAAACAAAAGAAGGAAAAGTCCTACGTCATTCTTAGAATGTAGAACATCTTAAAAGGTTCTTTCAGTAAGTGTCTTTTGTAACAAAAATTTTCTCCTCAATAAAACAGTAAGCCTTTGACCCATCACTGTGTAACTCTCAGCGAAATAAGCTAAAAGTTAACGATGAGTTCTACAACTCATAAAATAAATAAATAAAAAGCTAACGATGAGCATTACAACTCATAAAATAAGGATATAGCTAAAAAGCTAACGATGAGTTCTACAACTCATAAAATAAATAGCTAAAAAGCTAACAATGAGCTTTACAACTCATAAAATATGGATATAGCTAAAAAGCTAACGATGAGCTCTACAACTCATAAAATAAATAGCTAAAAAGCTAACGATGACCTTCTGCTCATCAAGGTGAGCGCTTCGGCTCATAAAATTAAGATGAGCTTTCCAGATCATGAAAATACGATGAGCTCCTCAACTCATAAAATAATGGCGAACTCTTCAGTTCATAAAAAAAATTGAGATGGGCTCTTCAACTCATAAAACTACGGTGAGCTCTTCAGCTCATAAACATGATCTCCTCAGCTCGTAAAATTTGGGATGTGTTCTTCAAATAAAATGGGGTCCCCCAAATCTATAGTTCACAAACAAGAATTTAACATGAAGAATGAATAAAGACTTCTATATGTTTATTCAAGTTAATAGAAGTACAAAAGAAAGGACAGAGAAAAAAAAGACCCCTAATTCCTCCCAAGTCACTTCTTTAGTTCATTGATCTCTTCCCTCAGGTGAATGTTCTCCTTTCTCAACCCGTCCCTTTCCTTCTCCACCTCCGAAATTATATTAAGAAGTTTACTCCCAATGGAGGAAAGCAGAACCGCACCAAAGGAGGAATCAGGCGACGAAGAAGGGGAACCACTTCTCCTGCGCTTTCTTGGAGACATTCCAACATCTTCATCTTCATCAGTCTCATGAGGGTAAGAGACAGGAGAATTAGTGATGGAAACAAAGTCCAGAGTAGCTGCTGCAACACTGAATAAGGAAAGATTTTCAGACGTCACCAACTCTGAAAAGAACATAGGCTTAGCATGGATCACTTGCTCAATCGCTACGTCCTCCGCTAAGGTTAGATCAGGAGCTCCTGCACAGCAGAGTCATAATGAGAACAAGTCGTCACAAAAATTAGCCGAGAAGCCTCAAGAGACACATACTTGAATAGGAGAAACTCTTCAAGGAACGAGGAACCTTGGCTTCCACCCGATGCAACTCGGATGACCTCCAAGAATCTCTAGAGGCATAGAAGAAGCGTTGGGATCACCCCTTAGGAGGGGAAGAAAGGTCAAGAACCAAGGGACGCACATTGAAACACCTCACTAGAAGCGACAAAAGTAGGGAATCTCATTGTCTTCGAGTTCATAAAAATAAAGGAACTCAGCAACAGTAGGGAACTCATTACCCTGTAAGCGCCAGAAAGGAAGAAGTTAACCAAAGCAGCCCATCCTTTGGGGGAAAGATGAGAAGGGCACAAGCCATAGTAAGCTAAGATCCACCTAATAGAAGGGTGGATAGGAAGGTGAAGGCCCATCTCCAGGGCACCTTCAAAGAAGCAGGTTTCTCCTCGAGGAAGGGAGTTGCAAGGCTCGTCAAGGTTTAGAACTCGTAGAGGCAAATCCAAAGAAGGGAAGAATTGCTTTTTAACCTTATCTAAGTCTGAAAATGTCATCATTGAAGGGACTAAGTAGTGAGAATTCCATTTCCATTCAATCCCAAGAGAGGCCCGCTCTTTGAACACAGTAGAAAGCGAGGTAGCCATCAGAGGTTCAAAGAGAAGGAGAAACAATGAGTGTAAAATCTCCAAGACTCAAGAAAAACCCTAAGAATTGTGAGTAGTGAGAAAATCCAAGAGATTAGGGAAACCTCAAAGAACCCAAAGATTATAAGAAATTAAGAACCGCGCAGGAAGCAAACTCGGCGGTCTCTCGGATTTTCAAATTTATGGTGATAGTTACAGTTTTAGAAAGTAGTTAAGAAAGTGCAACAAAGAGCATTCAACTCATCACAGGAAGGCTTCTGAACATGGACATAAGTAGGTCAGGGCAAGCATAGACTTGGGCTAAGGGATCCAAAACCAGGAACGAGCAAAGCTCTGACACACAACCCTTCTTTGGAATCAGTTCATATGGTTGCATGGACCTCTTGTTACATCTCCTCAAGGCCATGTGCTTCAAGACTCTTCTTGCTGGCTAAAGAGGGAATGCAAACCTCTTGTCACTATGAGGAATGTAAAATCCATCATCCTAGACTCCCCTGAGGACACTAAAAAATGAGAGCTAGCCCTCCTTAAATAAAGACCCAGCGCCCAGGCAGCTTTGCAGCTCTTCACCGCTCTTGGTAAGACAACCTCAAAGGAAGCCAGACTCTCCGTATGCTAGGTCCTCCAAGCTTACCAATTTCACTTCAAGGAAAGCTCACCAACTCCTCAAAGCAAGGTGGCAAGGGGAATATAAAGCAGAGCTGGCGAAAAAATATGTATTTAGCAAGCAAAATAGTATACATGATAACTCGGGAAAATAAAATTGTATTTAGCAATCACAAAAAGCAAAGGGTATTCAATAGTTACATCAGTTGAACATTAACTCCCCAACGAAAGTCTAAAAAAAGAAGAAGAAGAAGAAGAGAAAGAGAAAGGAGCCCTATGACTCAGTAGTAGCAAAAGGAAGAAAACCTGGTAGATCAACAACTGATGCTTCTGGTAGCTCAGCAGGAGGAGTCACTGTCAGGACAGCAGTAGAAGTTTTTAAAGGTAAAGGGCCTGACAGGACTACAACCGAAGTTTTTGGGAGGCAAAGAGCAGGCAAGGGGGTAAGGACCTCAGCCTCGAAAAAGACTTTTGTCACTAGGTCAGCAGAGAAAGGGGCAACAATAAGGACTTTAGAGGAAACAACAGAGAGCCTAGTAGTCGCATAAATAAAAGGGTCAGAGGAAATGGGAGCATCTTGAGCCAGACCTCAGCAAGAAAAACACCTTAGAACCTTCAGGAGCTACCTCAGAAGTAGAAGGGCTCGAGGCACCATCTTTACCCTTTTGGGTCCCCTTGCCTCCTCCTCAGTTGGGATCTCAAGATTTAAATCCAAATCAGGATATGTTTCTTCATCCTTAGTCTGGAAAATGATCCACCCTTTGGCCCATGTGGTAATAACGTCGTCCTTCAGCTCAAAGATCAGATCATATTTTTCTTTTAGCTTGCCTCGGATAGCGTCATTTACCTCAGTTAGGACTTCATACTCCCCCTTCATGACCCTGATAGATGCCAGGGCTTCGAAGGTCTCTTGGCTGGCTTTGATCCACTGACCAGTTTTCACCTTGAGATCTTCCTTGGCCTTCTTTAGCGCCTCTGTCTTTGCCTAGTCTTCCTTGACCATCTTCTCCTTCTCAACCTCCAAACTCTTGATGGTAGAAGCCTGTCTTTCCACCTGCACCTGCAGGTCTCGAATTTGAGTTTGGAGATCATTATTAGCAAAGGCTAATTCGACAGTTTTGAGCTCAAACACTTTTGAGGCTTTGGCAGAACTCTCTAAAGCTTGAATTCGACTCTGTAGACCTTTCGCATGAATAGTCAATTGGGGACAAATATAATCAGATATGCAGGTCAGCGAACAATGGCAGCGCAAGGATGAGTTGGGACATAGAAAGGAAAGGGAACTTACAACAGTAGCTCCATATAGCACAGAATTCACAGAGGTCCCAAGGGGCATGGTCGCAACCCTTTGCATGTCTGATTTAGGAATAATGGAGCCAATGCCCTGAGAAACAAGCTCCATGTCGTCAAGAAGAAAGCTTTTGTTCTTCTCCGGCTTGAGAAGTTTTCCCCCCTTAGAATGAGAGCCCGGCAGAGATGGCTTCTTAGGTAACCCGGGGGAAGTAAATGCAGGAAGCACATGAGAAACAGTCTCCAAGGCTCCCTCGACCTCAGCTAAAGAATGAGAGCTCAGGCCAAGCTCTGGGGCTCCTCGAGAAGTAGCAGGAACCCTCGGAGGAGAAGAGTCCTTTATGACCTTTAAAGATTCTGACGGCGGGCCAGGGGCCACTTGAGTTAAAGTGGGTTGAAGAAGCGGTGCTCCCATCTTTAGCACCTTAGCCTGGGTAGCAGGGCCACTACTAAAGCCAACTTCAGCCTTGAGCTTGGCCCCTGCTTTGGTTTTTCTTTAACTGAGCCACCCTAGCCCAGAGTTCTTCTAGAGAAAGCTTTATTGAGGACAAACTTGGAAACTCGAAATGAGCAGTTTAAAGTAAAAAAAAAAGAGAAGAAAGAAAGAAAACGAGGGAATTAATGGAGAAAGTATCACTTGCTAACTCCTCAGCACCAATGATAGAGAGCATAACAGGGTTTTCAATCCTCACCTCTAGAGGGCTAAAACCTTACAATATGAGAGTCCAAGGCTTAATGAGCTTAGAATGCTTATGTGATTTGCAGCCCTACAAGGTCCTCAATACCCGCTTATTCTCTACACTGAGTTTAGGACGAATACCTAGAAAATAGAATAAGACAAGTAAAGGGAGGTTAGCGTGCAAAACCGCCCAAAATCTCAGCTTGCTTAGGCAAAAACTTACCCAAGTTATTTAGGGCATTCCAAGCTAGTGAGATTGGCAAAGTATCAGAAGAATTAGCAGGGTTGAACTCCCACTAACCGCCCCACACAAAGAAGAAAAGTTTTTTTCAGCCCTTGTGAGAGCTCAGGAGGTCGGATATAATTATCTTAGCTTTAGTCCATTTGTATATATACAAGAAGCCATCAGGGGAGGTCTGCTTAACATTGAAAAGTTTCATGAGCAAGGAAACTGTGGGAACCCCAAGTTTATATTTCTTAAAGAAAACAAGAAGACCCACTAGAACACCCCAGAAGTTTGGCGAAAGCTGGGCAGGGCAGATGTTGAAGTGCTGTAAAACACTCTTAATAAATAGGTGCAAGGGAAAGCGAAGACCATTCTCAAAGGCAGTCACAAAGAAACAGACCTTCTTATGAACTTGGGAGACACAGGGAATGAATGCATCGAGGCACTAATATTGGATGCCTGGAGAAAAGCCAAACGGGCACTAAGAACCTTCATGAGTGTAGGAATAACCTCACTGGCACTCGAGCGTCTTGCAGCTCTGAAGGAAACCCCTGCACCCTCAATGCTGCCTCAAATTCCTACACCACTCACCTTGGCTTTACCTTTACTGGGGTTTTGAGGCACTAAGGAAGATGAGGAAGGGAGATCTTCAGTTTTCTCCTCGATATTGACAGAATCAACACTTAGGAAGTTGTCAATCTCCTCATCTACTTCACCTAGGTCAGTGTCCCCTTTGGAAAATCTGTCTCCCAGGAGGAAAACATAGGAGGGGTAGCTTCAGAATAGGTAGACATAAGGGGCCAGAGAAAGGAAGATTAAAAGAACGATAGAAAGGAGGAACACTAGTTAAACACTCCCTAATGATCCTAGGGTCAACACAACAACTACCTATACGAAGGATTCGCACAGTAGAACACAGGTCCTAAAAAAGGGGAAGAGGAGACAAGCAATAGTCTCGATTCCAAAAATAAAAGAATCTAAAAGCCCAGAAATATAGTAACCACCTCGAACTCGAGGGATTCAGAACGGAGAAACGTGAAAGGGACATAAAATATACCTAATCAACGGCAGATGAAAAACCAAAACTCGAAGTGAGAAACGGAGAGTAAGCCTCACAAGCCAATTGGATGAAGGATGAGATTCGGCAAAATCCTAAGTTTACCAGTAGATGGGGAAAACAAGGAAGGAGAAGAGCCTACGGGAAAAGTTCAAAGGAAGAAATGGGAGACGTTTCCCACCAACCCAAGGGCATTTAAAGCTAACGGTATGTGGGCCACTAAAGTGGAGAACGAGCGCTTAAAACGAGGAAACAAATGATTGCGTGGAATCGTCAAAAGTCTGTTTGCACGCGAATCGAGGTCAGAACGAGGAGGTCTACCTGAATTAAATTACAGCTCAGCCCTTACCCAAGCTCAAATGGGCTAAGGGCTGGGGGCAATTGATGATACCTGAAGAGAATTTTTTGTCTAAGTATGAGCTCAGACCAGAAGGTCAGGTCAGTAACTCATGCCAGGAGGTCAGACTAGACATCTATAGCTCAGGGGTCCAAACCTCAAGCTCTCCTCAGATAAGGCAATAAAGGAAATGTGAAGCAGACAACCGGCTAATAACAAGTGCCCCCAAAGCGGTAGGAAGCTGTTATCAAGGCACCAAATCTCAACCAACTAAGATCCTCTCCTAAAATCAAGGAAGATCCCACAGAAGAAGGGCAAGGATCTTGCGGGATATTTCTTAGAGATAGGGATTGCATTATAAATACTGTACATCGCCTCCATCAAGGGGCAGTGAACACTACTGATATCAAAAACATCTTGTAAAACATTCTCGAGTAATATATTAATTCTGGGAGCAAGAGTCTCCATTGCAGAGTGGACTAGCCGAGCTCCCAAGCTAGTGAACCACTATATTTCCATTGAGCAAAGCACTCCACGCCCCAAAATAATTCTCATCTTATAATCCTCGAGCCTCGTAACTCAGTCTAGTTCTTGTCCGTACATCCATACCTTCTGCTCATACTCATGAAATTACACCATCAAAAATAATCGGAGTATATCTACAAGCACTTCAACATAAACAGATAACAAAATCACTTGTACTTGTGAGAGAAGTAGACATTTCTAGAAGTTAGCAACGCCCGGTCAATCACCAAAATCTACTACTTTATATTCATTAAGCTAAGCCTTAAAATACGACAAATGACAAAAAAAAAACCCATAGCTCAGTTGGTTTCAGGAACAAAATACCCCAAATCTGAACCTAATCAATGGAAACCTTCACAGAGTGGTCACCTTAAGGTTTTTCAAGTAACTGTTGGATAGTTTATACTTTATACACACCCACACATAGATATGTCAAAAGAGACAATCCTCTATTTTGAAGCTCCATATTGCCTCTTCCTCCTCCTCTTCACAACTTTCGGGGATCGTGCATTTGTCACCATTGTAGATCACCACTGACCCGTGATACCTTCTGTACCGACTAGGAGCTCAAATCTTGAATTGTTTCTCCTCCTTCCTTTCTCTCTCTCAGTTTGAAGGGCACTGAAGAGTTTAGAACCTTTTGTTTCTAAAAGGATTAAAGGAGTCATTTCTTGATTTCTTTTTTGTTTTGTATGTTTTTCCTTTATGTTGCGGTAGATAATGTGTCTTCTTAATATTTGGATAAAAAATTGTGTTATTGTTTTAATAATAGCTAATATATTTTATTTTTAGTTTTCTATTGGTTTAGTTTTTGAATGAAGTGCCATTTGTTTGATATTTAGTAATTAAATGAAATTTAGAACATAGAATAAAATTTTGTCGCAAAAGTTAATTTACATTAATTGATATTATAATAAATGCTTAGATTAAACAGTGATGATGATACATATTTTCAGTGGCACCCTTATGTTTTATTTTTATTACATTTAATGTGGTAGGGGATGTATTGTTTGAACTATGATGCATGAATATTGCTTCAACTTTAATATTATAAACTCAAGCGTAGGTTGAGCAGAGTAATATATTCTCAGAAGTCCAAGGTCGATTCCACGAGGAATTGTAACAAGAAAACACTCACACAAAAGCTAAAAATACTTTAAAAGGAAAAGAGTTTGTTTGAAGAGTTGTTGGATGGAAAAGACTGGTTTCGATAAATAAAACAATAATAAAAATACTAGAGCATTAGGTACTCCCTCTCAACTTCATACAGTAATAATTAAAGACCCAAAGCTTAACTCAATACAGGAATTAGATGTCAGTTAACTTCAATACAAATCAAGTACTAAATCCAACAGTTATAATCAAAAGACTACCAAGAACCTGAATAATCATTCAATCATATTATTTTATGAATTCATGCTAATACTTCAAGCGTGGAATAACCAATGATTTACTCGCAGGAAAACTCAAGCAATCGATGTACATGGCACAACAACTCAGGAGTTTTTTACAGAGTAAAAAGCTTTACTAAAAGATTAGAAATTAAATTAACTCAAGATCATAAGTCATTAAGTACAAAGTCAATAACAATATCGTACTCCGTTGAGAGATTTTTCCTAGTCTTAGCTTAGCCTTCTAGCCGGACATGATAAAAGAATAACAAAATAAACTCTAAGAATTCGTAAGAAAAAAAAGTAGTTTTACAAGGTCTTCAAGTCCCTATTTATAAAAGAGATTGATTTTCGTCAGAAGTTTAAGCCTGTCGTCAGAAGGTCTTTGACATGCGTCCGGACGCGTGATTCTCAACCGTCCGGACGCGTGCTTCTCAACCGTCCAGACGCAACTTCCAGAGAGTTCCTTTGCTGTTTTTCATTTTTCTGCCACTCGCGTCCGGACGCGTACTCCTCTTCCTCCCGAACGCGCAAAATAAACATAACTCATATTTTATTAGCATAGTATCAAGTCTTGAATAAATGACTATAATTATCACACTTTCATAACTAAATGGTCAATCTTTCCTCTAATAAATGTAAATATTAGACCATAATCACACCCCCCCCACTCAAACAAACTAAAACAAAACAAAACCACTTTCGTAGGCTTCACGATTACATTTAGCATATGCAACAAGCCTTTAAACCCCTAGGTTCTCCCTAGTGGATGAATATAGTCTCGTGAAGGTTTCCAGAGATGATACCCACAAACATCAACCTGTGATCAAATATCTGAATAATAACTTTATAACACAAATTGCCACCACAATATACAAACTCTAAGCTGCAATCCTTTTCATAAGCACATGCAAAGCAAAATAGAGAACTCTACGCTATACAAATGTATGTACTTATCATGTTCTCATATAAACTTGTGTGTAGTGTGAATTTATGATACCAAGTCAATAATTTATCCGGTAATCACCTCTACAACTATCAACTATTCGTCTTAATGCCAAATCTCACTATATAATTCACTCATAAAAAATTCTCTCAGACTATAGTGACTTTTTCCTCAAATATCACATGTGGGAAGAAGATATTTAAGTCAAAACAAAATAACGCTCACATGTCTATTAAAATAATTGTAATCCAAAAAAAAAAATATTTGACATAGTTTCATGAAAGGAAATCAACACACAATAAACAAATAATCATCATTATTTTTCTCATTTACATAAGTCATGCATCCATCAATAAACTTCTGAGATCAGATATGTCTTTATTTAAGGTTGTAATGGGGCCTTGGGATTAGAGTTTTGAAACAAAGGATATTTAGGAATTCAAAAGACTATCCCAAGAGAACATGTACATTATACAACCAAACTTTTTTTTTTCTAGCCTTTCACTCTCTATCATTTAGAAGCATAATTTACAACACTTGCTCATATTTTTTCTTTATTTTAAACTCATGCTTGCTATTTTTTTTTATCATCTTTCCTCAACCAACATCTCCCAAATTACATAAACTATAAAAAGCTCAATCTCGGGATAACCAAGGGTAAAAGATATTAATTTTTTCATTGGCTTGGTTATTATATGTTGGGTATAAGAAATAAATTTTTTTTCTTCAAAGGCTCAATCACGGTTTCTAGGGATAATAATATTCAAAGAATAAGGTTTGGGTTCAAATAATGTCAAAGATGGTCTAAAATCATATCTCAAGAGTTCTTGATAACACACTTCTCATGCAAGTAATTTAAAGTCAAGCAATCATTCACAATATTAGTGTTGACCAAAACAAAAATAATGAGACTATTGAAGGGGATTAGCTGAATAAAAATATTCTTTATTGAGTAAATGTAAATAACCCTCCAAGAAAGATTGAATCAAAACTCACCAAGGTTTTTATGCATCTCCACTATATGTTTCAAGTTCTCAAGGTAAAATACCTAATAAATTTTCAACTTGATAAAGTCTAAAGTTTACAAATTGTGAGTTTTTATAAGAACATAATATGAGATACAAAAATATAGAATAACGTTCTATGTGATGCTTAAACAGTTACAAATTTAAAGCTACACAAATTATTTATATATTGTGGTATTAAATTATGCATAAAAATGTTATTTAGATATTTGATAGCACACCAAAATATGCATTTCATATAATATTGAGAATTTTAAGTACAATGCATATTCAAAAGATAAAAGAAATCAAGCCTAACAAAAATCTACCCAAAATAGGCTTTGATTTCAACAGACAACTGAAATGAAAGAAAAGAAAACAATCACCCAAACACCGGGACCTAGAAGAAACATGCTAAGATGATAGGCCTGCCTGACCATGAGAACTCTGCCCTAGCCCCCTCATCTAAGCCTTTAACTCTCTCATCTCCTTCCTCATCTCTCTCTGTCCTCTCAATAGCTCAAACAAAATCTGCCTGTCAGTCCTGGGATCAGTATCCTCATCTACTGGCAACTCAAGATCTTCCTCGAAATCGAAGAACTGATCCCACTCCTCTATTGGCACATCACCCTCCTCCTGCTGCTGAGTCGTCTGACCTCTCTCTCCTACAGGCCTTGCCACACTCCCACTCTTTAGAAGAGTACCGGAGTTTAGCACCACAACTTTCCTTGCTCGCTCCATGGTGGCATTAATTACCACCCCATCTTGCTCACATAGTGTTGTGGCCAATCCAGTAAAAAGGAGCGATGGCTTTTTGGGGTCCACAACGGCTCGTCCCATATCAGAAAAAATAAGTGAAGGGAAGTCTATGGTCTTACCAGTACCTATGGCATAGAGGAGTCTGGCTCGGTCGATATAGATGTGGTTGTTTCTCAACAATGGAAAAATATTGGATACCGAAATCAGATTGAGAATTTTGTACTTGTTGGTAAAATGCCCCTACTGAAGAAACCTCACATTGTCAGTCTAAATAAAATTCGAGTCTCCAAGTAACTCCTTCCCCATCTCAGTACCATCATAGTTTTGTGGGTAATCAGGGACAACCACTCAAGCCTGAGTCATTCCAGTAACTCTAGTGATGGCTATAGCATCAATGATAATGTGCTTACCTCAGACATATGTACTCAGCTGCCCATTCCCGCGATCAACAACATTGCTGTAAAATTCCCTTGCCAGAATAGGAATGCACAACCAGTTATTTCCCATAAACTCAGCCGATCCCCGAGGAGTGATGATCTCTCGAACTCCCAATCAAGTGAAATCCTCGATTTCGACTTTCCTCTCGCAAACATAAGGCTTAGAGGCATAGTATTTATAAAATCTTACCCGTTCCTCCAAAATCTAGAAACGAACAGGGTCAAATGTAGTGTCCTCCTCCTCTTGAGTGTTTGTGAGGCTTTAGGTGGTGCCATTATGTGAAAGGCAGACAAGGATTTCAAATGTGGTGGGAGAGTTCGATTTTTTTTCTATAGGGAGGCTGTAAATTATTTTTTTACCGAACTTCTCTATTTATAATCACACACACGCGTCCAGACGAGCGGGATGTAACCATCCGGACGCGCCCAACTAACCCCTTTTAATGTACCTTGAATAATACGCGTTCGGACACGTGATAGACTACCGTCTGGATGCGCCTCCTAAATTTTCAATGGTCAGACTTCAAGTCCGAACTCGACCTCCAGTAGGTTTTCTTCTCAAATGTGAGTGTCCGGACGCGAGGTCCAATGTGTTTCTTCTCCCATACTTATAAATTTTTCACTCTCTTTCTCCTCCTACATTTCTACACCTTTAATCCTAAATAAAATTCCTAAAACTCAACGAAAGTCCATCATACTAAAAAATTTGTTTTTATGTTTTTTTTGTTTTTTTTAAAAGTAGATGCACGTGCACAATAAATTGTATCAATTAACTAAGTATACTCCACCCCACACTTAAAAATTTGCATTGTCCTCAATGTAATAATATGCAATGTAATATCAAATATGGGTTAGGGAGACATACCGAATGCACTCATACTGTGCTCATGTATTTGTAGACACAAAACAAAAAGAAAATAAAATACATTACTATACAGAAGAATACATAGAATGGTTAGGGACATATTATTCATAGTGGGGATCCACCAATTCGATGGATTCCACTTCAACAATACCTTCTTCCAAGAATGGTTTCAGTCTTTGTCCATTAACTTTAAAAATGTTTCCATTATTTGGATTTTCAATCTCCACTGTTCTATAGGGGAATACTTCCTTGACAATGTATGGACCACTCCATCTAGTTGAAAGTTTTCCTTTAAAAATGTGAATCCTAGAATTATATAAAAGAACTTTCTGAGTAGGTGTAAACGTTTTATGCACAATATTCTTGTCATGAAACAACTTCATCTGTTCTTTGCTAATCCTAGAATTCTCATAGGCTTCATTCCTAATTTTCTCAAGTTCATTTAACTGCAATTTTCGTAAGGCACCAGCTTTGTCAAACTAAATTTGAATATCTTAATGGTCTAGTATGCCTTATGTTCTAATTTCACCGGTAAATGACAAGCTTTTTCATAAACCAATCTATACGGAGACATGTCAATCGGGTTTTATATGCAGTTCGGTATGCCCATAATGCATCAATTAGTCGTGACGACCAATCTTTACGATCAGGGTTCACTATTTTTTCTAAAATGTAAGAAATCTTCCGATTGGCAAGCTCTGCTTGCCCACTTGTCTGTGGGTAATAGGGAGTTGTGACATTGTGTGTTATACTATATTTTTTCATTAAATTTTCAAACGGTCTATTATAAAAGTGTAATCCCCCATCACTGATAATGGCTCGAGGTATACCAAATCTGGACAAAATATTTTCTTTTAAAAATTTTAAAATAACTTTGTGATCATTTGTCCGACATGGTATAGCCTCAACCCACTTAGAGACATAATCTACTCCCAGTAAAATGTACATATATCCAAAATATGGGAGAAAAGGTCCCATGAAATTGATGCCCCAGCAGTCAAAAATTTATATTATTAAAATCGGGTTTAAAGGCATCATATTTCTACGGGTTAATCCCCCCAGTTTTTGACATTTCTCATAAACCTTACAGAAATTATATGCATCCTTAAAAATTGTTGGCCAGTAAAATTCATACTGCAAAACCTTTGCAACGGTTTTTTTCATAGAAAAATGGCCTCTACATGCTCCTGAATGACAAAAAGATAGAATGCTACTTACCTCATCATCAGGCACACATCTCTGGATAATTTGATCTGAGCAATATTTGAAGAGATATGAGTCATCCCAAAAAAACTCTTTACCTCAGCCAGAAATTTCTTTTTATCCAATGTAGTCCAAGCTGGTGGCATGTTACATGTAACAAGAAAATTCACAATGTCAGCAAACCATGGTAACGAGGAAACTGCCAACAACTGTTCATCAGGGAAAGTGTCCTTGATTGGCACTGTCTCAATGGGTATATCACTCACAAGTCTAGACAAATGGTCAGCCACTACATTCTCTACTCCTTTCTTATCTTTAATGGTTATATCGAATTCTTGGAGTAGGAGGATCCATCTAAGCAGTCTTGGTTTAGCATATTTCTTAGTCATCAAATATTTAAGAGCTGCATGTTCTGTGAAAATAACAATGGGGGATCCTACTAAATATGACCTAAATTTATCTAATGCAAATACTACTGCCAGTAATTCCTTTTCTATAGTAGAATAATTCATCTGTGCACTATTTAAGGTTCGACTGGCATAGTTGATGACATGTGAATTTTTCTCATTCCTTTGTCCTAAAACTGCCCCTACGGCATAGTCACTGGCATCGGACATAATTTCAAAGGGAAGATTCCAATTCAGGGGTTACATAATTGGAGTGGTGACAAACATGCCTTTCAACTTATCAAAGGCCTCTTGGCATGCATCATTCCACTCAAAATGTGTGTCTTTCCCTAGGAGATTGCAGAGTGGTCTAGATATAGAACTAAAATCATTTATAAATCTCCTATAAAAACTAGCATGACCCAAGAAAGATCTAACATCCTTGAGGGCTTTAGGAGTGGGTAAATTAGCAATTAATTCAATTTTGGCTTTATCTACCTGAATTCCCTCAGAAGAGACAATATGACCAAGAACAATTCTCTTTTGAACCATGAAGTGGCATTTCTCCCAGTTAAATACAAGGTTCTTTTCTTCACATCTTATAAGCGCTTTCTCAAGATTAGATAAACAGTCGTCATAAGAATCACCAAAAACAGTAAATTCATCCATAAAGACCTCAAGAAACTGTTCAACCATATCACTGAAAATACTAAGCATACACTTTTGAAAAGTCCCAGGTGCATTACAAAGTCCAAAAGGCATCCTTCGATAAGCAAAGGTGCCAAAAGGATAAGTAAATGTGATTTTTTCTTAGTTCTCTAGGGCTATTTTGATTTGGTTGTATCCCAAATAACCATCTAAAAAATAATAATATAAATGTGAAGCTACCCTTTCTAAAATTTGATCCATAAAAGGCAAAGTGAAGTGATCTTTTCTAGTAACAGGATTTAACTTTCTGTAGTCAATGCACATTCTCCAACCAGTAATTGTCCTAATTGGTACAAGTTCATTATTGTCATTGGCAACTACAGTGACTTCAGATTTCTTAGGAACTACCTGTGTGGGACTTACCCATTTGCTGCCTACAATAGGGTAAATATTTCCTACATCTAGCAATTTTAGCACTTCTTTCTTTACAACTTCTTTCATATGTGGATTTAGTCTACGTTGCATCTCCCTAAATGTTTTAGCATTATCCTCCAAATAAATCTTATGAGTGCAAACCAAAGGACTAATTCCTTTTATATCAGCTAAAGTCCAACCAATTGCATTTTTATGCTCTCTAAGAAGTTGTAACCACATACCTTCCTATGCTGAATTTAATTGAGAAGAAATTATTACCGGATAGGTTTCATCATCTCCTAAAAATTCATATTTTAACTCTACCAGTAACTGCTTGAGGTCAAGCTTGGGAGCTTTTTCACTGGATAGGACTGGTGGGTCAATTCTTGGTGTCAGCTCCTCGAATTTCTGTCTCAACTCTCTCATTTCTAGTACCTGCGAAGTGTTTAACAAATCATTCGAAACAGAAATTTCAGAGTTATGTTCATGTGTCTCTATCATAGAAGATTGTTCAAGCAAGCATACTTCAAGTGGATCAAATAGAGAAGAATCATATATACTGCTTGGAACTATAGACTCAATCATATTTACTTCATGCACATCCTCATCAACATTCCCTGGTTGTTTGCACACATGAAAAATATTGAGCCTAATGTCATATTCCTAAAAGTTAATTTCATCACACCATTCCTGCAATTAATTAAAGCATTTGAGGTTGCTAGGAATGGTCTGCCTAAAATAACAGGAATTTGAGCATTAGCATTTAATATAGGTTGAGTATTCAAAATTATAAACTTCATAGGAAAATAAAATTTGTCAACCTGCACTAAGACATTCTCCACCATACCTCTCGGTATTTTTACTGATCTGTCAGATAATTGGAGTGTAACTGAAGTGATTTTTAACTCACCTAACCCTAATTATTCATATACTGAATAAGGGAGCAAGTTCACACTAGCTCCAAGATCCAACAAAGCCTGTTCAATTCTGTGATTGCCTATTACGCAAGAAATAGTAGGACAACTTGGGTCTTTATACTTTGGTGGAGTCTTATGCTGTATGATGGAGGATACTTGTTCAGTCAAAAATGCCTTCTTTTGCACATTTAATTTCCTTTTGACAGTGCATAATTCTTTTGCATAAGAAGGTATTTGTTTGATGACATCCAACAATGGAATATTGATTTTCACCTGCTTAAAAATCTCTAACATATCATTGTGCATATGAGACTTGGTAGAAGTAAGCAATCTCTGTTGGAATAGTGCAGGTGGGACATACTTCTCAGGCTTACTAACTTCAGGAGTGTTAAATTGATCATTACTCTCCGTAGGTTTTGAAATTTTCTCAGAGTTTTGAATTTTTGAAGGAATGGTTTTATCAATTTCTTTCCCACTACAGAGAGTGGTGACAAACTTTACCTGTTCATGCTCAGTGTTAGAAGTGTCAGTCTCATTCATAGAAAATTGACCCTGTGAATTTGGTTGTGGTTGGGCTGGCAACTTACCTTTCTCTTTATGACAAGGGTCAATGGTCAGTTTAGTAATTGCACTCCTAATATCATTTATAGCCTGTGTGGTTTGATTTCTGAGATCATCAATGGCCTGAGTAGTTTGTCTATTATAATTTGTCTGACTTTGCATGAACTATGTTAATGCTTCCTCCATATTTCTCTCAGGGGGTGGGACATAAGGTATAGCATTGGAGGAATTTTGTTGAGGTGGATGTGATGCCTGATTTTCATTCCTCCAACTAAAATTGGGATGATTTTTTCACCTCGGATTGTATGTATTTGAATAAGAATTATTGTAAGGTTTTAAAAAATTATTTACAGCATTTGCTTGATCATGAAGAACTTCCTTTAAAACAGGCAATGTTGGACACTGCTTAATTGAGTGTCCAGGGATCTCACAAAAACTACAGACTTCCTCAACAGGTATTGTGTCAACCTCATTAACCCTTTTGTACTCTATGACCTCAACCCTCCTAGCTAAGGTGGCAATCCTAGCCCCTAAGTCATCTTCATCACTTATCTGATACTTACCCCACTAGACGATTGTGCAGTTTTACCTTTAGAAGGCTCTGGGGATGTGGCGTCTTAAGATTGTGCATTCTCTGCTAATTGATCTAGATAGTTAAAGGCATCATCTGGTTCCTTATTCATAAATTCACCATTACACATCATTTCAACAAATTGACGCAATTGAGGACTCAAACCCTCATAAAAAAATTTATCAAGCGCCAGCTCTCATAACCATGATGTGGACAAGATGCAAGAAGGTCTTTAAATCTTTCCCAACTTTGATAAAAAAAATTAGACTCTTTTTGAGAAAAATTCATTATTTGCCTTTTCAAAGTGTTTGTGCGATGTGTGAAAAAAAACATTTTTAAAAATTATTTTTGCATCTCAGGCCATGTGACTATGGTCTTAGATCTAAGTGAATATAACCAAGTCTTAGCTTTTTCCTTTAATGAAAAAGGAAACAGCTTTAACCTAATTTTATTCACCAAGACACTCTGATCATGGAATGTAACACATACATCCTCAAATTCTCGAATGTGTAAATATGGATTCTTCGAATCTAGGCCAATATATTTTGAGAGTAATATACTCATGCCAAGTTTGAAAACAAAATTAGTGGCATTTAATGAAAAAAATAATGTATGAAGGTTCAGTGAGACGTGCAAGTTTTAGATAATCTCGCAAAGTCCTACCCTGATTAGCATTTAAATTTTCCACATCAATCTCATCATGATTGCTTACTCTATCAATATGATCCTCATGTTCGGGAAGTTCATTTTGCCTATTATTGTTAGGATTTTCATCCATTGTATGCAAAGAATGATTTGAATCAGATGAACCAAATAAATTTTCAAATAAGGTATCTAAATCTTCTCTTATCAAACGACCACTTAATTCACGATGCCAAGAACTCATAAAACAAATAAACTAACTAAATAAAACAGAAATATAATTAAATAACAAAAGGTAAATAAATTGCAACAAAATGAAAAAAAATTGGAACGAAGTTACCGGTTCTCCGACGAATCGCAAATACCGAAAACCTTAAAAGATGTGATGGCTCTTTGTCTTTCAACTCCCCGGCAACGGCGCCAAAAACTTGCTTCGACTTTAATATTGTAAACTCAAGCACAGGTTGAGCAGAGTAATATATTCTCGGAAGTCCAAGGTCGATCCCACGAGGAACTATAACAAGAAAACAATCACACGAAAGCTAAAAATACTTTAAAAGGAAATGAGTTTGTTTGAAGAGTTCTTGGATGGAAAAGATTAGTTTTGGTAAATAAAACAATAATAAAAATACTAGAGCATTAGGTACTCCCTCTCAACTTCATACAGTAATAATTAAAACTCAAAGCTTAACTCAATACAGGAATTAGATGTCAGTTAACTCCAGTACAAATCAAGTACTAAATCCAACAGTTATAATCAAAAGACTACCAAGAACCTGAATAATCATTCAATCATATTATTTTATGAATTCATGCTAATACTTCAAGCGTGGAATAACCAGTGATTTACTCACAGGAAAACTCAAGCAATCAATGTATATGGCACAACAACTCAGGAGTTTTTTACAGAGTAAACAAATTTACTAAAAGATTAGAAATTAAATTAACACAAGATCATAAGTCATTAAGTACAAAATCAATAATAATACCGTACTCCGTTGAGAGATTTTTCCTAGCCCTAGCTTAGCCTTCTATTCAGATATGATAAAAGAATAACAAAATAAACTCTAATAATTCGTAAGCAAAAAAAGGTAGTTTTACAAGGTCTTCAAGTCCCTATTTATAAAAGAGGTTGATTTTCGTCAGAAGTCTAAGCCTGTCGTCACAAGGTCTTTGACACGCGTCCGAACGCGTGCTTCTCAACCGTCCGGATGCAACTTCTAGAGAGTTCCTTTGCTGCTTTTCATCTTTCTTCCACTCACATCCGGACGCGTACTCCTCTTCTGTCCGGACGCGCACTCCAATGTGATTTTCCTTAAACTATGCTTCCATCTTTCACAATTTTTTCTCCAAATTCATGCTATTATCCTGCAAAATAAACATAACTCATATTTTATTAGCATAGTATCAAGTCTTGAATAAATGACTATAATTATCACACTTTCATAACTAAATGATCAATCTTTCCTCTAATAAATGTAAATATTAGACCTTAATCAAATATAATTATTTATATATTTTTAAACTTTTCATGATTTAATTAAATTTGTTTGGACCTTATATCCAGCATTTTGTACGTGTTAGCCAATACCGTTTCGTGGCACTACAACTAATGTGTGTCTGTGTCGTTTGAATCAATAACTGATACCGCAATCTTGAACCATGCTTCAAAAATATGAAATTAGAATAGATTTTTGGACAATTAAAAGATAGTAAAATGTTAGTTAATTTGTTGAATGTGGATGGTGGGTTGGCAAGAATTTTTCTATACCAACACACAAGCTTAACTTGATAGTTAAACTAGTTAACGGATGAGGTTTGGTTCGGATTTTGACTTATATGAATTCAATTTTAAAAGGTTGGTCTGAATCCGATTTTAAAAGGCTTGCTCGAATCTGATTGTCTGTTGCATTTTATTTTCATGGTCCATATTCAAGACCGTTATAAATCCTAAATCTGATCTGATTAGATCTAGATAACTTGAGTTAAGTAGGTTTTAACAAATTACATCTTAATTTCAACCAAATTTTTTCAAATAATCACTTGATATCTTCAATATTTATATATAAATATGTAAATATTTGGATTTGAACATAATCCAATCGGATATATGTATATCCAAATTAAAATCCAATATATAATATAATAGATTTGAGTTATCGGTAAAAAAAATAAATCGATTCATATCCTGACAAATCGAAATTGGATAAAAGTCTGATCCATTGACATGCTTATCAATAATAAAAGTACTTTCAAGTCACAAATAGTGCACCTACTTGTTCACATTCTTGCATTGTGCTTCATACATTGTGGCTTTAAACTTGCTCACCATGTCATTAGTTCTGTTCCTAAGCTATTTGCAAAGGGTAACAACATACTGATAAACAATCAACCTGGTTTTAACCTATTAAATATGACAGTTTTCTTATTAAGTTTTCTTTTCCTTGTGACGTTTGTCATTTCATTAACTTGTTATTTTTTTTTTTACTATATTGGGCTATCCGACGAAATAATGCTAATGCTATTGCAACTACAAACATAGCTGATATCCCTCCTGACATGGTTAACCCTGGAGCTGTTGAATTAGTGTTAGACATCATAAGGGAATATACCAGGAAACTGCAGGAGGTGATACTTTATCTTTAAGCTTTGTTTGCATGATTGTCTTGCCCAACATCTATCTCTTCATGCCAAAGTGCATCAATGTGTGAAATATCAATGTGGTGCCTTCAATTCTTAAAGATTTATGGAATAAGTAAGTATAGAAATAGAGTGGAGGTACCACCCTCTTTTACTAGGTGTCAGCTTACTATTCTGTTTTACCCAATTGGAGGCCAATGTTTCTACTATAAATTGCCTGTGCAATTGCATAAGCATTGCCATAAGTTTGCTCATAACTATTTCATCCCATACGGATTAACATCTGTAGGTTCTCTCTTTGTGCATGATTGGGTTTACTTTTTTCTACCTCCCTTTCTCATACACACTTATGTATATGTGTAGTTTTGTCCCTGGCTATTGTAATCAATCGTGATTTATTTGAACATTTTCCTTTCTATAAGCAGTCCCAAGAACAGGCCAGAAAACTTCATGCGGATTTGGTTATTGAAGAGCACCGTGGATAGGAGTTAAGTAGTATCCTGAAAGAGATACTTCCAGATCCAAAAACATCTACTCCTTAGAGACCTCGTTTGGGAAGAAGAGTAGACTATATTTATTTTTTTGCTGAAATTTCTTGTTTATACAATTTTGAAGTTAGCCATGCATTACCTGGATGAAATTTAGTTTGCAATAGATTGAAGACATTCACAATAAGTTTTCGTTCTATGAATAATAGTCATATTGGCAGCAAATCAGTTTGGGCGCCAGTCTATCCATGTGTCAACCAACCTTTCCTCTTGGCATGTTGGACATAAGGGATCATTATATTTTGTATTGCATGGCATTGAAGTGATTACATCTCCCATTAAACTATTGTTGATTTAGTTGGAAAGGGGCCTAGCACTTATGTGTGCACTAGGCGTAATTTGTTGGTTGACCATAATGGGGTTGAATAAGTCTACTGAAAAAATTATCGATTTCTAATCTTGACTGATGAGAGATGAAGACATTAAAAAAAATCGATTGTGATTGGGAGGAGATCTCTATCTCCTGTTAGGTAACAGTTCTTTATTTATACAATCATGCCCCTAGGGTTTCCTGTTGCTCTTCCTCTTTTGGCGCTGATCCCGTGGGTCCTCCCCTTTGCACCTTGTAGCCACCTCTGTCATTCGACGCTACTGTTCATCCAACGCTAATATTCCTACGATCTCTGGTGGCTATGTGCTCCACCTCCCTCTGCTAAATGGCTGTCGCAGGGGTGGTCCCCAAGTCTTCAGGATTCATGGTCCCCCAACAGGTGTGATTCAAGGAAGGCGCTTGGGCCAGACATCCATCCTTTGGGCTGTTTATCGGCTAGGCTTGGCTAGAGTTGCGTTGAATTGTAAGCCTTCTGCTGATGTTGGGCCTTTTCCCTTGAGCTTGGTCTTTTTGGGCTTGCAAGGCGAGCAAGTTGTAGGCGGTTCTTTGGGTCACGATGTAACTGAAAGACCCCTAGGCATACTAGGCTTCTTGGGTCACGAGGCCAAATGCCCTAGATTTCGTCTCAGCTGCCCCTAGCCCCAGGTCAAGAGGATGACGTCATCTTTGATCTAGGGTTAAAAATGTCTTTTCAAGACATGACATAACTTCTTTAAGCGGCGATTGTGCTTGATTGCTAGTTCTGACCTAAGTTGGGTTGTGCTAACGCCTACTAGCTACGACGAGACAGTTAAGCACACATGGTGACAACGGGTGAGCCTGCAAGTATGGTTTCTCTTTTGTGTTCTACCACTTGCCTGACGCGAATTAAAAGCCACATATAAAAGAGGGAAACACCCCTTTATTTTTCCCACCTTGCGGTTTGGGATCCTTCCACCTTCGTGCTTCCCCTTTTTCTTTGGCTCCTGAGGTGTCCTATTCCAAACTTCCCCTATGATTTTAGGGTTTTTGAATCTTCAGTCTTATTCTGCCTCTTGTGTCCGACTAGGTACGTCTCTCATCCCTTTTTTCCTTTTGCTCGATCTGGATCTCTTTAACCCTCCCTGGTGGGGCCTTGGATTTCGCTTTTTGATTTGGAGGTTTAGTTATTTTAGGAACTCTTTCGACAATCTGTCTCCCTTGTCATGGTTTGTAGACCATTCCTCGCTGTTGAGTATTTCCTTTCTTAGGGTCTAGTGTCTGAAGCCTTTATTCCTGACGGATTGTGCCCTATATTTGTCTTCTTTGCATTCTGGTTTGTGTCCTGAACTATTGATGGGGAAGTTTGTCATTTCTTTTTCTGAGTCAGAGTCTAAGGAGTCAGTTAGTGAGGAGGTTGGTGAACAAAACGTGGCTTCTTCCAGTGGCCGCTTTCCTTTTACCTGGTCGGAAGCTTCCGGGTCCGCCCTTAGAGTTTCCACCTCGGCTCCTTCAACAGAGGCTCAGGTTCCTCCAATTTTACCCCCTGTTTCTTCTGACCGTTCGAGGGAGAGGAGATCTAAGCTGGTTCTGCCCTCTATTCCTAGGAAGAAAACACGTCGTGATCAAACCTCCTTGTCTTATTGCACTGAAATGACTCCTAGTTGTCTTGATGATGAAGATTTGGTGAAACTGAGGTGGGAGTATCGTTTCCCTGATTCTGTGTCCTTGCATTTTCTCGAGAAGCACGAGAGGTGCAACTCATCTATTCCTGGGTTAACATGCTTTTTCGAATATGCATTTTGGGTTAGCCTTCGGTTCCCAGTTCTTGGGTTTTCAGCGTTTGCCCAACTCAGCTTTTTTCGAATGGT
The DNA here is from genome assembly GCA_023539305.1 of Ilex asprella. Taxonomy (NCBI): domain Eukaryota; kingdom Viridiplantae; phylum Streptophyta; class Magnoliopsida; order Aquifoliales; family Aquifoliaceae; genus Ilex; species Ilex asprella. Next base: position 10,592,865 of record CM042189.1, read on the forward strand.
TGGGGCCTCTAGTCAGTTTCCTCGTTCACTGGTTTGAGAGCGGGAACGACTCTGAATCGTCCATTCGAGAGTTTACATCCCTTTTCCAACACAAGTCCTCCTCTTCCTTGGGCTTTTTATATTTTTCCAAAAGAGTAAAGGCAAAGAACTTGGTTTACGCCCTCCCTTCTTCCAACAAGGGGTGAAAACCAAGGTTTTTCTTTGTTAGGGGTGACTCTTAGGAGCTATTGGGAGATCCCGACAATATTCCTTGCGTCCCCAGGTCTTGGGGGGTTCCAAGGAACACCAGTAAGGTCACTTGATTAGCTGCGCTTTCCTTCTGGTTCTGGTTCTTATGTTTTTACTAATCTTTGCTCTGCCTTGCAAATTTTTGTTCTGCCCTAAACGCAGAGGAGGCCACCAGAGTCGCCATAGCCAAGGCCTTCGGGTTACAATCGTTCTTTGATCTGGTGACTGACGAGAACATTGCTAAGCACGAGCTAGGGACGCCCATCGATCCTCCACCAGAGATAGTGTTTTTGTCTGCCCCTAGTCGGTGCCCTCCAAGGAGACGTCGACATTTGGGCCAACACCCACTACCTTAGAACAGAAACGTGAGGATCTTGCCTCTATTGAAGTTGCTTCCTTGCCCTTGTTACCCGCTGAGCATCCTAAGAGCAAAATTCCTTCCAAAGGTTCTTCAGTGGGGCAGCCTGGGGCTTCGACGAACCCTTGCGCTCCTCCTCAACCGGTCTCTCAGAAAAGCGATAAGGGTGAGCCCGCTCCTTCTAAGTCCAAGGCTCAAGGGAACGGCTTCCTTCGAGATCCCGAGGCCGCAGTGACTGCATTAATCGAACTGATCTCCACGTTGGATCCCAGGGTGGCTATATAGGTTCTTTTTAAAAGGAAAATTCATCACACCATCCAGGTCTAGGCCGAGGTATCCAATGTATTCTTCTCCTATCCTTCCGGGGCTTTTAGGTTATTTTCTGTGCTGACTGATTCCTTTTCTTTTACAGTCTCTCACTTGTGTGAAGATGATAGATTTTCCCCACAAGCAGGAGCTCATGAAGGTCAAGGAATCCGTTGACGTCACGAGGAAGACAAAAAGGTGGCGGAGGATAAGGTGAAGATCCTGTTAGCTGAGACTGATGAGCACATAATATTGCACATTTCATGGCCTCATTACATTCATTATAACTCAAGTTTTGCATTTAATTACTTAGTGTTAGCCTATTTTATGAATAATGTTAAATTCTTGATGTTGCATGTTTTGATAGCTTAAATGTTGGATTTTAGAACCTTGCAACTATGTTGGATGTGTGGCAATGACATAGACACAATACATAAAGAATTGGAGGCTTAAAAGTGAAGAAATCAAGGAGGTATTGGTGTTTTGGAACAAAGGCACCAGCTGCCACATTACTGGGAAGCACTGTCTCGATTGTCCTCCATTTTGGCCATGATCTACTCAGAATTTAGAAAAGTTCAAAACATGAAAGTTGTAGATCTAGATGTTTTCTGTATCGTGTAAAAATTTCAGCTTAATCCAATGGTTAAATCAAGAGTTATTCTATTTCTACCGAAGGTGGTCCAGTGTAGAAAAAACAGTACCGGTACTCGGTACCGATACCATACGGTACCGGTACCACGAATCTTCTGGCCGAAAAATAGCCTATAACTCAACTTTGAGGCTTGGGGGTCCCACCTACACTTTCCCCACTTGTCCCCCAATATTTCCTTACACAAGAGCAGGCATCCCTTATACATTTGGAAGACTTTGAAGGCTTGGCATTAATGAGGATGGGAAAGAAGGAGGCTGCCATTGTGTGTTGCAGGCTTGGCTTGTCACAGCCTGTGCAATGCATCTATTCAGCCCCCTATGGATGGGAGACCTGTACACATTTGCTAGGGACCCTCATGGACGAAAATTGAAGACACACACTCTATATATACAACATTATTCAGCATTTTTAAGAGGTGGCTACCTAAGCTTAGGAGTAGAAGAAGAAGATGAATAGTGCTAGAAGTTTATATTTTTGCATTTTCTTCATTTCAATGTCTTGTAATCTCTTGTAAGGATCTTCTAAACTTTGTTTAAAGTCTTTAATGTCATTTATTGCAAGTTCATTTCTAGTTTAATCCTCCACTCTAGCTTTCACCATTGTTGTATTAAGTTTTTCTTCATTTCTAGCTTAAAATGGGTATTGAATATTATTCTTCTTAATTTATGTTTTTTTGCATTTAGTTAAGTTCCATGCTTCATTTCTTCATTATGTCCATTTACATTATGCTTGTCTTTCCATTAAGTATGAATAGTTAGATTTCTAGTTGGCTAATTCAAGGGAGACCTCCTCTTGGATTTTCCATTTCAACTCATTCTCTTCCTTCCCTTATGAGTCCAATGGCTCGGTTTGATGGGGTTGAGAGTGGATAAGTTGGTGAGCCTTTGATATCCCGTAGGCCTAGCCACGGTTTATGCTTAGATACTCACCAATCTTGTCTATAGCTTCCCCCGAATCAATCGTTCATTCATGCTCTATCGGAAGACGGATTGGGGTTGAAATGGTATTCCTATTGGAGTGACTTCTTGGGTTTGTCAATATTTATTTCTCATTGCATTTTCATTCTCAAAACTTCAACCACAAAACTCAAACACAAGATTTTACACTTTCTCTTTTTGACAAAATCACCTTCACACACTTGAACTTTCATTCCCTAAGGAGATGACCTTGAAATACTTTTCCAAGTAAAACACCGACAAACGAAAGACTCCTTGCGATTGGGGAGCACTTTTGTTTACACACATTCCACTTTTCATTTCACAGATATTTTGTTCATCCATTTTCTACCATTCACATTCCATTGTTTCCTACCTCTTGTATCATCCCGAGGGAGAGTGACACTCCCTTCACACATAAGCCATACACAATTGAGGGTGGTGTTGAGAGGTAAGGAACAACAACCGTTATCAATCAATCGGAGAAGACTGAGCTGAAGAAGATTTACGATGAGCTGGATGCCAACTTCCAGGATATCTCTAAGCTTAAAGACTCTAATCTGGCAGTAAAGGATGTTGAGCTTAAGGCCAAAGAGGCTAGTATCGAGGCCAAAGATGCCGAGCTATTGTCTTCGAAGGACAAAGTCTCAGAACTTCTCAATGAGGGAGCTATGGCTTTTGTGAATGGGTTTCTAAATTGCCGAGATTAGGTAGAGGTGGCATATCTAGACCTTAACCTTGGCTGCTTCGCCCCTTAGCTTGAAAACATGAAGCCGACTGGGGCATCTAGGTCCAAGAAAGATCTTGACACAGCGGGGGCTAGGTCCGAGGGGCCTAATGTCAAGAAAAGTGCTAAGCAGGCTGGTGAGGGCGAGTCGGCCGTTTAACCTTGTTCTGTCAATATTTCCTTTTTTGTTGTAACTTCCCGAATGATGTACTCGTATTTTCAAAGCAATTGTTGTTGGTTACCTGTTTTTTATGAATGACATGTTCTTTGGAATAAAGTGTTTCATATTGACCCATGCTGTTGTAGAATCTGTTGCTAATCTCGAGGCTTCAACCCATGATTCCTTATGTGACAAGTGTGAAAACGAATCTTCCTGAGCTGATTTCCTTATATAACAGTTGATTTTTCACTTTTCCTAGCAGATCCTTCCAACCTGTATGTACTGGCTCTGATGGCTTGCTTTCCCAAGCTTGTCTCTTGTCGAGCTCCCCTGGTACGAACGTTCGAGGGTTGTTTTGGACTTTTTCCATTTCTTTTCGTGTACTTCAGATTTGACAGTTTTGTTCATTTGAGAACGTGCGCAATTAGTGAGGTTAGTGGCTCCTCGAACGTGGTGTCATAAGAGCCCCTGTGATGCCATATGTCCCTCTCCTTAAATACGAAAGTGACGGGCGCGTGTCATTGGGCCTATAAATAGGTACTCTCAGAGAATGATTGCCTTATCCTAGGCGCCAAAAATAAGTTTTGCTCCTTATTCTTGGTGTAACATTTCCTCTTCCCTGGTATTTTTAGGAAAATCCATATGCTTCCTGTGCTCATGGATAGGACCCCTTCTTCTCTACGCGACGTTATGGAACGACTCTTCCCTGATACTGAAGTCAGCAAAATTGACGAGAAAGGGGCTCAGTCCATCGCTAGGTGCTTCGAGTTTCCTCTTGGAATGGTTGTGCGCTATGTCACTTTGCGTCAGTTTCATTGTCTAGTCATGGGTGAGGCTTACTTTTTTTAAGCCCCTTTTCTATTGGGGCTCCAGTTCGCACTTCCCTCCTTTACACGTGAGGTTTTGCATCTCTTCAGTTTCTGCCCTGCCATGCTACTCCCAACAGCTTGGCGCGGTCTTGCTGGCTTTCACGGTGGGTTGGGGAAAGTTATTCCCCCAGTCTAGGGCCACCTTCCTTCATTTTTTTTATCTCAAAGAGGTGTCTGAGTTTTACCACTTCGTCCCTAGGTGAGGGGGAGAAATTCTCATCCAGGACCTCCCTTCAAAGCCGAAAGGATAGAGAATGAGATACTTCTTTATTTCTGGAGATGACTAGGAATTTGGGTCCCATTTTTTGGTATCAGTCAGGGTTCCAACTGCTTGGGGATAACGCCTAAACATAGGTGAGCTCACGTTTCTCGGCTCAGCCCAGTGATGCTCATTGTTTCTCTTTTTGCTTAGCTTCTAGTAACAACATTATTTACTTCAGTTGTTGTAGGTGAGCTCCACCTTTATTCGGCCGGGAGTTGGCTCTAGTCAACCAAGTCCGAGCTCGCTTGCCTTTTTCCTACCTCGAGTTGATGCATCCCGAACTGGCCTTGGCACCAAGTGTTAGTGAGTATCTAACATCCTGACCTTACTCCTCTATTTTTAACTTGTTCAGAATCTTACTCTTTTTTTTCCGACTCTGCTAGCCCAGTCCCTTCGTACCTGGTTACCTAACGCGATGCGATCATGGAGCATGTGGTCGAGAGGAGGCGAGCAAGGAGCTCGAAGCCTCCAACGAAGAGACCAAGTTGAGGGAAAGCAGCTCAAACCAGGACTTATGTGCTGATACCGAGGTTCTTGCTGCTATTGGCAAGGTTCTTTTCCTGCTACTAGGGTACTGGTGTCTGAGACTACACCCATGGTCGGGGAGGTGCCCCTGTCGGGGACAAGTTCTGATGTCGAGGAGGCCACTGTAGGCACGGTCATGGTCGACACGGTGGGAGGGCCAGTTCGGCGGGGTCATTCTCTTGTTAGAGCAGCAGGTTTTAGCTTGGTTCGTGCCCCCAGCTCCAATTATTGACCTCAAGGGAGCTTGCTCAGAGATGTGGGTCTAAGCAGTCGTGCACTAATGGATTTGATGCCCCAAGCTGACTTGAGGCGTTTTGTAGACCTCCCTTTCTAGACTTAGAGCCGAGAAGCACTTCACGCCCTTCTTGAGGCAAGTTTTGCCTTTCCCTGTGCTCCTTACTATCTTTTCTATGCAATGTTATGACTCCAATCTTTGCTTTTAGGCGGCGACGTATGTCTGCGCACTTGGGAAAGAGATTTACATCCTTAGGAACGATGTCCAGCGAAAGGCGACTGAGCTTTAGGAGGCCCGCTAGGAGAATTTCGAGCTCCTGAGCTGGGGTTTGGCCACCGAGAAAGAGTTGAAATAAGTTCTCGACCAATGGGCTCAAACCTTTAGGCAATTGGTTTCCAGTACCTCCGTCGAAGTGTCTCTTCGGGAAGAGTTAGCACACTCAAGGGAGGACTATGATGCTTAGAGCGAGGACCTTCTGAATTCTGCCATCTCCCGATCATTGCTGGTGGACCAGCTGAAGGAATCCCAGACTGCTATTGCTGAACTAAACAACTCTTTGACTGCTGAGTGCCAGCTGGTCGAGGACCAACAAAAAGAGATTGAGAAAGCCAGGTTGGAGGCAACCAAAGCCTTTGTGGATAGGTTCTTCAATTTTGCTAACCAAACGATTAAGAAGTTCCATGGCTTGGACCTCAAACAATTTCAGCCGCGGTTTGATATCCCTCCAAGTAGTGGTGCTACCAACACTGCTCCTCCTTCTAATCAGTCTTAAAGATCAAATTTTTTGCTGCTTGGTTCATTTTGTTTTTTTTTTTTTTGGCAATACCTGTAAATCCTTTCTTTTACAGTGAAGCTTTCTTTCTCCCTGTGATGATGTGTTTGTTGATGCTATATTCCCCTGCCCCTTACTCTAAAGAGGCCTTGGCCTGTTTGGAGTAGTGTTATTTTTTGTGTTTTGCAATTTTTTTTTTTTTTGGGAAATATACTTGGTGATGGTTCGTTTCTTGGGGCTGCATACGATATGACTGTTCATTTAAGTGAAATATTAGACGGCTCAACAACTTCCCTGAATCTTGTGCCATTATTTAATGCTTATCTTGATTGCATAATTCCTACAATCGTCCCTGTGCGCTATTTATTTCCAAGTATTTTGAGTCCCTACATTCTCACTGTTCTTCAAGGGTCTTTTGATTCCAAAATTTTTGTGTTCTTTCAGTGCTTATTCTCTCACTCTCCTAGGATTCATGGCTCCTTCCCCACTATTCAAACATCGTGCTCGAGAGTCGCTGAAAGGGGACTGGTATTCTATTTTCCTCTTTCCTTCCTTGCTTACCGCTGCGGATGTCGACGATATAAAGAGTCAATATGATTTTCCTGAGGATTTGGGGGTTAGAGCCCCTACTCTGGATGACTACATCGAGACTTTGCCTAGATTTTTTCCCACCATGGCTTGTGTCCCTCTCGTCTGTCCCTTGAGGAATGGGTTGCCTTGGTTAGCTTCTTAATCTTCTGGCATATGCTAAGCTTCAATGACTTTCCCACTGTTGTCGAATTCTTCTATTTTTTTGACATCTCCTTTGGCTTTCCTCCTTGCTTTAGTACTTTCTCCTAGAAATGGTTTTTCCACCCCCTATTGATTGCTAATATTCTCAGTTCCCCTGAGAGGTGGACCCAATGTTTCTTTTTCATCTTTGGGGACTCATGGGAGTCCATTATGAGGGGAAACTGGCGTGTCTGGGCCCCCGGCTCTTAGAGGTATGCATATAAACATCTTGATGGTCTCCAATTAGCCATCATTCATTGGCAAATACTGCACTAATTCTTTTTGTGTTGGCATCGTGCTTTGCATGTACTCCTAGCCTTACTCTGTTGAAGGCGTTCAATGTCGGTGTGGTGGAGAAAGCCTCTCCAATGCCATACTTTGCTATTGTTACTCCTCAGAATATCGTTCTCCAAAGCCTCTCCGAGTCGAATCAGGTTTGAGCCCTCCTCTTTCGGCGAGTTTAATACCCCTTCTGATGAGCCAGAGGAGGCCACCTTGGGCAGAAGGAGACTGAGGGCCGACTCAGAGTCTCGGTCGCCAGATCCATCTGATCAAAAGAATACTGAGGTAGAGACCCTCAAGAAGCGGTTGACAGAGGTGGAGAGGGAGAAGGATACCCTAACGGAGGAGAATGCCCAATTTAAGGAGGTGAATGCTCAGCTGGAGAAGGAAGACCACAAGCTAAAGAGGATTGCTGGAGGAGGGGATGCTGATAAGGACATGGGGGAAGGGGGTCTGTGACGTTTCTTCTATGTACCAGTTGGAGTTTCCATCATTTGAAATGTGAACTTTTCTGTTTTTCTTGTAATGGAATCTTGTGAAAAGCCAAGTTGTTCTGAGCTTACGACCTCTTTAACACTTAGGCTGAAAAGCCTTATGAAGAGCCTAGTCGAAGCGTTCGTCAGTTGGGTTTATCAAAAGCTTTTATTGTCACAAGGACTTTAACTATTTTATTGATCTAAAAAATGGGGTTCTTACAATAGCTTTTTCTCCTTGATGTTACGAAGGTTCCCGCTTTAGGTGATCTACGTTCCATAAGTGTTGTATGTCTCTTCCTTCCTCTGTCTGTAACTCATAGTTTCCAGGTCGAATTACCCTCTTCACAATGTAGGGTCTTTTCCAGCTAGGACCCATCTTTCCATGGGCTGGGTCTTTTCTGGTTGGAAATAGCTTTTTTAGCATCAAGTCGCTTGGTTTGAAGCTTCTTCTCCTCACTCGTTTATTGTAGAATCTAGTTATACACCTATAGTATGAAAATATCCGCTACAAAGCTTAATCCCTCCTTTCATCGAGGAGGTCGAGGTTGATCAACAAAGACCTTTCGTTCTACTCGTGGACAAAGAGTTCAACTCTTGCGAAGGGCACACCAACTTCCACGAGAGTCATTGCCTCTGTCCCATATGCAAGACTGAAAGGCGTCTCGCCAATCGCAGTTCGAATAATCATTCGGTATGCCCATAGCACCGCTGGGAGGTGATCCACCCACTGTGACTTAGATGCTTCCAACCTAGTCTTCAACTCGAGCTTGATTGTCTTGATTGTTACCTTGGCCTACCCATTAAACTACAGGTGCGCGGGAGCTGAGAAGTAGTTTTTGATACCCAACTTGGCAAAAAATCCCGTGAACATTGGATTATCAAATTGCTTCCCATTTTCCAAAAATAGTGCCCTGGGGACACCAAAATGACATATTATAGATTTCCAAACAAAGTTCTTAACCTTTTGTGTCGTGATCCTGGCCAGGGGTTCGGCTTCAACCCACTTTATGAAGTAGTCCATTGTGACAAAAAACTTACATTGTACGACCCCAGTTGGCAGGCCCCTAAAATATCTAGTCCCCACTGTTAGAAAGGCCAGGGGCGGACCACGGGGTGAATTGCTCAAGCAGGCAGTATGGTAGGTTACCGTGAACCTGACAAGCTTGGCATTTTCTCACTATTTTCTTAGCATCCTTGGACATGGTCGGCCTAAAGTAACTTTGTCATAGTGCCTTATTAGCCAACATTCTTACTCTAATGTGTTTCCTGCACATGCCCTCGTGGATCTCCCTCAGAATATAATCTGTCTCGAGTTCGGACACGCATTTCATTAGTGGAAAAGAAAAACCTCGTTTGTAAAGGTTACCTTGGACTAATATGAATCTTGTCACTATGGATTTCAGCTTTGACGCCTCCTTCGGATCGTCAGGGAGAGCTCCATTACACAGGAAAGACACAATGGGATCCATTTACGAAGGGCATTCTTTAACTGGCATAACTAGGTTTTCCCTGGTTAGCTCCTCATCGAGCTGTATACTGGGTTAGGTTAGGACTTCAATGGGTGTCTGCCCAGGTAGGTCATGCTTGGCAGAAGTAGCTAGGAGGGCCTTTAGGTATCTTTCTTTCGCTCCTCGGAGGGCCTTGCTACATAAGTAAACCGTTTGTTGGGTTCTCTACTTGTCCTTCACCAAGGCGACATTGACTGAGAAGTCAGATACAACCAAGAAAAGGGTCAGAACCTCCCCCTCCTAAGGGCTTACCAGCACCTGGTGGTGAAGCCAAATAAGCTTTGAGGGCCTAGAAATCTTTTTCGTATTTTTCCTCCCACCAGAAGGCTGCCTTCAAGACCTTGAAGAAAGGATGACATTTATCACTGGAGCGTGAAACAAATCAATTGAGTGCTGTTATTCTCCTGGTCATGCGTGGTATTTCTCTGGTGTTGGTGGGAGGTTTCATTTCAAGGACGACCTTAACCTTCTCGGGGTTTTCCTCGATACCCCTGTTATTGACTATGAAGCCCATGAACTTTCCTAGCGACACCCCAAAAGCGCATTTTGCTGGGTTCAGCTTCATCCTGTACTGTCGCATATTTTTGAACGATTCTACCATGGTGGATATGGGATTCAGCTTTAAGTGACTTCACGAGCATGTCGTTTATATATATTTCCATCATGGAGCTGAGCTTTTCATGGAACATTCTGTTGACCAACCTTTGATAGGTGGCCCCGATGTTTTTAAGTCTGAAAGGCATAACCTGAGTAGATCCCCTGCTCTGTGATGAATGAAGTCTTCTACTGGTCATTTGGATCCATCCTGATTTGGTTATATCCCGAAAAGACGTCCATGAAGCTGAGGAGCTCATGGCCAGTTGTGACATCGACTATCAGGTCAATTCGAGGCAAAGGGAAACTATCATTAAGGCATACCCAGTTCAAGTTAGTGAAGTTTATACAGAGATGCCATTTTCTATTTACTTTCTTTACAGCACAACATTGGCTAGCCAGGTCTGATAGTCTACCTCCTTGATAGTTTTGGCATGCAGTAGCTTGGCTACCTCCTCATTAATAGCTTTCTATATGTCTGGTGTGAAGCTCCTTCTTTTTTTTTTGATTGGCTTGAAGCTCGAATCGACGCTTGATCGGTGTACAATCACTGCAAGGTCTATCTCTCCCATGTCTTCCTGTTTCCAGGAGAAAACATTAGCGTTCTCCCTAAAAAATGAGACAAGCTTTTCCTTAATGACGGGGAGTAGCATGGAGCCTATAAAGACCACATGCCCTAGGTCCTCATCTAACTGTATGGGCTCCAGATGCTCTATGGGGGTAAGTCGAGTCTCCAACTCGTCTCTCATGTCTAAGTCCTCCAAGTGGACTGACTCTACCTCCTTTTGCCTCATCAATGCCACATAACATTTTCTGGCAAGGCTTTGGTCCCCCTAACTATGCCGACCACATTCTCAGTGGGGAATTTCATTACCAAATGATACGCCGATGGTATCGCTCTGATGAAATTAAGAGACAGTCTTCCTAATAAAAAGTTATAGGCAGAAGGGGCATCCACCACTAGAAAAGGAACAGTGGTTGTAACCTGACAAGACTAGTCTCTTGTGGTGAGGACGAGCTAAATAGAGACAGCCAGTAAGACTTTTACACCCGAGAAGCCCAATAGATGGGTCTTTACGGGTTCGAGCTTTGATCTCTCTATTCCGAGTTGATCAAAGGTAGATAAGAAGATGATGTTTGCAGAGCTCCCGTTGTTGACAAGCACTCGATGTATGACTTTGTTTATGATGATTGCCTTAATAACCAGAGGGTTGTCATGTGAGTGCTGACACTCTTTGAGATCTGCCTCCGAAAAAGTGATCTCCACATCTTGGAAGGGTGTTTTTCGGACGTCCTGGACTTCGAGGTAATCTTCTGAATGTGCTCTTCTGGAATATGCCTTTCCTGCTGAGCTAGATTCGCCCCTATTGCAAATCTTCCCAAGGTGACACGAATTTCACCAAGAGCTTGCTGGTGTTTTTGATGAGGCTCGGGGGCTACCCTGGTGCTTCACCCTTGATTGTTATAAGCTCTCCCTTCACCCAACACGTAGTGGCGCAGGTGTCCTTTTTGGATTAGGTACTCGATTTCCTTATTGAGTTGGCTGCAATCATTCGTTCCATGTCCCGTGTCTTTGTGGAATTCGCAGTATTTGGTGGTCTCTCTCTTCTTGGGATCAGACTTCATTCGAGGTGGCCACCGGACAAACCTCTCATTCTGGACCTCATGGAGGACCTGCGTAGAGCTGACCAGAGGTGGAAGCCGTGCCGGGGCAAATCTAGGTTGTAATTCTTGTGGGGGGCCCAGACGGTTTCGGACGTTTCCTCTCCGCTTAGGAGTAGATTTTCTTCCTCTCCTCAGAGAACGATCTCTCCTTGGGGGCCGCTTATGTTTCCTCCCCTTCCTAAGACTACGGTCCCTCTTTTTCTTATCTCGTTCTACCAACGTTAAGCCCCCTTTTAGACGGAAGGCCTCTTCACTGTTGATATATTTCTCAGCCTTTGCCAGTATCTCGGCCATGGTGGCTTGAGGGTTGTTTGCTATTAAGAATATGAGGGCTTTGGATTGAACCCCCAATCCGGACATGAAAGTGGTCAACGCGAACTTGTCGTCCACGCTTTTCACGTTCAAATATTCTTGGTTGAAGTGCTACACATAGCTTCAGAGGGATTCATAGGCCCCCTATTTGATGCTTAAAAGATGATAAGATGGCTTTTTATACATCCTCGCACTAATAAAATGGGACACGAACTGTATTGAGAGTTCCCTAAAGGAGAAAACCAATACAGGTTGAAGCTTATTAAACCATGCTATCGCCGACCCCTTAAAGGTGATGGCGAAAGCTCGACAACGAATTGGGTTCGGGTATCCCTAGAGTTCTATCTGGTTTTTATAGGAATTCAAGTGGTCAACAGGGTCCCTGGTCCCGTCAAACGCTTCTATCGACGACATCCGGAACTTCTGTGGGAGAGGAAAATAGAGGACCTCGGGAGTGAATGGTGATTCGGTTTAAGGGCATCCATAGTATCGGAGGTCTTTCCCTTAACCGTCTCTTTCATGTTGCCCACCTCTAGTTGGAGCTCGTGAAGTCTCTGCTCCAGTCGGCTATCCGCGGCCTCCGACGGGGGGCGGGGTCTGTCTCCTTGGCATACAGCTCTGGCTCTGTTGTGAGCCTCATCTTCGTCGTGCTCTTCTGAGTGTCTCATTTGGTGATTTTTCCAATAATGGCTATGCTCATGGAGCTCCGTGATTCCATTGGGTGGAGCCTGACACTCTTGGGGAGGGGCATCGTGTTCAACCTGGGGTTGAGGGGGTTCTTGACGTGCTGGTTGGAACCGATGGAGTTGATGTGTTTGGATCCACTCCTTCAGCTCCTGGTTCTGCTTTATCAATTGTATTGTGGTTCGACGATAGGCTTCTAGTTCGTTGCGAAGAGGGAGGTTCACCGCTGGGGAGTGACCCTCGGCATCCACTTCGGAGGCCAGGTAGTTATCCGGGATGTTTTGGTGAACTTGGGGATTGACGTGAGATCTACTCATGTTCTAAGTTGAAACCATCAACTAAAATTCAAAGAGAAACAATGAGAATCGTTCTTAGAGACGACACCAACTGATGTTGCTCAAAAATTATGGCCCAAGCCCAATAGATGATATGGAAAAGTTTTTAATTGATCAGTTAGGTTAGTGGTCGATTGTTAACAAGTAATAGAGCAAGAAGTGTAAGTGGTTCACCTTAGCTGGAGGACTAAGGCTACGTCCACTATGAAGGGAGTCTCCTGCTTTGCAAGATTGTATTTCACTTTATTAATGGCGAAAGTTTTAGTGATACAAATCCTTCTTCCTTTACAAAGGGTGAGTGTTTCGTTCTATATGCTAGTTTCCTGGTTTGTGGATGATGATTAGGAGGAGATCTCTCTCTCCCGTTAGGTAACAGTTCTTTATTTATACAATCATCCCCCTAGGGTTTCTTGTTGCTCTTCCTTTTTTGGCATTGATCCCATGGGTCCTCCCCTCTGCACCCTGTAGCCACCTCTGTCAGCCAGCACTATTGTTCATCCAGTGTTATTATTCATCCAACGCTTTCCATGATCTCTGGTGGCTATGTGCTCCACCTCCCTTTGCTCTGTGGCTGTCGCAGGTATTAGGGGTGGTCCTCGAGTCTTCAAGATTCGTGGTCCCCCCCACAGGTGTGATTCAAGGAAGGCATTTGGGCCAGATATCCATCCTTTGGGCTGTTTATCGGCTAGGCTGGGCTAGAGTTGCGTTGAATTGTAAGCCTTCTGCTAATGTTGGGCCTTTTCCCTTGAGGTTAGTCTTTTTGGGCTTGCAAGGCGGGCAAGTTGTAGGCTTGTCCTTTGGGTCACGATGTAACCGAAAGACCTCTGGGCTTATTGGGCTTCTTGGGTCACGAGGGCCCATGCCCTAGATTTCGTCTCTATCAGATTATAACCATGAGTGTAGTGCAATCCAATCAATGAAAAAATATTAGAAAATACTGATGTTTAGCAATTGAACAAACATTGAACTTGCAGCAAACAATGCCTTTTGGAAATTTACTCTTTATGCCTATGAAGCACGGACAAGGACACGACACGGACACATAGATACGTAATTTTTCAAAAAAGTTGGACACGAACACGTCGAGGACACGTTGAATAAATATATTCAAAAATATATTTTATAAGCCAATATAATCCAAACCCAACATTTTTTTATCAAATTAGATATTAAAATAAACAAACCACCATATTATCACTAAATAGTAAAGTCATTAAATAACAGTGAGCATAACAAAAAAAATTTTTGTTCCATTTAATCATCATCCAAATTTTCCATTTCAACTTGTTTCCATCAAAATAGTAAGCATCCAACACTAGAAACCTTTACAAATATACCAAAAATAAAAACATTGTTCATTCTATTCAAACAAAAGATCCCATTTCAATCAAGATCATTAAACTTCAATTGTCCCACCACCACTAGGTCCACTACAACCACCACTACCACTACCACTACCACCACCACCACCACCACCATGGACACCACTATCTCCTCTATTACCATCCTCACTAAAGACCATGGCCTCCAACTCCGGTTCATCAAGTGATAGTTGTCCAATCTCAAGCTCTCCTACATCTTGAAATGAATCAAAAGCATCTCCGACAATATCCCACATCTTAGTTTCTCTTTGCATATATTGTAGAGTTCTTCTTGATAGAAGACGATTGCTATGAATGAAGACCAAGTGTTCGGCATGCTTTGGTGTCATCTTATTCCTTCTAACGGAGTGCATAAAAGAATAAGTACTCCAATTTCTCTCACAACATGATGAAGAAGAAGGTTGTAAAAGTAGCTTCAAAGCTAAACTTTGAAGCAAAGGTGCACTTGCCCCATAGGCAACCCACCAAATTTTAGGGTCCATTCCATAGCAATCATGGATTGAGTCAATATCCCCAAACTCTCCGGACTTCATTGAGAAATTTTCAAATTCCTCATGTACCTTTGCATGATCCTCTAGATTAGAAAAATATTTTTTTATGCATTTCACTCTTTCTAGAGAAACCTCCATATCTTTGTGCGGGGGAACTTGAGTAGGATCCTCATGAAGCCATTGATCACTATAATACCTTAAATAAGGGAAAAGAAGAAAAAAGTAAGAAATAGTGCATGATTAAGAAGGAGGAAAGTTTAAGAATTAGAAATCACCTTGGATTCAATGAATGGGCAAAGCAATGGAGGGGGTGTTATTTTTATTCCAACAATCAACAAGAATTTTGTGCACCACATCATAAAACGTGGATGACTCCTCCACCCGCTTTCCTTCATGCCTATATATTGCAATCCTCGCTTTTTCTATCATCGTATCCCATATGTCATATACCAAGTGAAGAAAAGGCTTGTCCGTATCACAAGTCCTAAGCATATCATATATAGGAGATGTAAATGCAAGTATGTAATCAATAGAGTCCCACCAAATGTCATCCAACACCTTCTCTTTCACAAACTTAGCTTTCCCCACATCATCTTTTTTGTAGTTACTCCACCTCTCACTAATAACCATGGCTTGAAGAGAACCTTTTATGAGCTTAAATCTTTTAAGCATTATAAGCACCGAGGCAAAACATGTACTTGCAATAGAAAGAAATTTCAAAGGGACAAATTCATTGAACATTGCCAATCTCATAGAGTGATTCATGACGAAAGTCTTAATAAACACAATATCATCCGCAATATCCATAATCCAAGAATACTCATCAAAGGTTACTTGATTGTTTTCAACATTCTTTGCAGCACAAATATTTTACAAAGCAAGGTTAAGTGTGTGAACCACACATGGTGTCCAAACAATATTAGGATATATCCCTTCAATGAGATGGCCCGCCCTCGAACAATTCTTAGCATCATCGGTAATCACTTGAATCACATTATCAGGGCCCACGTCATGAATTACTTATTTCATGAAGTTGAAAATAAAGAACTTATCTTTAGTTTCACCCGAACAATCCATGGATTTAAGGAACATAGGCCCACCTTCTGTCACGGCCGTAAAATTAATTAAGGGCCTCCTTTGTGAGTCACTCCATGCATCACTCACAATGCTCACACCTTTTTCTTTCCATGTGCTTTTAATGAGTTGTAGCAACCTCTCAATATTAGCATGTTCTTGTTGGAGTAAAGTAGTCCTCAAAGAATTATACCCCAGTGGCAAATAACCCGGAAGAGGATTAGACATGGCAAATGAAAAAGCACAAACAAAATATGGATTCCTTACAAGGTGAAAGGGTAAGCCTCCAGAGTAGAACATTCTAGCAATAAGTGCATTTAAATGATCACACGTCTTCAAGTTGAAAGCATTTTCAATAGCCAAAGTACTTCCACTTCTAGTCACCTTTCTTTTCTTTGATTCATAACCCCCTTCATCAAAGCTATCCAAATGATCTCCAAATGAGACACTATGAGGCAATGGTACTTTCTTCGGTGCAACTTTTTTCGATCTTTCATTGGCTTCATCCTCTAATTTTTGCATATTTACAATATCCTGGCTTGTAACTTTATGACATGCTCCAATTCCATGACCAAGCAATTTTAATAAATGAGCTCGTACTCTTGTGTATGAGCTTTTCTTAGTTTGTTTGCAAAAATTACATTGTCAAGAAATATTTTCCGCACCATCACTTAACTTCTCGAATCTTGTAACGTACCTCCAAAGAGGTTTACTTATGTCTTCTTCAGTAGATGGTGCACTGCTAGCTCCCGTAGAACTCATTTTCTTCAATTCTAAATAAGGCCAGGAAAATAAAGGCCAAAACAGCAGCAAAATCAACAAAAACAGAAGCAAAATTATCAAAATCAACACCAAAATCAGCAGGCAGCAGCAAAAATAGCAACAAAAAACAACAGGTAAAAGCAAAAACAGCCGCAAAATCAGCAGGCAACAACAAAAACAACACCAAAATCAGCAGGCAGAAGCAAAAACAGTAGGCAGAAGCAAAAACAGCAGGCAGAAGCAAAAACAGTAGGGTTGCAGCAGTAAAAAACAAGAAAAAATAGCAGACACACTTTGCGAGAAAAATAGCAGCCAAAAAAATAGAATGAACAATACAATAGAAGGCTTTGCCAGACAAATAGAATGAAAAAAATGTCAATTTTATTTTTTCCTGTTAGGGTTTAAAACCTGTTAAACCCTAACTGAAACCTCTAACAGGAGAAGCCCTAAAGATAGAGGAAACCCTAACTTTTTTTCGCTGAAGGTTACCTGAAGTGAAGATAGAGAAGAAGCCCTGAAGGTTACCTGTGATATGCTTACCTATGATGTGCTGGTTGTTGAAAAATTGCCCAAGAATCTCGAATCCTAACTTGCTGAAGAGAACCAAAGTCGCAGGAGTGACAGAGTTTTCTTCTTCTTTTTTCTTCCTCGGCTCTGTTCTCTTTTTTTTTTCTTCGTTGACTGTGAGAAGAGAGAAATATAAGACATATATGATTATGTTTTAATCCCTAATCTTTGGGCTTTTTATTTTCTAGCCCTGCCACTTTTAAATAACTACAAAAAAGACCCAATATTTTAATTTTAAAATTACAAAATGACCTTTAAACGTGTCCGCTATGTGTCTGCTGTGTGTCTGAATTTGAAAAATTAAAAAAAAATGGACACTCTAATTAACGTGTCCCCAGTGTGTCCGACACGTGTCTGTGTCCCAGGCGTGTTCGACACGGATACGTGAGCCAAAATCGAGTGTCCGTGCTTCATAGCTTTATGCAACCAAAGCACAACATTCGAATGAACATAACCTTGGTCCGAATGGTAGTCTTACGAATTGACTGGTGTTATTTCAAAACTAAATTTTTCTTTAAAAAGTGATGGACAATAGAAAATATAGTTTTCTGACCACCTTTTAAATGAGATAAACCATTAATGTACCATTGAGTTTGATCAAGGTATTTAGGTCACCTTACCATGGTCTAAACTAGTGCGTTTCCTGACACTGCTCATAAACTTCTCTACTTCAATGATTGCAATGTAGTTCTGTTCATCTAGCAATCTGATAAGCAACACCATATCGACCATGAACTAGGAGAACACATGACGGACGGACTTCAAAACTACACATCTCTTTTGTAGACATTGGTAATGACCAGACACAGACACAGACAGGCTGTGAATTTGTCATATAGAACTGAACCAACACAAAATATAAGTACTTGCACTAATGGTTTGTCTGGATACATCATGATGGTTTTGGTATGATATGTGTTGAGAGTTGAAAACATGCAGAAAGAATGATCGACGTAGAAATAATTACGTAGAAATAGCTGTTTGTAATTGTGTCCTCTTCTTCTCTCATTCATCTGAAATGAGGGAGATGCACTGGACATGGATGTTTGAGTTAAGAGTATTAAGAGGACATGTTAAGTCAATAACCAAGAGCATGCAAAAGTTTAATAATGTTTTGAATAAATTTCTAACTAGTTGATCTTGATCCTTTAATAGGCACATCAGGTTCGGAAAATTGAGAGCATTATCTCATGTTTTCATATAGAAAAAGAAGTAAAAATATTCAAGGATCAAAATTTTGTCTCAATGCATTGTTTCAATCACCCATAAAACAAAATGTCCACAAATATTTCCAAAATAATGAAAACAAAGAAAAAATTTTGAATTTTTTTTCCATAACATTCTGAAATGTTGGTCAAACATTCTAAAACAATATCTCGAAACATTTCAAAATACCTTGAAACATAAGAATTTTGATATTCAATTACTGATTCATATCATTTTCCATAGAAACTGAAACATTTTGGTCATTTTGAAGCGAAATTTTGTTCATAGCAAATATCTTGATATCCATGGCTACTTGCCTGCTATCTGAGTTAAAGGTGAGTTCTGGGGTTAGCTTAAAAAAATAGGTAAATTTGATTTGCATTTTGGATGCTATAGGATCTGAAGAGAATCATTTCATTTTTCCGTTATCTGATGAACTTATCACCAGAGTACTGTGCATATTTCACAATTCATTTAGGAAGATATAGGTTGCCATCTTGTAATTGGTACAAATAGCAAAACCCCTTTTTTTTCATTTTGTAACTGGCATGGAGTTGTAATCCCATTATTTAGCCAATATTTGGATGTGTCACTCTGTTCTTTACTTCTCAAAATGACTTACTGTTGTCTGGTGACAGACGAGCAGTGAAAGAAAAACGATGTCAAAACGCCTGACTGATGAAGCAATGGCGTATTTTGATGAATGTGTGTCCATATCTACATTCGATAGTTCCGATTTCTCAGCACCAGAAGATCCACCTCCCACTTCAGTTGGAACCACCATCACAGTTGGTGGCATTGCTTCTTTGCTCCGGGGAAGTCCAAGCATTTCGACCTCCTCTTGCTCAAACAGTTGCCTCAACCGTAAACAGGTTCATATCCTCATAGACTGGTGTTCATAGTCATTCACATAGATGGAACTGTTGGAGGGCTGTGGTGGGCTGAAGCCTGGGATAAAAAATAAAAAAAAATTATCATTTTTATGAAAGTTTACAAGTACCAGTATCAGCCCACTAAATCATTAATTATTAACCCAATTTGACTATAAAACCCACATTTCAGCCCCAAAAATCTATTTTAACCCCAAAAATTTCAGCCCCAAATTTAACCAAGTTCTCTCATGTTCCATCCATCACTTAAATACATGTTTAAGTTTAGAAAATCTTTTAAATAAAAAATTAAAAATGCACTTGTGATTAGATTTGTGCTCTCTTCCAAAAATTTTCTAAATCTTCCAAAAATTTCAGTCCCGCTCGAAAGACTTGAACTTGAAATCTTGACCCAATGATCAGATCTGTGCTCTCTTCTGATCGTTGTGGTTGCTGCTTGCTTTGAACAATTGAAGACGAGATTATCTCCTGTTCTACGTGGTTCCATCCGTCCATAGGCTTGGCTTCTTCTCTTGGGTAAGTCCACTGTCCACCACTTCTTTCTTTTTATTTTTTTGTTGTTTTTGTTTTTGTGGATGTAATGATTCAAGACTTACCCATCACCGCCTTTTGCTTTTCTTTTCTTTTTTTTGTTTTGTTTTTGTGCACCGCCTCTTGCTTTTATTTATTTATTGGATATAATGACTTATCTGTTACCCACTGCCTCTATATTTTTTTTTTGACAATAAGTTGTTTATTTCTCTCATCACTTTAACTATCACCTTTATTTTTTTTTACTTTTTAATGATGTAGTGTTGTCTTATCTCTTTAGATATTATAAAATTATAATAGTGTGTTTGAGATATATTTTTGGTCAAATAAAGCATGTGTTTAATTAAATAATTTTAATAGAATTTATTAGTTATTTTAATAGAGTTTACATAAGTATCACAATTAAGAGTGTCAATCATGTCGTATTCGTGTCAAAAGTCAAAACCCAAAAAATATATATATTTATTGTGTTCTAAATATTAAACATTAGTGTAAATTATTTATTATTATTCACGTATACTTTTTTTGTGATAGAATTGAAAATGTCTCGACATAGCCTAGACGAAGATTCACAAAACAATTCCAATGATGATATCGGTTAAAACTTTCGACAATGGCTACCAACGAAAGAAAGAGCATTTGGCAGGAAAAATAGGCAATCCCGCATGGTCAAGGACAGAACCAAGATTTTTGTTAGTTGTATGAATACTAATTTAATCCGAAATAAATAAAAATCTTGGCTTCGCCCTTGGCCATTCACTAGAATGTTCTAAACAGTTAAGATTGGTTTGACTTGCCAATGGACTGGTGTTCGTATGATTTATTAAAGTCTATGAATACCTTGCAAAGGTGTAGTGTCGTTGATTCGATGCGTCTTATGACTGCCTTTAAAATCCAATGACTTGCTGTTGCACTTGTTGTAAAGTCAAATTGACTGCCACGTTATTGTTTTAGTTTTAAGTTGCATTCATTTACAGTTTAGCAAAGTTTCATGGTGTGACTGAGCAGTCCGGCACCATGATAGTCAAAGTGCATTCTCCGTGGTCCAATGTTGCGATAATAAGAAATTGAGTATGACGATTGACACAAGCAATATCACGACATCAAGGAACGGTATTGGCCGATTTAATGACAATAATTCATAGTCTAGGAAGCACGGCTATGGGTATAATATGATAAGGATACAACGATATATTAAAACTTTAAAAAATAGGATACAAGTACGGTTAGGATACATCTATAATAAAATATATTTTATATTTTATTATTATTTAACGATTTAATAATTATTTAACAATAGTAAGAAAAAATAGCAATTTTTACCTTAATAGTTGTATTAATATCGTCTTATTATGATATATCCATAAAGTGAACGTGACCAATTAAATGAATCAAAATCAATATTTAATTAGTTGATTTGATTACAAGTATTTTTTTTTTTTTTTTAGATTATAGTGTAACTAACTCAATTTTTACACTTTGACATGTAATAGTAAATAATACTTAAAAAAACACTTGTGTTTTTAAAATCAAATAGAATTTTATTGATATATTGTATTGTATGTGAACTTTATCTTTTTTTCCCACCTTCAGAAGAATAAAGCATAGACATTTCCCCCCTATTACGTTCTGGATCAATAGATAGGAATCCAAAGATAAAGAGAGAGACAAAGAATATCACTACTGTGTAAACGAAGAGTTTGAGAGTAAGCATTACACAAGCTCCAATATCATTTTTTTGAAAAAAAGAAAAAAAGAGAATAGATCCTCTATTTTTATACCACATATCGTGTTTTGACACCAAGAAATGAAGTGCTTTCTAGAAATAGAAAATAATTTTCAAAAATAAAAATTCATTTCATTTGTAAGAAGAATCCTTCATTACATTACCAAACAAAAACTTATTTCATACCCACAATTAGATATTGAAAGAAGAGGGTATAGATTAAAATTAAAAATTACACATCTTACTTCATGTTTAGAATTATCTTCAAAGTATCTACATATTTTATTTATTATTGGATGCATATGATGCGTATCTGATACGTACATTTGTGAGAGCAGATCATGCGTTGCATGCATATTAGTATAATTATGTAGGCTAAATTATAATTATGTGAAACTACTTAAGGGTTAATTTAAATAAACCCTTTATAGCCATGATGTGTGTATGCATACCTTGAGTATGTGGACCGCATTAGTGATGTATTAGTGAGACTTATTTAGAGAAATTGCATGTGTGAAAATAAGAGTAGGTTGATTTCGAAATCACTTAAAATTTTTGAGGGAGACAAGTGTAATTATTCAATTTGATGACTCATCCTAATATGTTTCAAAATATGAAATCAGTGAGTCATCTTTAAAGGCCAAGAGTGTGTGTGTGCGCAATATAAAGTGTAGAAGTGTGCGTGTTTAGAACATAAATCAATGTGTGTGTTAAACAGAGAGCAAGGAAGGAGAGAAAGAGAGAAAAAAAACTAAGTTGGTGGGTGTTGCTAGCTCAATCCGAGAGGAAGAAGAAAGAAGAAGAGGAACTTAGGGGAACTTAGGGTTGGCATTTGATGATACCAAAATTAATTCTAAGTGTGAGCTCAGACCTCTGGTCCAGATCAGGAGGTCAGACAATGAAGAAGAGCTTGAAGAATAAGAGCTCGGCCTCACGCCAACAACAAACCAACTGGAATGACATAGGGACAACTTGATAGACAACAAGCATCCCCAAAATAAAGAAAAGAGAACGGAAAGCTAGAGTCAAGGCATAAAACTCTCAACCAACCAAGATCTTCTCCCGAAAATCAAGAAAAATCTCACGGATGCAAGACAAGGATCTCAGTGTAGACTCCTTAGAACTAGGAATCAGTCTATATATGCTGAATAGTGCCTCCATTGAGGCACATGACACACGCAACCAAAAAAAAGGAAGAGACCTTAGAGACAAAAAGACCATTTTGTAATTCGAGTGATCGATAAAGAAAAGGAAGTAAGAGCCTCCATTAGAGAGTGGACTAGCCAAGCTCTGTAGCTGGTGAACCACTATACTTCTATTGTGCGAATCCCTTATTCCATTGAACTTTCAACGGGCCTTGTAGCTCGGTCCTACGTAAGATAACACCGCTCACGTCTTCAACTCACGCACGAAGTTTTACACCATTAGCATTAAACCTACTCACCAATGTATTATCCTCTAAATCTTGGAGAGGACTTACGGTCTTAAACAAAATAGGCCTAAAAATCCACCCATCTAGCTTTACTCTTTCACCATTTTCAATTCCTCCACCTCATCCTAGCCTCCGTCGCCTCCAAAATACACTGACAGGTATATTATAGTCTATTCCCCAATGCCTCTATAAATAAAGAGTTTGGAAAATATTGTGTATAAAAAATTGACAGATCTTCTTTTATCCCTTTTTTTAGGAATAATTACACTTGGGGCCCTGAGGTTTGTTACTTAATCACTCAGACCCCTTGATATTTGAAATATTACACACAGAAGTCCTGAGGTTTGTACGGACATAACACTTAGACCCTTGATGTAAATATATTCATTAATAAATTATACTTAAACTCCTCTGAAATTTGTAGGTATATAATACTAAGATCCCTTAAGTTTAAAATATTATATTTAGACAAAAAAATACTCCAATCAAAGGTAGAATATCAAATATTTTAAATTTTACAACAAAACATGTTCTAGTGTATTATTTATTGAAATAAGATTAAAATTAAAATTTTAATTTATTTTAAAAAATTATAATTAATATACAATTATATTATCTATTGGAATAAAACTAAAAAATCAAACAAAAGGGTCTAAGTCATTCATAATAGAACATAAATTTTACAACCAAAATTCATGTTCTATTATGTCATTTATTAAAATAAAATCAAAAATAAAAATCTAAGTTTTTTTAAAAAAATCTTAGTAAGTATATAATTATACTATCTATTAGAATAAAACTAAAAATATTAAAAAAGGGGATGAAACTGTAATGGACACAATACATTTTAGCTTTAATTCGAGTAGTTTAGTATTTTAATTTAGTTGTTTAAACGACCAAATTAAATTTCAATATACAATATAATTATATACTCATTATGATTTATTAAAAAAAATTAAATTTTTATTTTTGATTTTATTTCAATAAATTATACAATAGAACATGAATTTTAATTGTAAAATTTAAAATATTTGATATTTTATCTGTGCTTGAAGTATTTGGGTCTAAGTATAACATTTGAAACTTAAGGGGTCTAAGTAATATATGTTTATAAATTTTAGGAGGTCTAAGTGTAATCTATTAACGGATATATTTATAGCAGATGTTTAAGTATTACGCATATACAAACCTCAAGGGGTCTATGTGTAATATTTTAAATGTCAGGGAATTTGAGTAATTAAGTGATAAACTTCCGAGGATCTGGATGCAATTCTCCCTTTTTTTATTACTTGTGAAGGAAAGAGTGGGGTAAAAGAGAATACCCAAGACTACCCCAATAAGCCCTCATTTGTGGGATCATGAGATTCTTGACCGTGTCTGTTACTCTTTTTAAAAACAAATTTAGTTAGATCAGTATAACGATTAACCACTGAACTCTAATTAATGTGAACTCTAATACTTAAACTTTCAACTTCAAGCTAAGCGTTTTAATCGAGCATTTGTTGAACCTAATTTACACATAAATAAGTTGACTCGTCTAACTATTTACTCATAAACGAGCCTTAAATAATATTCAAATTCGACTTGTTTAACGGCCCTACTTCAAGCTGAAAAGTTCAGCGGGTATCCTATTTGTTTTATCTTTGGTATCTCTTAAATTTGCTCCCAGTACAATCTGATTTTTGCTGGAAAAATCGGGACGTAATGACACCACTAGGTTTTCATAATCATATTTTTCTCCACTCAATTGTTGTTAATCATATTTCAACCTTGAATAGAATTCCATTATGTTTGTAATTTGCATATTTGCCACCGCAAAAGTGTATAAGATTTCCTTGAACGGAATGAGATAAAATCACATGTGACTTCTTTTTCGAAAGAACTAAGAATTATTGTCTATCTAATTTAATGGATGACATATTCAAAGATAGGGGATGAAATTATTAAAACTAAAAATGTAAAGATTAAAGTGATAATTACTAAAATAAATATCATAATTAATACTTAAATATTTTCTCATATTTTAAAATGATCTATGAACTTTTTATTGTTTCAATTTAGTCATTCAATTATCAATTTTACGCTTCAGAACAAAAGAAGACACATGACATGGACAACCACATGAAAAACATACGAACTTATTTTGTTTATTTTAGTGGGTAAAATGAATAAAAGGATTTTATTGATACAAAATTAATAAATGTGAGACTAAATTGACATAATTAAATCCAAGAACTATTTTTAAAATAGGCGATAAAATTTAAGAATTAATTTTAATATTTATCCTAATTATTATAAGCTTTAAGGTATAAAGTGCAATTTACCATTTTTCCCGGGGGAAGAATGGTAACAATTGAAACGGTGGGGAAAATCTTGAATATTACGGGTGTAGTTTGGACGGGTTAGACAATCAATCCTAGCTCAACTCTAAATATATAATCTTCAACCCTAACTATAATCCTAATTCTAACTCTAACCCTACCTCGGGTTAATAAACTCAACCCAAGCACTGTCGGAGTTTAATTCGGACAGACTCGGGTTAATGATTTTGGGTTGATTTCGGATTAATGTTTTAAACGTGATACATATATTATACAATATTCAAATAATTTAACAACTAACACCTTCAATCAAGTTTTTAACATAAAAATCATAATATTAAGATCTCAATGCAATCACAATCATACAGAATACAATCACAAATACTACACAGACTGAGTTGAGAATCAAATTAATCTTAGAATAAATTATAAAATTGTATTTATATAATAGTAATTCAAGTTGAACTCGATTATTAAATCGGGTTGAACCCGATTTTAACATACGGGTTCAATCCGCGGGTTCGAGAGGTCAAACTTAAGTTCGCACAAATTAAATTCGGGTTGAAGTTTTTTGACCTAAGTCCAACCCAAGTATAAAAACCCTTGTTTAAGCCCTAATTTTTTCGGGTTGAGTTCGAATTAAAATCGGGTTGCGAACCAAATTGCACCCCTATAAAACATGCGTTAAACAAATTCAAATCGATTAGTCTGCAAGAATCGAGAGAGAGAGAGAATGAGTAAAGCTATTCCTGCAGTGGAAGTGGAAGTGGAAGACGATGACTTTCTAACTCAAGTAGCTGCAATGGAAGCCGACGCTATATCCGCGAAACGTCGTAAAACCACTACAGCCACCACCAACTACGGAACCACCGAAGACAAGGGACACGAAGGAGCATATACAGCAGCTCTCAAAGGAAGCAAAAGCTTTGTATCTCAGCAACAACCCTTCAATTATTTCCCCAATTACGGAGCACAGTCGTTCGGTAGTGTTGAATCTGCTGCTACCGGTGGTGGTGGAGGAGGAGGAGGTTCGTGCTTTAAATGTGGAAAATCGGGGCACTGGTCTCGGGATTGTAGTGAGAACTCGTATGGGGGCGGTGGTGGTGATTCTTCAGTTCCTGAGAAGGCGTGTCCCTGTGGGTTAGGGACGTGTAATGTACTCACTGCCAATACTGAGAAGAATCGCGGTCGCAAGTTCTACAAATGTCCTCTCAGAGAGGTTCGTGCCACTCTCTCTCTCCTCGAACCCATTTCACAAGATTGTGTGTGTGTGTGTGTGTGTGTGTATACACACACAGGACACGCATACATGTCATTGGCCATTTTGGTCCGTCACGGGATAGAAACCTAATCATTTGCAAGTTTTTATCTGTAGGAAGAGAAATTGATTGGAACTTACTTTGATTAAATTGGATGATAGTGACTGACTTAGCCTTGTGAACTCAGTTGAACCTGTTCATCTTTATAAATGTTGAATTTTAGGTTCATTTTCATCAATTTCAGTCGTGTTCACTTTTTCATCAAGATATTCATGTTGCCTCCCACTGATGTCCTGTGGGCTCTATAAACCCTACTAATGAGAATGAGGTTGGTCAAAATTAGATGTGCATAGTTTGTTAAGTGTTTGATGAGAAATTGATTTAAAAGCACATGGATAAAAGAAATTAATAGACAACATATTTGGGTTCCAAATTTTAGGGGATAAATGTGTGGACATCGGTCCGAAGTAATATTATGTTGTTAATTTGTGCTGTTTCTCTAGGAATTTTAATTTTGTGTACCAAAGGACTAGAGATAATGGCATTTTCCCAGTCAGAGGGTCATGTTGGAACCTGTATTCAGCATGGTAATTGTGATTTGTATGAAATGGGTGGACTGTTCTTGATCTGAAACCCTAATCATGTGCATGATTTTATGTTTCTGAGCTGTATTGTTATTCTCTAAAGCACTTGGTGGGCAATAGTGGCTATGTTATCTTACAGAATTTATTAAGTTCTCGTCAGATAATTATTTGCTCCCCTATCATTTAGAATCCTTAGAAGGTCATCGAAGTTGGTCAATTTTTTGTTCTCTTTTTGATTTTTTTGTTCATACTTGCAATCTTATATACCTGTTAAGTACTTCAAATTTTCGAAATGTTCTTTTGTTATTGAAATATAAATTATGTGGATCACATAAACACATAAGGTGTTTGGGTTATCTTGATCTCAAACTCAAATTCAAGATGACAGATCTTCTACTTGTGTTACGAGCCTTCAAATCACCACGATGTCTTCCCTCACTAAGATGATGACCCTAGAGAGAGCTTCTTGAAGATAGAGATTATCGAGCGAGAGAGAGAGGATGTGATATTTTTTGGTATTGTTGTGTGTTTCTTCCCAATGTAATGAGTCCTTTGAATAGATGCAAGGGATTGAGTCCAATCCTTGTAGGACTCTTATTCCCAATCCAGTCCAACATCAACGTTAGATAGATGGACATCTATTGTAATCCAACTATTCATAATCCATTTGTATGCCCCATGGGTTAAGGACCGATCCTAGCCCGATCCAATTTCCAACAGTTATACACTACTACGATTTTGCAATTCCAATCTCAAGCTCACAGATTTATGCTCTCCTATAATTTGGCTCAGGAAAACGGAGGTTGTGGTTTTTTTGAGTGGTGTGACAAATCTTCTGCAACTGATAATATGACTGGGAAATCACAAATTTATACATCAAATCCTTCAGTCCCGGAACTTTCATGTCCATGTGGTGCTGGTTCTTGCCTAATTCTGACGGCCAAAACAGGGAAAAATATTGGCCAACAATTCTACCGCTGTCCTACAGGCCAGGTATTACTTGCCTATAATTTGATACCAAGTCCTTATGAATCCCGTCATTTAGTTTGAACTTGAGATGGTTATTACAATGAAATTTATGAATACCAACAGACATGGTCCTCTTGTTTAGTTTATGTCTCCAATGGCATAAAATATGTGACTTATCTTGTATCTTGCGTGCTATGTGCATTACACTGACTGGAATGCACTTCAAGGAATAGAATATTTTGGATTCTACCTTCCTTGTTAACTGTTGATTTGTTTAGTCACATTTGTATTGTTGAATGATATGGTGAGATCTTTGTCAAGTTGAAGCATTAAACGTGCCCTTAAATGCTTTTTTATCATTTTGGTGCTGGTGGTATTATAAAGGTTTCTGTGCCCCTATCGATTTCCTTAGATGACAACTAGTTGGTGTCTGGAACATGGATCCTTGTTCTATAGGAAGCTTTATGCATGTAGATATCTTTGAAATTATGTTCTTCTTTGCAAGCACAATTCATGTAAAAATATTAATCCCAGCAATAAATGGCCACATAGTCCTTAGATAAATGACTACCTATAGTGGTGGGAGGAGTGTACTGCATTTGGTCTTAATCTTTGGCTTTATTGGCATTAAATGGCTACCCTTTAACTTGCATTGCTCTTGTTAGCTTATATTTTATAACGGCAGTTCTATCTATGTATGTATC
This sequence comes from Ilex asprella, assembly GCA_023539305.1. Taxonomy (NCBI): domain Eukaryota; kingdom Viridiplantae; phylum Streptophyta; class Magnoliopsida; order Aquifoliales; family Aquifoliaceae; genus Ilex; species Ilex asprella. The sequence continues at coordinate 10,621,419 of CM042189.1, forward strand.
ATATGAATAAAACATGCACATGTATACATGAGATTTGATCATATTGTGACCCGCACATAATAAGTGGCATGTCAACCATTTGATCATGAAGGTGCCTTCAGAATAAGTTTAGAGGATTGCCATTTCTCGCAACATCCTTTGGGTGCATGTATCTTTATTAGTATCTTTAACCTTTTGATACTGTCCTTTATGCCTATAACATATTAAAGATCACAAGATCTTTTGCAGGGCTTTCTCTGGTATCTCCTCACAATTAGGTTGTTATTGATGATGTCCTTCCTATTGGTGTTATTAATTTACTACTTTTTCCTTTGTCATTTTAAATGTGAAATACAATTAAATAGTTGGCTATGAGATCTTAAAAGTTTTTATGGAGTAATTCTACTCTCATTTCCTTTTTCGTACCTGAAACTTGTGTTGTACATTAGTGGATGACATAAGTAATAGTTTTACAGAAACATAATCCTATAACAATTGCAGATTGCCTTGTTATGCTTGAGCAAATAACACTACGCATTTATTTATGGCTGTGTTTGGTTTGTAGGGAGGTTGTGGTTTTTTCAAATGGTGCAATGACCCTACTGTTGCAGCTAATCGTTCTCATGCTGTCACCACTTCTAAACTTCATCAAAACATACATGAAACGAGCCACAAAGGCTATAGTGCAAGTGGTTCTTCTTGTTTTAAATGTGGAAAGGACGGACACTGGGCAAAAGATTGTCTTACGTCTTCATCCCACCCACCTGCTGAGATGGGACGAATATCTGCATCATCAGGTACTTGTTATAAGTGTGGAAAGCCTGGGCACTGGGCAAAGGATTGCTCTTCAAGGGCAGATGAGAGAATGAAATTGGGGCGCTAACCGATTTCTACTTTGGGAGTCTGATGTAGCTGTAAAGAAATTGTTTACTGCTTTTAGTGGACTGTTGATATGGAATCAAACTACTCAAACATGGACTAGTATGGTGTAAATTTGTTGATAAGGCTTTGTTTGAAGAATCAACTATCAGCAGAGTGCTCGCTCACTTCTCATGGCATTCTAGTAGCTTTTTCTACTGCTGTAATGAGCTGACTAAATGTTGATGTAGAAGCTGGGGCATGGCTCCTCTGCTGTTACGATACAACAGCACATGTGCTGTTAGTCCAAACGACATCGTATTGACGAGTTTTGATGGGCTAAAACATTTTCCCGAAAATAATTATCGAAACTCTCCCCTCTCCCTCTCTCTCTCATGTATGTTACAGAAAGAAAAATGGAAGATGAGAAAACAATGGCAGAACAACTAGACCTCTGAGTTTCTTGCTTAATCAGTTGCTTGCTTGGTGGTGAAAGATCAAAACAAGCTTAAAATAGAACCTCTTCAAGCCACAGCCCCAAATCTTCTTCCCTGTTCCCTCACCACTCGGGGCCGAAATTGGTAGGACTCTTTTGCCTTTCTATCCTTGAATAAACAATATGTACATATTTATAATATAAAATATGACAGATTTTAATAAGTTCATTTGACGGTTTCAAATAAACTTATCTGATGATTATTAACATCCAATGTACATATTTATAATATAAAATATAACAGATTTTAATAAGTCCATTTGATATTGAAATGGAGTGAAAGTAAGAAATAGCTAGAATTACAGGAGGGATTTGAGTCAAATTAGGCTAGAAAAGTCAAATTATAAAAATAGAACCGAAATCAATGAGTTGATTATAAGGTCCATCCCCAACCGGAAAAACAACACTTTCCCTTGGCCTTCGTTACCAACCCAAACAATTGCACCAACCCTTTTGGGAATGTCATTGTCCCTAGTAACATAGAAGGGCCTACTTGCAAGACTCTTGTCATTCGAAGAGGTTTCTTGCATCACCTAAAGTTTTGTGGTCAGATATTGAAAGAGAAACTTGACTCCATAAAGTTCTAACTTGTATCAAAAGAATTTAAACTCAATTATGCAAACCAATGATATTAGGCCAAAAAATAAGCATTAAAATTCCACATCAACGT
>CM042189.1:10623521-10646700 GCA_023539305.1 Ilex asprella
TGCAAGGAATAGAGAATGACACTCGATTGAACGTATTAATATACATTTTCCTTTTAGTCAACTAAAGAATGTTCCTTTCCTCAGTCAAAATGAAATGGCAATAACTCGTTTTGTCGATCAAGAAATTCAACATTGAAGTGCAGCACAGGGCTTCCACTTAAAGAGGAAGCCCCATCGGAACGGTCAACTAAGAGTGAACGATTAGAATTGACTAAAGAAGTTAAAGAGGAACAGTCTTATCTTAAGAGTAGATAAAAGTAAATTCATCCCTTCAATAACAAGCTAGAATCATTTTGTCTGATATTTATTCTTCAACAATTCCAAAAAATATGTTTCCAATTAGACAAAGAGATTAGAAAATGAAGTGGCTTTCATCATGCTCATGGAGATTCATTTTTTTTTTTTTGTCATTATGATGCTGATGAAGATTATTAACTGTCTTAAGTGGAACTTGACCCTTGATTCCAAAACAAATTTCCAAAAGTAACCTTTTACTTAGGTCTTATGTAGAGGCATGTCAACCTTGAATTTCTGCAAAATCAAAGCTCAATAGGCCTTTGCTTGACAAATGTTATTACCATCTGGAAAAGTTTATAGTATGAAAACTTACTGGAAAATTATACTTTCACCTTTTAAATTATATATATATTTTTACATTGTCTTCTCAACTATTATATTTTTTATTTTGTATCCTCAATTATGTGATTTTTCACATCACCCAATTATTAATGTACTTTACAAATTTGTCGAAAACTTTAAAAGTCATGATCGATCATGATAGATTCAGATTGATAACGAATTACAATTTTTAAATGTCAAGTTACAACTCATAAAAGATAAGTTACAACTACTTAAAAAAAAGTACATGATCAATCATATATATTTGTGATCGATCATGATTCCATTGATCGATCATGAATTTTCCCTCAACTTTTTTTTTAATTATAATTTTACCATAAAGATAATAAATAGTGATACTGTATCCAAAGCGGTAACTAGGAGTATTCAAATTTTCGATTGACCTTAGTTTCTTACCCTACCCGACCCTACAGTTAGCCGCAAAAATCAGGTAAGAATGTGGAAGAGTTTTTGGTCTTCCTATTAAATCGGGTAGAAATGTGGAATACCCATCAATTTTCACATTCCTACCATACTTTACCCTCAAAAAATATATTTAACTTTTATATATATTTTTTAGTAATTATGAGAGTATTTGTGTGTTATAATTTATATTATAACATTGTTATTGTTGTGAATGTTTGATTTGTTAAAATATGGACTTATTTTTTGTGTAGGTTACATGATTTGTTATGAAGTGATTATCTATTGGAGTAGTTATGATTTTAATGTGTTTCATATGATTTAACTTAAAATAATTGTTATTGTATTTGTGTAACAATTATGATGGATTGATGTTCATACTTTCTTGTATTTTATTGTAATTGTTGTTGTAGTTGTTTTATGTTTTTGTGTTATTGATTTATTGTGTTGTTGAATTGATGCATGTTATTTAATTGAATTATTACAATGATTCAAAAATTAATAGCTACAAAAGTATTTAGCGGACTTCCTACTCGACTAATTAGATAGGAATATTATACCTGATCGGGTAGGATAAACTAAAAAAAAATCTTCTATAAAATATCGGATAGGAAGACGAAATACTATAATTCTTACCCGTGGAGTTGGTTGTACACCCGTAGCGGTAACGTAGAGTTTCCCATTTACTTCTCGTGGCCTCACAGACATTTACTGCAGAGGATTGGACAGTCATATCGAGTGAGTGTAATAATTGGACATATGGTGGGACATTTTCAATAGAATTCATTCACGTGAGCAAAGCATGACCACAATTTACTCCAAAGTAACTATCAGCCTGGTTTCAATAAATTATGGCCACACTTGGTGGGGAAGGGTTGTTAAAGTTCACATCAACTCTACTAACTTTTAAACCCCCCCAAAAAATAAAAATAAAAACAAAATAGAAAAAACATGGCATGTGTAAAGTTTATTTTACTTTACATTTTATCACTAGCTATAAAAATAAATTAAAATAAAATTTATGATTTAAAATAATATTTTTGTATAGTAACAAAAGATTTTTACAATATGATGTGCAAGAGTTTTTTCTTTTTTTTCTTTTGGGTGGTAGTGGAACAATATTTTTGGATGCTTTAAATTTCAATATTGTTCTTAGGAGTTATTTATGGTACCGAAAAGACAAATTTTAGTACCGTACTGATTTTTACTATATTTATAGATGTTTTAATATTATTGTGTTACACAAAATGATAAAAATAATTATTATAACAGTAGTAAAAATACTCACAACAATAGTAAAAATAATTACAAATCTGATAAATCACCCAAAAAAGTGATTTTTTAATGTAAAGAAGAAAAAAAATAAAAATAGTTAGAAAAAATACTCACATTGCTTACAAAAATAATAAATTTTTTGATTACAAAATGACACACTAAAATTATAAAAAAAACACTCATTAGAGTAGTAAAATAAAATTTATAGGTACAATACTAAATTTTTTTCTTATGCACTTATGGATTTGACTTTGGTATTAAAGAAAGAATAGTACCCATGGTATTGCTGAAAATAGAGAGAGGATCTGTCAAAATTTGATTCATGGCATTTCGTTTTCCGCTCATTAAGGTCATATTGACTCGATGCCTTTTGATTTTATACCATCTCCCAAAATAAAAAGCAATAGAATGTTGAATGACTAATTTGGATGCCTCTAACATTATCTTATAACTAAAAAAAACATTTATAATACCAAGTAGGAGTAGGATTAGGAATCTTCATATCAAGACCACACAAATTCGAAATCTAAATATCACTAGTTGGTGCACGCGTGCGTTGCACACTAACTACTTTAATTTTTTTTTTTAAAAAGAAGATAAATTGGACTAATTTTCTTTATATGAAGATGGTTATTGAATTTTATGAGACTCACTTGTCCGCTTGTTTCCTTGTTAATAGGCGACGGTTACACAAAGTAGCATTGTTGCCGGTTACATAAAGTGACACTTGTTCCCTTATTGAATATATTCAAATATTTATTTTTTAACGAATTTAGATATGCACTACTTACCCACAAATATATACAAGCATATGATATAATTTGATGATTATTTGATAATATTGAGTGGAAATTCACATGTTAAATGTAAAAATCATTTATAATCCAAGTAGGAGTAGGATTAGGAATCTTCATATCAAGACCACACAAATTCGGAATCTAAATCCTCTTTAGTATCATTAATGAGTGAGGGATACACTTGTATACAATGAATTTTCCTTAAAAGCATGGTGGATGATGTATCAAAGAAAAAAATTGAAAGGAATGTATTAAAGAGGATCTCAATTTGAGAATTAGTGGTTAATTATTGACATGAATTTGAAAACAACACAAACCTCTAACACGAAAAATTACTGAAGCGACTAATAATAAAATGAAAAATGTTACATAACTCAAATAATATCTAAAAATTAAAATTTAAATGCATATAATCTTTTGGAGGAGTGTGAGATGAGTGGACCCGCTAAAAAAAAATTGATGGGGCATACTTATCAAAAAAATTATATGCATTTGAATTGTAATTTTTTAGTTTTTATTTAAATTGTGTAGCATTACTCTAATAAAAATTTATATAATAAAGCACATAGTAACTTGAATTTTTATCATCTACATATTTTTCCTCTAAAAATGTCACATCACTCATTTCTATCACATGTTTAATCATTTCATATTTACGTAATTTGTAGTTGATATAATTTTTATTTCAAACATTATTCATCTACTATAATAAATAAATATTAAAAAAAATTAATGTAGTGGGATTGATTTTTTGAACATTCAAATTTTATATTTTATCATGTTTTTAGACCTGAGTTATAACTAATAATATTATAATTCAAATGACTCGAATTGATTATACCTGCATTTCCAATGTCCTCTACTCTTTTTTGTATTTATGATTTTATAAGAATTAAAATTAAAAAAAAATGAAAAAGGTCAAAAAGATTCCAAACTGAAGTGGTAAAATAGTCATTTTACACGTAGAATAGTCCCATTGAAGAGTCTCCGACAGAAACTGTGTGAAAGGAGGTGAGACTCGTGAGTCGTGAGGGAGAGAGAGAGAGAGAGAGAGAGATAGGGTTCTACATCTTGTCAAAGTTTCAAAGGAGAAACCAAAAGGAAGGAAAATCTTAAATTAGATTCTGAGCAGCCAGAAAGTATTTGTTTGCCTGTCATTACAAGACCGCCACTAAAAACCATTCCAACCTCCCACTGCACCTCTATTTTATCTTTTCCTTTCCGCTCATCTATTTTGAATTTCTGACTTCCGCCGTTAACTAACGCCGTCAGTATAACGCCGAAGAATGGCTATATTTATAATCAGCAGCGCGACATAATCGGTCTCGAGATTCGAGACACACCATTTGATAAAAAAGGAAAAGTTGGAAAATTTGTTTAAAAAATGATGGCAATAAATAGATTTTTAATCAGAACCTCCGAATAAAATGACAATCACAGTGATTTTTTTATTTAATAAATAGTATAATATAAATTATTTTTTAATTTAAAATGAAATTTCTATTTTCATAGGATTATTATTAAATAAAAAAATTAAAAAAGAATTCATAAAAATATTTATATGCTGTCTGTCATGTTAGTGCCGGTAGAAAACGGTTAAAGAAACGAATGACATTATAAGATTGACAAAATTGTTTTGTTGTGCGAAAACGTTCGCTTGTTTTAATTGAGAGAGAGAGAGAGAGAGGGAGGTGGGGGTGCACGCTGGGGGTGTAGCTTAAGAGGAATTGAGAGAGAGGGAGAGATCTTGTCAGATCGGAAGCTGAACTGAGGGTAAAAATTCTTCTGCAACTCATCTCTCTGTGAATTACGGGTCTGTTCTATCTTTCTTGATCGGAGGGTTGTGAATGTTTTCTGCAATGTGGTCCGATCTGTACCCTTATTTGTTGTTGGCTCTCTTTTTTCCTTCTCTTTCTGGTGTGTTCAGGTGTTTTCTTGTGTATGCGGGCTTGGAAACATGGTCCTCTTTACCATCTCTCTCTCTCTATATATATATATATATATGTGTGTGTGTGTGTGTGTGTGTGTACATATATATGCTTTCTGGCTATTTGATGTTGGGGTATTTTTTTTTTTTGGGAGGTTCAATTGGTTGATTATATATGTTGGGTTTATGTGTGTGGGAGCTTTTGGTTAGATTTACTGCATATCTGTCAGCTTCAAGATATGGTATTCATTCCAATTTACATGTTGTCTGATTTTGTGCTAGTTTGTGTCTGTAGTGTGTGATTTGTTTGTGTAAAGTTTAGGGACATAATTTGAAGAATTATTAAATTTTGTTGTCAATTGATCTTGGTATTTCTGTGTGTAATAGCAGTCACTCTTTTTCCTTTTTTTTCCCTTGGGCTCTTCTATTAGAGATGAAAAATTCGATGATCTTCTTTTCGGTTCTCTTTGAATTTTCCCCCTTAGAATCACCTTTTTAGTTAAATAAATTGACTCTTTGTTTATTGATTTCCTACATAATGCCGGTATTCACAAGCATCCTTCTTATATTTGGATTTGGCCTTTTGCAGGGTTGCATACTTTATTAACTAAAAATATTTAGCTTGATGTGCCCATTGAATATAGAATCTTCGTTCTTTTTTATTTTTTATCAATTTTGGGGCATGGTGTTTTGATTATTCGGTCCAATGGTAAATGAATGGGCTGTTTAGCTTACTGTATTTTTGGGACAATTCCCATGAACAGCCATTATTGGTGTCTGAGTTTGAAATTTCAACACTATTTTTTGACATTAGAAAGTTCACTTTGGAGGTTTCTTCTGCGAACTGTGTATTTGAATATTACTGTTGCCTTTTGATTCAAATCATGTTTCATTGGGGAAATGGTCTATGACAATTTGGGTTTTTTCCTTTTGGTGGTGGGAGGGCGTTGGTGGATTGCTTGGATATATTTTAAGTACAACTTAGTACAGTAAGTGAAGTTCCTTGGGTTGTTCAATTGTTTGATTGAGCTAGTCATTTTTTGATAAATGATCACTTTTTATATGGATCACTCTGTGCCTGTGGCCAGGTGGATGTTTTTCAAAAGATATATACACTATAAGGCCTATGGTTTCTAATTAAGATCATTAAAGCTGGTCTGTAAAAAGTTTTCTGGCCCTTCCGTGTTGGTACGTAAATTTTAGTTACAATCACGGAAACCACAACGGATAAAAAATTCCTCATTAATACTGTTTCTTTATGCACTGCTTCACTCCGTTCCAGTTCTTGTGGATATTTGGCTTGAGCAAAGATAATGATGGAGAAAGCATGGATTATATTTCATTGATTCATGAAAGAGGGTAGATGTAGCATGATCGTATTTAGTGCATTTTGTAATATAAATCTGTTCTAACCGAATTTTTTTGCATGCAGAATGACATTTTGATCTTGTCTGTCTCATTAACTTTGAGTAAAGACTATTTTTATTTCCTGATACATTCAGCAGAAATAAATTGAGGTCGGTTACCTTCTTATGGTTAATTTTTGGGGTGTATGCATCTTCCCAGTATGTTTTCAGCTTGGAAAAGGCTAGGGACATGCAGTTAAAGGTTACTGTGTTCTTTAGTTTTGATTTAAGGTGAAAATTAATTGAGTGGTGTATTTTCTACTTAACTGTAAAGCTAGGGTGCTATTAAGGGCACCACTGTTGGACATACCCTTTCTTTATATTGGTGGCTCAATTTTCCTTCATATAGATGGATGGAATTGCTTTTTTTTTTTTGACGCTAGGATGGCCACTTTTAGATTGAGAGGACTTGTGAACTGGTTGCTTAAGTGCAATGAGGAATAGGAATTGAACCATTTCTTTGCTCATGTTATTTCCAAATTTCATATTAGTAAGTTAAAAATTGTGCGTTGAATATACTAATGTTTGTCTCATACTCTGATAACAAAGCATCCGTCCTTTAATGAATAATGCCGTGACTTGTAATGCTTTCATCTTGTTCTTATGCAGGTAGATGGGGAGGGATGTTGCAGGTTTACGCTTTGACAAGCAGCCCACTGTTGTCAATGTAAAATCAAATGGATTCTCTCATGATAGAATTCATGTTGCTCCCAGAATTGCTGGTGAAGTTGATGAGACAAAGGACCATGAGGTGGAAGAACATAATCCTGTGAAAGACTCATCTACTGAAGAATGTCATGAGAAGCAAGACATACTAGGTGTTAAAAGCACAAATTTTGAGCCGGTCCTGCCTGAGGCGAGAACTCTGAAACCTGAAGCTCAGAAATCTGGTGACAAAAAGTTTAGATCACCTGTTAAACCTGCATCGGACTCTGCTGCTGCTGAAAATCTGCAATCAAAGTCCCCTATTTCCCAGTCACCTGGCCTCACAACTCATAAACAGAGTTCAATTGTAAATCATGGTATTGGGGCTGAAACAGTTGATGCTGATGTGAGGTGTTCATCAAAGACTGATGATTTGCATTCACCTAAGACAGGAAAGAAATCACAGGTATGACCATATCTTGATGTCATCTCTGCCCCGCCCTCTAATCTATTAAAAATTTTGAAACTGTTGGCCCTTCTCAAAATCACTACATTGGATCGACCTAAGTCGATGACCCAACACAAGCCAACTGAAGCGTAGTTGTTTGATCTTGGGTAGGAGTTAAGGAAACTTGATTCATACGAAAAAGGGCTTGTATTCATCTTTCAGTTTAACATAAAACAGATTGTCAACTAGCTGGGCAGGTTAGATTTGGCCTACAACTTGATGTATTGGGTTAATCTTGATATTTCTAAATCAGTTAATGCATTGAGGGAAATGAAAAGATCAAGGGACAACAATTCAAAAAACGAAGTGAGTGTCATGCATGAAAGAACCTGAGATAGGCCAAATTATCCTGGCTCTTTCCACTAGCAAATTACGTTGTCTGCATCCACAATTTTTCATCAGTAACAGTTTTCTAAAAAATATGGCTTTTCAAATTCTAGTTAATTTTCTTGAGCTAAATAAGAAATTTATGATAAAATAAAATAAATAAAATAAGAAATTTGTATGGTTCGAGGGCAGTTTGAGTCTGTAAAGAATAGTAATTAAATATAGATTCTTGATAAGAGTAGTATTAGAACCAGTAGTTGATCTGGAAAATTTCGCATCTTGTACCAGCTAAACTCTCCTTCAGTGTCAAGGAAGCCACTGCAGCCTAATGATAAGAAATATCATCGCGAAGAAGATTGCTGGTCCGTGGCCTCATCGTATCCTCTTTGTACATTTGAGTCTTTACTTTCTTTAAAAATATATATTTTAGAAAGTTCTGCAGTCATTTTGATGTTGTCTTAGTATTGGAAATATCCTTAGCCTTGCATAGAGCTGCAACCTCTGTGCGGACAGTCAAATCCAGGATTACTGTTCCAGTAGCTCCCACATTTAGATGCTATGACCGTGCCGAGAGACGTAAGGAGGTATTTTCTTCCTTTAATGTTGTATGATGTGTAGCTGATTCTCAATCAGTAGCTTTTGAATTGCAGCACGTTTCGAATTCTCTATCCTAAAGTATCTTCCTTTTTCTAGTTTTACTCAAAGTTGGGGGAGAAACACCAAGCTTTGGAGGCTGAGAAAATTGAATATGAAGCAAGAACCAAGGTATTTTTTTCCCCTGCACATTTATTGGACCTTTTTGTGAGATCATTTCTTTTTCTTTCAAATTGCAACTCAAACTTGTTCTCATGTTTTCTTTTGTCCATTTTAAATTCTAGGAGGAAGAGCAAGAAGCTATAAAGCAGCTTAGAAAGAGCATGGTGTATAAAGCGAATCCTGTTCCTAATTTTTATCATGAAGGACCTCCGCCCAAAGTTGAATTGAAAAAGGTATTCTGAGTTTATCTCTTCCATTTCTTATGCGCTTAGAGAAGTGAGTTCTTAAGATATTACTGAAGATAGAAAGTTTGCTAAAATGACATACATGTGACCAAACAACCAAGAGTAGATATCTAAGGGACTCATTAAACTTTTCTGGAAAACTTCAACCACTCCCCTTACAAATTACCCTGTCTTCACAGACACCCTTGCATTATTTGAAATTTCACTAACACTTATTATCAGTGCTTGTCTGATAACGACAAGAAGGAAAACCACATTTTTACTTTACTTATTTGCACTTAAATTTCATATTTTACAGTCTACAACAGCCTCCCCTCTCTCTATCGTGGCAAACATTGAACCAGTGTCTTTTGTCTGCTTTGTTCTCCCTATCTCTTTCGCAGAAAGCATTGACCAAAACCACCACAAATTGACATATGTCTCTCTCACACACAGACCAAACAAATCGGAATAAATGTCTTCTCTCAAGTTTAGACATGCTTACTGTTCTACTTGTAGGTAGTTAATGTTTACTTGTGCATTCTTTTGTTGTAGCCCTGTTATTTGAGACAGAGCAATGCACAATTTAGCAAACATTTCTTAGACAAATAGGATTTATGGTTAATTTGACTGGATTGCAGTTGCCAGTGACTCGTGCCAAGTCACCAAAATTAACCCGGAGAAAGAGTTGTGGTGATGCTGTTAACTCGTCTGCAGTTGAAAAGGGAGTTTGTGCGAGGGCAACCCGTCACAGCATTGGCATTTACAAAGAAGGCAGTACTACAACCAGCAGTCCCAAATATAAGGGTCAGTTCAGTGGACGGAATGTTAATGGCACTAGCAAAGTTAAGGACAGTCCCAAACAGGCAAAGGAGTCATCAAAAACAACTCCTCGTAAAGTCACTGAGCAGAGGAGTGCTGATATTGCAGTTCAGTCCTGAATGGTTAGTGTTTTTATTATTATTTTTTATTTTCCCCTTTTTTCTTTTGTAGCTGGAGAAAGTTACCTGAATTTCCTTACTATCCATTTGGGTGTTTTGGAAAAGGCTAATGGACTTGGTGTTTCTGTTCTGTAATGACCTGTTGAAATGGTGTCAATTCCGAATTGTATAGTTTGTGTAATTTATTTTGCGACATAGATGAGATTCCCTTCTAATGGGAAACATTTTGTTCCATCATATAATTACTATATTACACATCTTGCTGGTGTTGGTTGTTTGTTGGCTACCCCTGGAACGAGGAAACTGGATTTCTGATTAGATGGACCCATAGCCAATATGAGCTCAAAGCTTCCTTCTAAACTCCCAGAACTTTCTTTGTAGTACCTCTTTAAAAATTCTACTTGTGAAGGAAAAAAGAAAAGGGTTGGGTTGTATAATAGTATTTCTCCATTATTTGATTGTATCGAAAGGGCGCAATGAATTCTTGCATAATCTCTGAGTCTTTTTAGTTCTGGTATGTCGAAATCAGTCCTGTTATTAAGCAATGGTTTCTTTGGAATATATGTGGATGCAAGACACTCTTATATTGCTGTGATATTAAATTGATGTTTTTTGCAAAGCTTTTAAGTTGGAGAGGGTTGGTTTGCGGAAACACAGTATTCTCTTCTTGTTTAAAAAAAAAATCATTCTCTTCTCTTCGCTTCTCTCTGCCTGCTCTGTGTCTGTCTTTCACACACACAGAACACTTGTTTTGACATTGATTTTAAATTTAAAGAAATAGAGAATCATTGCCTTGAGAAGGCAAAAAGACATAGCCTGGTATCTATCAACATTATCAAGGTGTTAGTACTTTATTTTTTCATAGGATTACGTTAATATTATGATGTTAATTTTATGGTAAATTATAAGTCTAATGGTTGAATCACTAAACCATTGATCCGGTCTCCTTGCCAATTCGATTCTAATAACATGTTTATTACCAATGGAATCTAGTAAGGCCAAGAAAAAGGATAGAACGCAAGTATTTAAGCCTGTCGATGGGCTATCAAATTAAAAAAAAAAAAAAAAACTAGGAGTTGGTGCATTAGAGGCAGCTATTACCCTCTTCGACTTGCCTATTCCCACTCCAACAGCTCCTTTCGGCTCAAAATTAGCCCAATCAAAATTCACTTTCATTAAACCTCTTGTATAAAAATAAAAATAAAAATACCCCTCCCAATTAAACTACTATATTCCTATGCAAAATAAATTATCTTGTAAAAAGTGTTATAGACTCCATGTTTAAAGAGTTAATTTAGAAGCATGGATGTCAAGTTGATGGAGTGCCTAGGAATAAGAACAACAACTATAATTGGCATTTGCTCCAACCTAAGTGATGAGTAGAGTCTCGATCCCACAAAAAATTATTACTAATAATTTTCAAGTATTAATTTTATATCAATTCGATTTTATTTAAATAATTGGAATTAAACTATGAAATTACTAAGTTAAAATTAAATCTAAATTTACTGTACAAGAATTGATTTCACCGAATAAAAGAACTTAAAATTATAACTTCCCTTAATGCTTCGTATAAATCTTTTCAGTTAATTAATCGAAATAAGTTGTAATCTTATTTTGAAGAAAAGAACACATCAAACGACCCAAAAGCTTAGGGCAAATCCAATACCCATGCCAATGTAGAACTAAAACACCTCAGACTCATCTCCATCTTCACCATGTGTTGAACCTTGACATTCCTCCTTTTTTGTGCAATATATTGGGAGATGCACTCCACAAAGTCCAACATTACCAATGAAGCTCGCTTTGCCAAGGCTATGAAGCCGGGTGCTTGAAGGTCTCCTTCCCGAAAGTAATTGTAGGATAAGTTCAAGTAATTAAGAGATGTCAAATTTGACATGGTTTGAGGAATTTTTCCAGAAGGATAGTTTTTTGAGAGATCCAGAGATTCCAATGATGACATTGCCCCTATATTCTCTGTTAGCTCTCCAATCAAACAATTATAAGAAATGTTCAAAAAAAGTTGGTGAAATAGATCAAGTATCTCAGCAGGAATGGATTCAGAAAAGTTATTGCTTGAAATGTCTATGCTTCTAACCAGTTTAAGAATGCTCTTGTATTCATATTCTCGCCCTTTTGTGACCAACCAAACACTTTCTCTGGTCAATTCAGAGTCAGTGTTATATTTCACAACATGAAAATCCGAAATAGTAGCCATCGTGCTCAAATTATTAAGACATTCTGGTACAGAACCCGATAGACTATTATCCGCAAGGTTTAGTATTATAAGAGAAGAAAGATGGCAGAAATTTCCAGGGATATTGCCATTAAATTTATTGAATCTCAAACGAAGAACCAATATATTTGTCATTTCACTTATCCAACTTGGTATGACTCTTGTAAACACGTTTTCACTTAAATCAATGATTCTCAAAGATGTGCAGTTAAGCAAAGAGAAAGGTATATACCCAGAGAAACTATTTTCTTGCAAGTGCAATGATTTGGGTTTACATAGAGAACCAACTGAGTTAGGAATTTCACCAAACAGGTTGTTGCTTCCCAAGTTTATGTGGATTAAAACAGGCCAGTACATCCAGCAAGAAGGAAGTTCACCTGAAATGAGGTTATTTGATGCGTCTAGGACCTTCAAAAGATTAATTTTGTTTGCTTGATAGAACATGAAAGAAGAAAAGTATCCAAAAAGAGTATTATTTGCAACATTTAACACTTACAACGTTTGTTGACAAATACGGTAGTGAACTCTTGAAGTGATTAGATCTTAGATTTATGAAAACAGAATTCAGTGAAATGGTATATATATCACCACCAATCTGGTTGTCAGAGAGGTTATGGGATGTATGCAACAATAAATTCAATAAATTTTTAATCTGCATAATAAACGAGTCATAATGGTTGGGGTTAAACTTATTCACTCGTGAAATAATTTAAACTATTGATATAAACACATACTAATATACACAAAACAAAGGGGTAATTATTGAAATGAAACCCCAAATCATGACCAATATAAAGCTAGATTAACAATTTATACTTGGAATTTGTACATCTCCTATGGGGGAATACCGATCCTTCGAATATCAATCCACAAACTCAAATAGAACGTGTGTGTGTGTGTGTGTGTGTGTGTGTGTTAGCACACAAATTGCTCAATATTATAAACTCCAAAACGATCAATTTAAACATATAGGAGAAAATCTATAATATTCATAGAACCAATTAAGCCAGGCTAGAATCGCTCTGAGTACATCTCAACACGAACACAAACTTAAGACTAACCAAAAAGTACAAGAATTACATGCCAAAAGCCACTCCATAACATCATTACTACTTCCAAATCAGACAACAGTCATTGTAAACATATGCATATATCACCAACAAAACACAGCCAAATTCAAGACAGTTCGAAAGTACATCTCCTTTCCATAACCTTTCTTATGACCTACAAAATTGTTAAAGATGAGCCATCACCCAATAACGAAAAATAATATTCAAAGTTCCAATTCAAATTCTATGCAAAGAACAAAGGGAATGATGTCAGTGATGCAATTCAATGACACAATCCCACAAGAAGTATGTATCTCAACATATCAAATTCCTCAAGAAATATCCAATCCACATTCTATCACATCGTTTGTGGTTTCATTGTCCATTGTTCATTAGGGGAATGCTTTGCTAGTTTTAGAGACATACTTAGATTTAATTGTGAGAATTGTGAAAGAAAATGAGGTGATCAGGTTTCTATGGGCCTAAAAACACAATTAGATTTAATTAGACATAAATTTAGAAATTTTATTTATACCTTAAAAACATAATTAAGCTTAAATAAAATTAATGCTTTGCTTGATACGATGAAAAAAATGGAAAGGTGAAAAGTTAGAGGAATAGATAAAACATCATGTTTGGTAAGAAATGAAATAGAAATGATGAAAAATTAGATAGAATATCTGTCATTCAAACTACTAAAATCAATCCCTCCAACTTTTAGAGGAAAAGTAGATGAAAAATTAGTTATGTGTTTTGAAGAATATGCTATCTACCTATGTTTTGAAATATATGCATACATTATATTTATCTATTACATATATTGTATATATTAATTTCATACATAAATATAATGACAAAATATGCATCTATAATTTTTCTATTGTTTCACTATTTCATCCTACCAAACACACAAAAAAATCAATTATTTATATTTTTCATCCCTCTTACCAAACACAAAAGAGAGAAGAAAGAATTCCTCCCTTGAAGAATAAAAAATATATCACTTTCATTTTTTATTCTTTCATTTTTTTTTATTCACCCTACCAAACATGCTATAAGTTTAACAATTATTATTAGGCCCTAAGCAGCCATTTTTAATGGCATAGCATAAGGCGGGCACAGATTAAAGAATCTGAGGCACCCAATAAGTTAAAAATGAAGAATCTTAAAAATTTTCAAAATAATTCTTTGCCCTATAGTTCCGCTGTGATCACTGTAACACTAGATTTTTTAAATCTATTTCCTGGATTATGAACTGGGAACGAAGGGTAATGGTATGACCATGTTTGTAGGTTTGAAACTTTGTTAATTTGAACAACAATTTTTTTTTTTTTTTGCAGTATCATTGTTTCAATCATTCTTGACTATAATTTTTTTTTGTAGTATGTGATACCATGTTAACGAAAATTACATATGAGGATTAATGTAGCAAAAGATGACAGATTATAAAGTGCATAACTTTGATATATATAGGAACAAAGTAGCAGTTGCAACATGAACAAACACTATTTGGAAGGCTAAGAACTATGATGCATTACCTATGAAGACGATGATGCATTCCACTATACGTCATTGAATTTCATGCGGAACCAGTTCACCTTTAGCAGTGCTGCCACATAGATCTGATCCTTCTGTTAATCAAGGAACTTGAAATATGCATGCCTCCAACTCCTTTTGAAGAAAAGAACAACACAAACTCCCCAAAATCCCATGGCAAATCCCATACCCATGCCAATATAGAACCAAAACATCTCAAACTCAACCCAATTTTTGTGAACAGGTGTTGAGCCTTGAGATTCGTCATCTTACGAGCAATTTATCGGGAGAGGCGCTCCACAAAGTCCAGCATTTCCAATGAAGCCAGTTTCGTTAAGGCTCTGAAGTTGGGTGCTTGAAGGTATTCTTCCCGACAAGTGAGTGTATGATAAGTTTAGGCAATTAAGAGAAGTCAACCTAGACATGCTTTGCGGAATTTTGCCAGAAAGATTGTTTTGGGAGAGATCCAGACATTCCAATGTTGTCATCCCCCCAATATTCTTTGGTATCTCTCCAACCAAGTGATTATGAGACATATTTAAGAAACACAATCGAGAAAGATCAAATATTTCAGCAGGAATGGATCCAAATAAGTTATTGCTTGAAAGGTCTATGCTCCTCACCATTCTAAGAATGCTACTGTATTCAGATTCTCTCCCCTTTGTGACCAACTGAACATTTTCTCTATACGGTCCATAGTCGAAAGAATATTCCAAAGGCTCAAAATAAACATAATCTGGAATGTCTACTGTAGCCATCCTGCTTAAATTATTGAAACATTTTGGTATCAAACCTGATAGGCTATTATTTGCAAGGTCTATTATAAAGATAGAAGAAAGTTGACAGATTTGTGAAGGAATATTACCATTAAATTTATTAGATCTCAAACGGAGAACCAATAAATTTGTCTTTTCACCCAACCAATTTGGTATAGTTCTTGTAAACTTGTTTTCACCAAAATCAATGAATCCAAAGATGTGCAATTAAGCAATGACGAGGGTACATATCCAAAAAAATAATTATTTTGCAAGCACAATGATTTGAGCACAGATAAAGAACCCATTGAGTTAGGAATTCCACCAGACAGGTTATTGCTTCCCAGGTTTAAATGTGTCAAAGTTTGCCAATACACCCAGCAAGAAGAAAGTTCACCGGACAAGAGGTTATCTGATGCATCTAGGACCTCCAAGTTATTTTTGCTATTCCTTTTACTGCATAGGAAAGATGAAATGTCACCGCAAAAAGTATTATTTGCAATATTCAGCAGTTTAACATTTTTCGTCAGATGTGGTAGCTCACCCTCGAAGCGATTAGAGCTTAGATTGATGAAAGTAGAATTAAGCAAAATAAAAGATAAATCACCATGAAGCTGGTTTCCAGAGAGATTGATCCATTGTACACGTGAAGCCAAGTTCCAAAACCAATCTGGAGCTATTTCAGAAATTTGCGTGTTTGACATGTCAAGCATCTCAACAAGTGTTTGTGTTTGCAGCCACGCAAAAAATTTTGGACCCATCTTACAGGAACTCATTAGAATATATTTGAGTTGACAAGGAGGAATCCAATTAGAGCTTACACCGAAGGAAAAATTGTTCTCAGACATGTATAATACCTCTAATTTTGAGAGCTTAGCAAAATGCTCTTCTGAAACCGCACCTGTTAAGGAATTATATCCAGTGTGTAACTCCTTCAAATTTGAAAGAAGCCCCAAATTCTTTGGAAGATTCCCACTTAATTTACTATCAGAAAGAGATAAAACCACCAAGGACGATAAGTTTCCGAAAGATGCAGGAATAGGACAATAAAAAGAGTTCAGATCAAGGGAAAGACGTTTCAGGTATTTAAATTGTCCCAGCCACTCTGGGATTTGTCCGGTAAATTTATTCATGATTAAAAATAGATCACTTAGCTTCGAAGATTTGACAAGGTAATTGGTATTTCACCTTGTAATGAATTATCGCTTAGATCGAGATGTAGAAGGCTTGAACTGAGATTAACTTGCCAATTTGGCACTTCATCCTTGAAAAGATTACTAGAAAGATCAAGGACAGTAAGAGATGTGAAATTGACATTACCAAGGGATGGGTACATGCTTTCAAGCCCACAACCGGACAAGTGTAGTTTTGAGAGAGAGGGGAGCGTACTCATTGCTTGAAGCCAGTTGATTTCTTTGCCGAATTCAACTCCACTCATGTCAAGGTACTCCAATGAATTGAGACCAGAAATCCAACTTAGATTATCCACGAAAATCTCGCCATCACGTTCTTCCACATGAAGATAACGTAATCTAGAGAGATATCCAAGCTGATGAGGAACCAGCCCCTTGAATACAGTACCTGAGAAGTTAAGAGATATCAGGCTGTTGATGGAACCAAAAAAACTTGGAATATGAGTCCCTCCGAAGTCGTTCCAACTTAGGTCTAAGTAGCTCAGAAATTCTAATTCGAGCAAAGAAGGATTAATCTTGCCTCCCAACATGAACATCTCATGAGAACTAATGTCATCAGTATCGTAAGGATTTCCGAGTTTGAGCGTAACGACTCGACCAGTAACGTTATCACAGTAGACTCCTGTCCATCGGCAACAATCTTGTTGGACTGACCAAGATGAGAGCCTACCTGATACATCAGTGAGACCATTTCTGAAACTTAGAAGGGCTCTTCTCTCTTTTTCAATACAACGGATGTTTGTATTTGATGATTCTGAATTGCCCACAAAGAAGAAGATAAACAAAAGAAGGGCCACAATTGTAATAGAATTGTTCATAATCATGTAGCGTGCTAAGATTAGATTGAACACAGAGCAAGTCTTTAAAGGAAAATTGAAGAGCTTCCCCCACCCCACACTTAAAACAAAAAGACAAGAAGACAAGAAGGTTCTGCATGATTTCACAAGTGAAGGTGTGGTTGTCCTTCGTCGTGGGTCATCGTTGACATTGATTTAGATTTTTCTTCCTGTCCATAATCAAACACTAAATCGAATTTGATGGTGTACAAGACACGTTCATGCACAATCAACCGAGTGTTCGATGCACCGGGAGTAAATGAAAAAATTAATAAAGTAATTAATGACAAAAAAGATAAATATTTGATCAACACACAAATATATATTGGTTCGATCACAAGAACTACTCCACTTTTGAAAATGATAACGGTGGTTGAAATTTTTTATTAATAAAAAAATGTGTGAGAGAGGGAGAGAGCAAAGGTGACATCTAGAATATGTTAGGTAGCTATGAGAGATATAAATTGTATAAGGTTGTGTGTAGGGAGATGTGTTGAGAGAACTTACAATTTATAGACACAGAACTTTAGTTAATTAAGGCGATTACTATCCCGATGATTGCTGCCTACGTGCTCTAATTTTTTTAGATTTTTTGGGCCGTAGAATGGGTTGAATCCATAAACTAGATTTAACGGATCCTTTTAACTAATCTAGGCTCATTTAATTTATTGGGTCTGACCAATTAAATCTGGACTCATTAGAACTAATACCACATTCTTAAACAAAAAAACAGCTTTAAAAACCTACATTACCTAGACAAATACAAATAGAGGGGTTGTGGGGGGGGGGGAGAAATGGTACCAAGAAAGGGAGAGGTGGGTGAGTCTTAAGCAAATGAGCAATGCTACATAAACTTAAAAACTATACTTGATAATCTCAACCATTGATTTCACTGTAGGTCCCAGCATTTATTGGGACCTACTACCTATTCAATGGTTGAGATTATCAAGTCAATTTTTTAAGTCTAGTTTTTAAGTCTATCTAGCATTACTCTAAGCAAGAGCAATGCTACATAGACTTAAAAACTAGACTTGATAATCTCAACCATTGATTTCACTGTAGGTTCAGCATTTATTGGGACCTACTATCTATTCAATGGTTGAGATTATCAAGTCAATATTTTACTCATCTTCTGCATGAGGAGATGAGTAATGGAAGAGATTTGGAGAAATACATGACTGTGTGTGTGTGTGAGAGAGAGAGAGGGAGAGAACCTATATAGAAGTGGGAGAGATGTTGGAAATTGGATCGGGTTAGGACTCGATCCATAATCCATGCGCCGTCCAAATGGATAATGAGTAGTTGGATTACAATAGGAGTCTATTTAATTTATCCAACTTGAAAGTTGGATTGGTTTGGGAGTTAACAGTCCTGTGTGGATTAGACTTAATCTCTTGCCTATATGAAAAGGAATCATTAGCTTGGCAAAAATACAATACCTTAGATACAACATATTCAAAAAATATTACTCTTTCTCTTGAGACGAGTCACTAGGATTTGGATAGTATGAGATTTGTTAATTCGACTTTGGTTTGAGATCAAGTACCCCGAATACTCATAAGCATTTATATGATAAGCATGTTTTTTCTTCATTTTTCATGCTTAATTCCAATAAATTAATGGTTATGCGCATCGAGAGTGTCAAGACAAAGGGAATTATTGAACAAAGTACCCAACGAATTATCAGTCTGTTATTTGGAACTATTCAAATCCGGGTTTTTGACAATTGAATCAGATTAAAAAGTTGATTGCAAAATTGAGAAAGAAATGAATTGTTACCATAGTACAAGAAAAATGTATGTAAACTTTTGCTCGGTGTGGCTCTTCTCTTACATTGCTCTTCTTCTTCTTATGCCTCTTCTCGGTGTGGCACTTCTCTTACATTGCTCTTCTTTTTCTTCTTATGCCTCTTCTCGGTGTGGCTCTTCTCTTACATTGCTCTTCTTCTTCTTCTTATGCCTCTTCTTGCAATCAACCTATGCCTAAAATCTTTTACCCATCTCTTCAAATCATGTCCCTTCAACCCCAAACCAACACAAAGAGCACAACAAAAGAATCCTGAAGTCCAATGATTTACTCCTCCTTTTGAACCATTAAGTGAAACCCCAAATAAAATTAAACTCAGAACCCCCAGAAATACAGTACCGTCTATTTCTTTCCCCAAAATCAACCACAATCCCAGACCACATACCAGGACAAATTCCATAAACTCTAATCTTTTCTTCTTTTTCCTGCCCCAGCCATCAAAGCCTGACCATCCAAAACCCTTCCGAAACCCGAATCCCCCTCCATTTCCACCTCCAAATTCTCTTATCATCATATCCAACGGCTCTGGTAAGACGTTGAGCTTTGACGCAATGAAATGGACAGCATTGAGCACAAGTTTTATAGATCTTTGAGAATCAGATCCCCTTCTGCTGTTTCTTGAACAAATAATTGGTTTTTCCATATGGGTTTGAAGAAAATGCGAAGGTAATAGCGATAACGAAAGCAGAGAGTGTGGATTGAGTGGAGAGAGATTGGAGGGTTTGAAGAATAAAGCAGGCTTATTGACAGAAAAGCTGTTGGTCATAGGAAACTCCATCAAAAATTTGAATTGAATCAAAAAAAATGACGTCTTAGAGGAGAGAACGGAATTTGATTTGAAGGGGCTTCTGCAATGTTTATCTGCCCATTCTTGTTTCTCTTCGATTGATGAAGAGGATAATAAAGGGATTGTTGTGCCGGCCAGCTCTTTAGTTTTGAATTTCGGACCCCCGCTCTCTTTCTAAAGTGCAACTCGGGCGGAATGGGATGATGGAGAGTAGAACGTCGGGTTCAATTTAAATTATAAAACCCGCAATCTCAGTTTAATTTGACTTGAATTTAATCTCAATTTTATTTTTAACTTGAGTACTGTCCACCTTTAAAAAAAATTCTGATTGAAGCTGAGATATAAAACTTGATTCTTAGTTACAAAATTTAAGTTAAAATTTGGCTTCAATTCTCTTCGATATTCAGCTAAGCCTAAATTTGATTTTGAGTTATACAACTCAAATTAGAACGTGGATTGAAAACAAATGCATTTATTTGCATTCGTCTTTGGTTGGATTGCGAGAATTCGAAACTCAAATATGTGATAGGTCCGACTAAATCAAACCCAAATTACAGATGTAGATCAAAGTCAGGTACTAGAAACTTAGTCACAATTTCAGTCCACTGTCCTCCTAGTCTATTACTAGCGCACATAGGGATCTCTATTTTAGAAAAAAAAAATTGTGGAATATAGTCATCGGGTGAATGTCGCTAACTTCATGGAATCACCTCGTCTATTACGGGAATCTTGATTCTGTTAGCTATCTTTTTCAATTGTCATTGATAATGGATCCGAGTGATTAAGTGAAAAATATCAATAGTCTAAAAGTAATTTGCCCAAAATTATATCAGTTTTCACTATTACTATTTATCTAATATTACAGTTAAGAAGTTGAATTCTCAACTTATAAAAGTATAACAACGGTCAAAATTAATTTAATTTTTATCTATTTTGATCCAATGGTACAAAATTCTTCCCAAAAATTTTTTGCCGCTCGAAAATATCAATTTCTCTGCACGACCTCTAATGTCAGACAACTCATTCAACACACTCTCTAATGTCAAATAATTCCATCAATCCACATCTACCTCTCTTTTTTATTTTAATTTTAAATTACATAATTTAAAAAACTAAACTATTATTTAAAATATAAATATTACAAGATCACTTTGATTTTTTATATTTCATAATGTCTTTATACATGGATTTATTGCTAGTATAATTTATATATTATACTACTAATAAAAGACAACAAAGTTGGAAAATTTTTAATTTTCAAATATACCCCTAAAAAATTTAATAAAATCGTGATACTTGTAACATCACAATAAACTTTTAGGGGTCGTTTGGTAACGTTTTTTGTTTTCGTGTCTTCAAAAAAATCAAAAACAGAGACAATTTTTGTCTCTGTTTTGTGGTAAATATTGAAACAGAAAACATGTTTGAGAGTCATTTGTGTCTGTTAAATTATGAGAATAAAAATAAAAAAAAAACATGTTTGGTAACTATTTCAAGTATTTAACCACGAATAGAATTGCAGCAAGGCTTCTTAAAAAATCACAGAACTAGCAAACCCCTCATACCAACAATAGCTTCAGGCCATCCAGTAGGCAATCCTCGTTGATACTGTCTCCATAACAAACCAAAAACAAAACTACAAAGGCATATTCACCTAAAAAACTACAAAGGAGAAGTCTTACTATAACAAGAAGATCCTCTTTGTGATAAACATATACTTCCAAGTAAAATGATTCACACCATTCAATCCTAATTACAAGACACACAGACACTGCACATTGCACTTTCCAATCTCCATTTAAACAGGTCACTTTAATCCCTAATACACCAATGATTAAATCCAATGCGCAATCTCAGCAAAGTGAATGGTAAGCAACTAATGACAATCATAGTACATGGAACCAGTTAACAATCCCTACACTATACCAAAAACCAAGGCCTTCTTTTTCCTTAGAACAGGCAGCATGCACTAATCTTGATGCAACAATAGCTTCCCAGCAATAGACAAAGAACCAGTCTGAACAGCATCTCCAATCTCCATTTGAACATGCCACTTTAATTCCTAATACACCATTGATTAAATCAAACGACTGTCTTTCTTTTCCATTTCCACTTCCAATTCCAATTTCAACACACAAGAGACAGACAATCAGACACATACTCAGCACACTAACACACACATGCGCACACACACTAACACACATACCCACAAATCGACACACATAAGCCCACACACACACACATATCTGAGCTAGATCTATGTATATTTATGCATATATATATACAGATCTATGTATATATATGCATATATATACACAAATATATGTATATATACATTTTTATATACATACCTTCACAGCAACCTTTCAGCTCGATCAACAGACGGTTTCGTTGAAGAAGGCAGCAACGAAGATTGATTCGTTCAAGCGGACATGAAAGCTTCATTCCATTTGTGCATATATGTACAGATCTGTGTGTATATATAGAGAGAGAGCGAGGAGATGAGATAAGAGAGGGAGAAAGAGAAATGGCTTACCTCTCCGTTGGTGAGAGAGAGGAAAGGAGATCGTTGCTCCTCGTCGATGACGGTAAGAGAATAGAGAGAGTGAGGCAGCGATGGAGAGAAGAGAAGAGAAGAGAGAGAGGCAGCGTGAAGAGGAGAGAGAAATGAGTGGGTTTAAATAGTTTTACAAAAAATACTATTTTTTCTACTAAAGAAGTTTGAAACCCCGATCTCATTAATTCTCTTTAGCGCATATTTTTGTTTTGCTTGTTTCCTGAAACACAAATTTTTTGTTCCATTTTTTTGTCTTTGTCTCGAAAACAACTGATATAAAACAAAAACAAAAATAGTACCCCAAATGTATTTTTGTTTTCATTTTTGTCAAAAATTGAAAATAAAAACGCTAAACACAAGACAAAGACAGTTACTAAACGAGCCCTTAGTTTTTCTTTTCTTGTTGTTTTTGTTTTCATTTTATGGGCAAAAAAAAAACAAACAAATGCGCGAGTTTGAAAGGGATTTAATAAGGTTTGGACTTCGATCATCCTTAGCAACAAAAGATGAATTTTTTTGCTTGACTATAAAAGTCATCTCTTTCTGTCACCCCTTCTCATCTCTCTCTCTGTGTGCC
>CM042189.1:10647100-10685506 GCA_023539305.1 Ilex asprella
AAAAAAAAAACTTTATAATTTTTTAAATATAAATTACTACCAAACATGTTTTATATTTTTAATTTTTATCACAAAAAAAATTATTTTATTTTTTTTAATAAAAAAACATAAAAACAAAAATATTACCAAACGCACCCTTAAACTTCTAAATCAATAGTTTAGCCTTTAGACTTCTAATTCATTACCCATGCTCTTGAAGCCTTTATGAGGATCATCATTCCAGTAGCCATAACGGCAAGCTTTGCCCCACCAGCTCCCCTTATATTTGCTTCATATCTTCAATTTGTAATGTGTGCTCCCTTTACTTGTTTAGTTAATTCTATAGAGATCGTAGAGCTTGTCTGGCTTCTTGTATGTGATATGATTGTTAGATGACAATATTTGTGCAACTATTACATTATAATTTTCATGCATAAATTATATTTCCTCCTCATTTTACTTGTTAAGATTGTCTTATGTGGATCTTCTTGTCCACCTCAAGTTTGGAAATTCTTGAGGTTACAAGTATTGGCAAATGCAAAAAGGGTTGTTATGGTGGTTGTTGCAATTTTGATGTTTAGGAATTTTATTGGTAATAGATTCTAACAAAACTGCTGAGATACACATTCAGAGTGCGTTTGGGATGACTTATGAAATCCCATAAGTACTTTTTCAATAAGTGTTTATCAAAAGTGTTTTATAAGAAAAACACTTTTATTAAATAAGTATTGTTTGGATATTCAAAATAAAAAATGCTTAAATTAAAGTATTTTATAAAAAATATGTTTGGATGTAAAATTATTTATTTGTGTCACAATTGTTAATAACATTGAATGCACATTTGCAAACATACACTACACATACATTGATACACAAAAAAAAATATCATACACAAAAGTATTAGTAAAAGTATCATACGAAAAAACTTCATATTCCAACTAAGTATTATCCAGATCCGTAACACATACTTCAAAAAAATAGTTATGACTCTTTGAAGTCCAACTTGCTTTGTCTTTATCATTGCTAGAACTATCAGAAGTCATCTAAAGTAACATCACAAAGTACATAGACTATTAGCACAACCCATTTAATAATAATAATTAAAGTCAACAACTAAATTGAACAAACCCATATAATATTAGCAAAATTGATTGTTAAATCAAACTATAGGTTCATGTCAAAGCAAAATTGTTTCATGAAACCAAAAAAAAAAAAATTACAACTACCAATCTGTAAACTAAGGCACGGATAAACTGTCAATCAAAAAAAAATTTTGGGCATGCAATTTTATAGATTGAATCAAAAATTACAAGAATCAAAAGAATACAATTCTCAAATATACATTTTGACTTTAGTCCTTCAAAAAGCGTTGAAAGCATCTTCATTACTGCCATGGTACCAGACCTCCATCAACAAGCAGCACTCAGATGGGTTTCAAAAACAAGAACAACAACGATGCTTCTTAGACTGCTCCAAATGACATCATCGTCATTTGAGCATCAGCACGCATAACACTAAGAACCCCAACACCTTAACCCATGTCATCATAAACCAATGGCCTTTTAAACTGAACAACTGGCAAACCCCTAAGGTCTTGCAACAAAGTCAACTTAATCTCACTAGGCAAACACAGAACCAGAAAAATCAACAAAACATCTGATCTGAACTGCCTGATTTGCCAATCCATCAGCAATCCCATTTGCCTCCCTATACAGATGCATAATCTGGAAGTCCACATCTCTCAACACGCAATCATCTATAAGTTTAATTTTCAGTGTCAATGATCCAAGTATCAATACACATTAGAAAATAAAAAAGCTAAGACGAGTTAGTGTTGAAATTTCAAAAAGTAGATGGTGGGAACTGAGTTGGGGTCATGTTGCTTAAGCATATAGACATCACACACAAAATTTAAAACAATCATCACTACCATAACAAAGAATTACAACATTAAAATTAAAATTTGTGCTAAAATCAGAAGTAATAGTCCCAAGAACCAAAACTTGAGAAATGAAGTAATAATAGTCCTTTGTCAAAGTTCCAATTCAAAGAAAACTTAGGAGTTTTCCATATTTTACTTCCACTTATTAGAGCTTTTGTCGAGTTCATTCTGCTTGGCCATAAATCAAACAGTAGGTGGGTAGTGGACATAAAGATATCACAGATCTAATATGTAATGAACTCTCATAGTAATCATGAATCAAATAAAAATATTTTTTTCCCAAAAATCATTCAGTGATCTCTACAAATTTTGTCATAAATGTTACCAAAAATCCTCAAACGAATTATTGTAGAGATAATAGAATTCCTAACAAACAAGCAATTAATACATAAAAAAAAATTGAGATCAACCATGTGGCTTAAAACTTCATAGCAGTCAAGATGAGGACTTTTAAAATTCTATAACCCAAACGACAAATTTTCAAAAATTTGTCATGTTTTCTTTGTTTTCCTCTTTTATCAGCTCCTAAGAGAGCAAGAATGAAAACACATCATCGGATTAGAGCTTTTGCATCACAAACCTGTAAATTAGGTAAAAAAAAATTCAACCCCTTTTCCTCCCTTCAAACATACCCCATCCGAAATCAAGCAAAAAATAGAATTGTTGCTTTGTGATAATAGCCTTGTGAATTAGAAGCTATAAAATCACTTAAAATGAAGAGAGTGTACATCTATTGCAGTGGATCTTGATAAACAATAAACCAAAGATTCATGACAAAGGAGTCTACTTTTGGAGTCATTGATGGTAATACACTCTCGAGCGTCGTCGGTGATCGGCGAGGTGATTGAAGACGAGGAACGTTGGTGCGAGGATTGTTGGTGTGTCTGTGGATGTCGGGGAGGCAGGGGGTGTGATCGTGAAAAAAAAAAAGCATTTTATAAAAAGAAAAAAGTTATTTTTTTGACTCTACATATTAACTTATTTAAGTGTTAAAATTACTTTTACTTATTTAAAAGCGTTTTTAAGAAGTTATCACAAAGACTACTTTTTTTTAGAAAATGACTTATGGTAAGTCAAAAATATTAAAAGTACTTTTTTTTAAGTCATTCCAAACATACTATTATTGTTATTGATCTTGTTCTGTTCAATGAAGACCTTCCCTCTCTAAATTTATTCGAACCATTCGGTTTCTCTACCCGCATTCTATTGCCTTGGCTTCCATTGGTATATCGAGCTCGATAGAATCATCTTCAACAACACTCATTCCAAGTGTTTATTACTCAATTAAGAAGTATTTACTTATTTTTCAGTACATTCTTTAAATTAATCACCTTTTTCATTATGGAGAGTAATATATTGTCATTATAATCATTAATGGCTACTTATGTATTATATAGAGAGAGAATAACGCCGTCTGATTTTATCATCGTATATAAACAGTCAAAAACTCCACATTCATATGCGTCATTCACCTTCCTATCCACTTTTACCGTAATTCTCCACCTCTTTACACTCCATAAATTTCTATGATTCCGAATATAACAATTAGAAAAATGCAATATTGTCTGTAACTCACGTTCGTGCATAAGAACAGAAACAATGACTTATTATCAATGAAGATTGTTTCTCCGCCATTAACATGCCTTTATTTCTGTCTAAATTTTCACAGGAATCTGGCAAGGATAGTCAAGAAAAGAGGATTTATATCAAGGGCCTTCCTTGTTGCCGTTATTGATTGTGGACCTCAATGGTCAATTCATTTACTCCAAGTTAAAAGATATGTATCGGCTCTTACTACTTGACTTGGTTGGTTCCTTCTTTATTTAATATAAAGTTGGTTGGAGTTATTCATGAAGACAAAATTGCAAAATGGTTTGGCAGCGAAAACCATCTTAGCTGCACTGATTGTGCTGCTTTATTTACAAGAATATTTAATATCTCTGTGCGGTGAAAATGACTCGAACTTTTTTGTTTCTTATCGTGACAGTGGAATGCCTGTGTTATATGATCAATCAGGGTCTTGGACCCTCCAGGGCTTGTGGCTGAATTTCGTGCTTTCGCTGATGACACATCTGTTTTTTTTTTCTTTCGAAAGGTAAATTGTTGTATTAGTTTGCTCAATAAGTTGATGTATGAAAAATGCCCTTTCTAATACAATAGACACTATACATACTGTGAGTTAAGTAGTTAACTGAAAAAAAGAGGGAAAAAATGTGTAGTAAATGGCTATAAAGAGTCTGAATCCATTCATCAAGAGCCTGCCTATTTCCTCTATAGTAAGCATCACAAAAAGAACTCAAAAGGATAACAAAAGCAACACAATGACATGTTGACAGTGTGTCAATAGTGATATTGATCAAATGAGGCAGCCTTCAGTAGTAACCATTGGTGCACAATCAGTTCGTTGGCACCAGAGTTTCTAAACTATATGGATGCTAGCTTATCAAAGATTATTGTCTTGATGATATTGTTGTAAGAAATTTTAATGATTCGTACATGAAATTTAGAACACCTAATATTCAAGATTTATGTCATATACAAGATTTAGAACATACCTGTATGAGCCATAATACTCGATCTCTTGATTGCTTTCTTGAAAGGGCAAGGTCTTCCTCTCCTTCTTCAAGATCAATAGGCGGCTATCAATGGGACAAGCCAATTTAAGGTTATGAAGAGGAGAAGGGACCTAGCCTGTATTTATAATGAAATCTAATGAGCCCTCCCATTACGGGCCACAATTAGATTAAGGCCTACACTTAACCGCCTCAACCACACCAATTAAAAGATGTATATAAGCCCATCAAAATAGATCACTTAATAATATTGGACTCATCTCATTGGACCATAAATTCAGCCCGTTTTTCACAAACTAAAATTAACTATCAATTAATAGAAGTCCAATATAGGAAAAATTCTAACATTCTCCCACTTGGACAACATTAATTATAGTCAATAAAATATATATATATATATATATATTTTTGAAAAATGACTCTCGGGCTAATCAAACAAAACTCAATGTGGCCATAATAAAAATAATATGGTCCTAAGACAACATCTCAAACACAACCCGGTCCAATAAAACTATTATTTTCAAACCATGGCGGCCTTTACATCCTTTATTGACATAGGACCAATCCATGATTATAAAAAATAATAATTCTATTGACATGGATTAAGATGTGGTAGTGTAGCAAGAAAATAACATCTCAATATGTGATCTGATAAACATGTTATTTTCATTATCAGTCCTCCAAATGATTTCTCTATAACAACATGCTTCAACAATAAGCTAGGGAAATCCATTAGCTTCAACAATAGGCTAGTATGTTTCCAAACTTAAAATCACAAGATTTTCTCAAATGGTGTAATCGGAGACATACTCAATTGACAAAATAGTCATACTTAAGACATACACCAAGCCTTAAGATTTTGTATAAAATGGCATGTTATAAATGTGCACATATATAACATAGCAAAAGCATCAAGCTAACAATAAGGATAATCATCCAAATATTTATTATTCATCAAATAGATGTATCTCAACCATAATGAGTATCAAATATCACATATGGAATTAAATCAATACTAAAGTTATTAATACATAAATAAACTCCCACTAACCAAGTTCATCAAAAGACCCCAAAATACCCATGTTGTCAACATGTTTCTTAAAAATTACAGGTCTCAGTCCCTGGTTAAAGGATCAGCAAGCATTGATTCTGTATCAATATGTTTAATCACAATGTTACCTTTCTTCCCAAGATCCTTAACAAAAAGATATTTAATTTTCATATGTTTAGACTCACTAGAATGTTTGTTATTCTTTGAGAAAAACACAGCAGCACTGTTATCACAATAAATTGTTAGTGGCCTAGAGATGGAATCAACAATCATAAGTCCTAAATTAAAATTCTTGAGCCATGTAGCTTTTGTTGCAGCCCCATAATAAGCTACAAATTCAGCTTGCATAGTAGAAGAAGCTGTAAGAGTTTGTTTAACACTCTTCCATGCTATTGCTCCTCCAGCTAACATGAAAATATATCCTGAAGTGGATTTTAAATCATCTGGACACCCAACAAAATCTGAATCTGAGTAACCAATCACTTCAAGACTATCAACTCTCCTATAAACAAGCATGTAATTTTTTTTTCTTTGCAAGTATCTCATAACTTTCTTAGCTATCACTCAGTGATCTACTCCTGGTTTAGAAAGATATCTGCCAAGAACACTAACTGCAAAAGCAATGTCAGGTCTGATACAAACTTGTACATACATTAAACTGCAAACATCACTTGCATAAGATATATTCTTCATAAACTCCTCCTCAAGATCATTCTTAGGGCATTGACTTAAATTGGATTTATCACCTTTTACAACAGGTACATCACCAAACTTACAATTATGTATACTAAATCTTTTAAGCACTTGATCTATGTGTGCCCTTTGAGAAAGTCCCAATAACCCACGGCTTCTATCTCGATGAATCTGAATCTCTAACACAAAAAATGCTTCCCCAAGATCTTTTATGTCAAATATTTTGCACAACAATTGCTTAATCTCATGAAGTAAGCCCAAATTATTACTTGCAAGCAAAAATATCATCAACATAAATAACAAGAAAAATAAATTTGCTCCCACTGACCTTAAGATATATGCATTGATTCATCTTGTTCTCAACAAAATCAAGAGAACTTACTATCTCATCAAATTTCAAGTACCAAGTGTAGGACAATAGAACTAATATCCTTTTGAATGTTCTCGGTAATCTATGAAAAAATAACTCAAAAAAAAGGTTATAGATTTTTGACCTTAGTAGAATAACCCTAGACTTGAAAATAGTTAAGGCTTAATTGGTCCATTATTCAAAGGGTATTTATGAAACATATTTGCTAGAAACTCTATTAAGAATGTGTGAAGTCGTTTTAATGGCTTCTTTCCAAAGATAATCAAGTAAGTTATACCTACTCATCATGCTCTTCATCATGTCTTTAAGGGTGCAATTATGTCTTTCAGCCACACCATTCTGCTCGGGACTATCAGACATGGTATATTGGACAACAATCCTACAATCTTGCAAGTACTTGACAAACGGTCCCAAATGCTGCTCAGACACGTCATGTTTGCCATAATACTCACCACCACTATCAAACCTAACAATTTTGATGACTTTCCCTAATTGTTTCTCTATCTCAGTTTTAAAAATTTTAAACTTTTCAAGAGAATCAGATTTCTCATTAATTAAATAAATATATCCATAACGAGAGAAATCATCAATAAATGTAATAAAATATTTATTACCACACAAGGTACGTGAGTAAGGTCCACTGATGTCAGCGTGAATGATTTTTAAAAGATCTAAACTGCGAGTTACACTTTTCTTCTTAATCTTGGTTAATTTACCCCTAATACAGTCAACGCAAGTTTCAAGGTCTCCAAAATCAAGGGGAAGAAGAATATAGTTTTTTTTTATTTATTAATCTTTCCACTCTTTCTCTAGAAATGTGACTCAAACGTTTATGCCACAATTGTGAAGATTTTTCTTTAATGAGTGGTCGCTTAGATACAACATTCACAATATTTGAAAGATCATATTCATTATTGGTAGTCAAGCATATACTATAGAGACCATCTGATAAAACACATTGACCAACAATTTTGGAATTCAAAGACAAGAGTTTTACCTTCTTCTTTTCTAATCAAGACTTGAATCGAGTGCACTCATTTTTCTTATGACCTCTTTTCTTGCAAAAGTAATACTTGACATATTTAATGGCAGTCTTAGGATCTCCCACATTTTGACCAGTACCATGCCTTTTAAAATCCCGACCATTCTTTGGAGCATTATGATTAGATTTATTATTATTTCCTTGATACCGACCTTTGAAACTAGATTTAGACTGAGAAACAAATAAGACAGTTTCACTTTTTTTTTTTTTAAAGTTTTTCTTCCTCAGAATCACACTTGGAAATAAAGTTATTTATTGCCCAGGACTCATTTTGGGTATTGTAGGCAGTTTTGATTTGACTAAACTCAGGAGGCAAAGAGTTAAGGGTGTGATGAACAATGAAATCATCAGGAATAACAATTTTGAAAGCTTTGAGTTCGGTTTGAACATGGACCATTCTAAGGATCTATTCCCTAACACCACCTACATTGTCATATTTCATACTCGTTAATTCATTCATTAGACCCCCAGCTTCAGTCTTATTGGATACCTTGTATCTCTCTCCTACAGCGGTGAAGAACTCCTTAGCATTCTTGGTTTCAGGCAAGCCACTCATCAGGTGTTCAGAGATAGACCTCTTCATGGCAATTATACTCAACCTATTAGATTTCTCTCACTTTGCATAAAGTTATTTTTCATCAGGGGAACTCTCACTAGTAGGTTTAGCAGGTTCATTCTCTTTCAAAACAAAGTCTATGTCAGCAATTCTCAGGGTAAACTCAATATCTTGCTTTCATCTCTTATAATTAGAACCAGTCAAGATTTCAATGTTGGCATTATTACTATTCACAGCAAAAGAGATTGTTCAAGGCAACGAAAATATATATAGTTAGAAAAATTGGGCAATAAATGAATAAAATATGCTTTAAACATAATAAGTCATAATTTATTAAGAGAGTCTAAATACATCACTACAAACTCCCCTTTGGGCAGAGAATGCAATATTTTATAGGTCCTCTCTTTCATGAAACTAACCAATGAGAATGCTCAAGTTTAAAAAATTTATCCCCTTTGGACAGATAAACCTTCTAGACTATTGCACCTCTACCACAATGTTTCATGACATCTCTGAATTACAGTACACAACAACCCCCTTTGGACAGGTAATTGTATATTATAATTTAGAGACAATCCCGTAACAAAAGCATGAAAAAACCTATAAATTTTAATGAATAGACCACCTTGGTGGCAACCATCCATCTTAACTCATAGTATTTTTTTGAAACCGAGATATTTTTATGACCTTTTTAATTACAATACACAATAACCCCCTTTGAGCAGGTAATTGTATATTATAATTTAAAGATCATCCTGTAACAAAAGCATGAGAACAATCTACAAATTTCAATGAATGGACCACTTTGGCGGCAACCATTCATCTTAATCTATAGAATTTCCCAAACCGGGAATTGATAATAAATTGCCCAAAATTAAATATCATATGATCAATCAATATGAGGTATTAATCAATATATACCTCTATAGATCACCTATAATCAATCGTTGCATTCAAGTCTTAATTTTATTTTTACTATTAAAATTAAATATTTTAAATTCACATCTACCAACATTGAATGAATAATATGTAGATCATATAAAAAAAATATCATACAAATCACTAGGGACTAAAATTAGAATTGTACAAACACCGTCTATAATTATAACAATTCAATCAAAGTTAATTTAACATGAAAACAAATAATTTGTATGGATAAAGACACCATTTATTCATTAATATGACCCCATGTTATTAACATGAGTCATCTACAAAAAGATGATATATATTAATCATAAAAAAAATTAACATAAACATCATAATTGTTTAAACAAATTCTAATTTAATTTTTTTTTTTATAATTTTAATAATCACATCAATATCTATATGTATTGATGATAACAGCCGTCAAGTCTTTCAATTAGGGAAAGATGTTATTTTCTGTGTAACCTATTGACTGCCAAAACATAAACATGTATATATATATATAGCTATCAATAGTTTGACGGTTAGGAAATTCTCCACCACACAATTGCTTTGAAGAAAAAAAAAAACAGTAAACTTAAACTTTGATCAAAGGTAAGTTTTTTTTTTCTTGGCCGTAGTGGCTGCCAAACCATTCAAGAAAAACAGAATATCAATAGTTTATGTATATATATATAGTCACCTAATTAAACTATTCAAGTATAGCCACTGAATTATGCAGTCAAAGGTGACGGTTTGGAAACTATATAACTATATATAGTCACACGTTTCTGTTCTTTTCTTCTGCAGCAACAATTTTTTTTTTTTTTTTATGTACAGCCACCTTTGATGCTTTGAATAGAAAAGTGAAAAACAGTAACCTTGATCAAAAAATTAGCCTTTGTTTTTCAAACCGTTGACGACGATAAAAATTTGATGTCGTACGATCACAAAATATTTTAAGATCCAAAAAAATAGTAATAATAAAATAAATTGGGTTCTAAATTCATATACGATAGACTCTTATACCACATGTAAGAAATTTTAATGATTCGTACATGACATTTAGAACACCTAATATTCAAAATTTATGTCATATACAAGATTTAGAGCATACCTGTATGAGCCATAATACTCGATCTCTTGATTGCTTTCTTGAAAGGGCAAGGTCTTCCTCTCCTTCTTCAAGATCAATAGGCGGCTATCAATGGGACAAGCCAATTTAGGGTTATGAAGAGGAGAGGGGACCTAGCCTGTATGTATAATGAAATCTAATGGGCCCACAATTAGATTAAGGCCTACACTTAACCGCCTCAACCACACCAATTAAAAGATGTACATAAGCCCATCAAAATAGATCACTTAATAATATTGGACTCATCTCATTGGACCATAAATTCAGCCCGTTTTTCACAAACTAAAATTAACTATCAATTAATAGAAGTCCAATATAGGAAAAATTCCAACAATTGCAAGCCAAATAATGGAGGTCCTTGAATTGGTTTTTGTATTCCCTGTTGTTCCTTTCTCTCTAGAGGTCGGTTGTTCTAGATTGGGATAGTTTTTCTAGCCGTGATCAAGGTCGGATTTAATGGTTATTTCCTTTCTAATATGTGATTGTTGCTCTTAACTTTCTTTTCGAGATCTTGAAAGGTTAAAACTTGAGCAATTATTGGTCGAACGTGTTGTATGGGTTAATGTTACAAAAAAATAATAGAAGCAAAAGAAGAAAATTCTTCCATACCTACATACTTACAGCTTAGAAAGGCACATGCTATGATGAATCCATTACAAGTAGTCCATAAATGGCAAAGCTTATCATAGGTGTATGTTTTTGTGAGTGTGTGTGTGTATGAGAGAGAGAGAGAGAGAGAGATTGTTTACCTGGAAAAAGGTTACTGGTTTAAAATGCTGCAAATTGGCTTAATCTCAACATCTCTTTTTAAAATAGCAAGTCATCCGTTAAACTTCCAAATAGTACTAACAGAGGGTTCAATAGCTCTTGTGGATTATCCATATGAGTAACTCGGTTCTTCTTCACTGTGTTCAACTTTTTTTTTCCCCCACTTTTCCCCCGTCTCTCCAAAACTTTCTCCTCACCGGACCTGGATGATTCGAAAAAGCCCCCGCTCAAGGTAAAGATAAGACCCATGACAACACCATGTCCATATAATATTGAAAAATCAAGTATAAATACGAGATATTTCAAGCATGCAAAGAGGACATCTATGGGAAATGTTATTTCAATAGTTTTGATTAAGTAAATATTAAATTTCTTAATTAGATTTTGTAATATGGTTTGGGTTCAACCTATAATACACTTGAAGATGGTGAGTTGGACAAAGTTGATCACTACATAGAAGCAGTCGTAATGATGTTCTATAGATCTTCTGTTTTTGTGAGAAACATATTTAGTTATTGGTATGTACTAATACAAGATCACTTGTTTTAAGAAGATTTAGATGATGAAATATTTGTTATTTGATAAGCAAAATAGTCCACATTCAGTAATATGTACGCAAAAACTAGACCCAATTGTAGACGAGTGACATTATTGTCTGTCAAATAATAAAATCACAGTCTTCGGCATTTATGTGAACAAATCATCCAAAAATGATGTAACGGAGGATGAAGAAGTTTGTTTGCTTTGTGTGAGAGAAATTTCAACAATATTAATTTCATGAGGACTTCAAAGAGTTGCACTTAGTGAGAAAGAATAAGCATTCTCGATAAACTTTATCACATCTAGGTGAAGCATAACTGATAACATTGAAAATCGAAGAGCTATTAAACCTTAAGTAATAACTAGATATTCCAGAGATATATAATACGTATTTTTTGAAAGGTAATACATAACATATTTGATAAATGCTTTAAGAATAATTTAGGCCCCGTTTGGTAACGTTTAATGTCCCGTTTGGTAACGTTTCTGTTTTTCGTTTTTAAAAAACGAAAAACAGAAACCAAAAATGGCCAAATTTTTTGTTTTTCGTTTTTATTTTGATATTTAAAGAAAACAAGAAAAAAAACTCGTTTGGTAACCGTTTATGTTTTTCGTTTCTGTCATCGTTTGATAAACGAGAGACGATTTTCAAAAACAAAAAAAATCGTTTTTGGTTTTCGTTTTTCGTTTTTCAAAAATGAAAAACGAAAACGTTACCAAACGGGGCCTTAGTTTTTTTAATTTTTGATGATTAATAAATAGATTAAACCAACATAAGCCCATATTAATATAACCCAAGACCATGGAAAAATAATAATACTAAACGGGTGAGAAATTAATTGTGAAGAATGTGTACAATTGTCATGTTCAATCTTATAAATAAAAAAATTTCTTGTGAGTTTTACGTACAAAAAAAAAGTGGGTGAGAATTTGGATTTTTGCGTCATGGACTCCTCTACAACTACAAAACACAATCTTTCTTACAAAAATTGACAATACTAGCACAGTTCTTCTACTCTCTCTCCTATCATTTTATAATTTATTGATTTTTATGTTTCAAAGTCATTTCATGTTTTTTAAATAACTTGGAATAACAAAATTACGTCTAAAGACTTTGTCGAATAAATAAAATTCAAAACTCATATCATAATTTTTTTAAAATTATAATATAAAATTATTTATGTGCATTATATGTGGGCATCAACTAATTATATAAGTGAAAACTCAACTTATAATTGTAATATTAAATAGATTATTGAATGGTGAGCTTTTTTTTTTTTGGGAGAATTATACTAAGATTCTTTGAGATTTTTCACTTAATCATTTAAATCCCATATATTTAAAATATTATACACAAACCCCCTAAGATTTGTACACACATAACACTTATACCCTTACCATCAATGTCTAGTAAATTATACTCAAACTCTTTGAAGTTTGTAGGCGTATAATAATTAGACACCTCGAGTTTAAAATATTAAACAAAAAATACTCTAATCAAAGATAGAATATTAAATATTTTAAATTTTACAACAAAAATTATGTTTTATTGTATCATTTATTGAAATAAAATCAAAAATAAAAAATTATTTTTTTCTTAAAAATTGTAATTTCTATACCATTATATTATTTATTGGAATAAAACTAAAAAATTAAATAAGAATTCTAAGTCATTTCATAATAGAATATGAATTTTACAACCAAAATTCATGTTCTATTATGTTGTTTATTAAAATAAAGTAAAAAATTATAAGACTTCGTACTATAATTAAATAATAATAATAATACCATCTTAATATTTGTCATAGGATGAATAAAAGATTGTGAAAATTTTGAATTGTTGTTAAAAGATTGATTATGAAGTTTGAGTTTTCGGGCGAATTGATTTTCAGGTCAAACTTAGTTTTGAATGTGCTTAAAATTAAAAAGTGTGGCTAAGTAATTTAATAAATATTTTTAGGTTAAAATAAAATTTCTATTGAATCCAGAAGATCGAAAAATATTGGGAGAGGTAATATAAGATGTATTAGAAGTTGTGAAGTATTCCAGAGTTAAAACTTATTAGATATTCTCAATGTATATATTCATGTCAAGTTTTACTATATACTAGAGATACAGTGTTGATCATGGTTTTGTTGTCTGAAAGTTGGTTTTGCTTATTTATTAATTTATTGTTATTATGTAAATTTGAGATCTAATGAACTATCACTGTTTTATTTCAAAAGTTATAATAATATTTTTATAAAATAAGATTGACCTGTTTTATATGTTTTCAAAATCTTGTTCAAGCTTGAGAGGAT
Source organism: Ilex asprella (assembly GCA_023539305.1). Classification (NCBI taxonomy): domain Eukaryota; kingdom Viridiplantae; phylum Streptophyta; class Magnoliopsida; order Aquifoliales; family Aquifoliaceae; genus Ilex; species Ilex asprella. Next base: position 10,660,953 of record CM042189.1, read on the forward strand.
ATTCCTGCAAAGCTTAATGCTCACTTCCTACAACCCCTTTTTTTTCTTCAGATTATGGTCTACAGAAAGAGCTCATATTGGATGAGCAAGTAAATTGGGAAGCTTAGATTGATGGAAACGTGAATCCGATGTTTAGAGATGTTTCATTCATGTTATAGATTGAGAGATTAATTATGAAATAATGTTAAGGAGAATATTTTTATTTATTTCACTGCAAGATGATATTTGGTTTTTAGATATAATTGTCATTGTTTGTAGTATTTTTTTTGGATAATACTTTAGTTATTATGGATAATGAATGAAATTTCTGTTATTTATGGATTTTATCAGTTACTCTCATGATATGAATGATTATATATAGTAATGTATACTAGGGTGAATTTTAGGGCGTTACAAAAATAAATATCTATTTTTTCTTAAATATCATAATTAATATGTAATTATACTATTTATTGAAATAAAATTAAAAAATCAAATGAATATTGTAATGAACACAATATCTTCTAGCTTTAATTGCAGTAATTTAGTAGTTTAATTTGGTTGTTGACCAAATTAAATTCTAATAAATAGTATAGTTGTATACTAATTATAATTTTTAAGAAAAAAATAAATTTTTATTTTTAATTTTATTTCTATAAATGTCATAATAGACCATGAATTTTTATTGTAAAAGTAAGTCTAAGTGTAATTTGTTAACGAATATATTAACAGACGTTAACGACAAAAACTTAAGTATTATATTTGTATAAATTTTAAAAGATCTATGTGTAATATTTTAAATATATAAAAAAATAAAGTCACAAATTTTAGGATATCTCGGTCTAATTCTTCCTTTTTTTTTCTAACGTCACCTGACATGATGTTTATTGAATGTTGTTATTCACAATGTCCGGCCTTTCCTTTACCCCCCAAAACCATGGTTTTCACCAGCAGCAATCTCGGTTCCTCCCCTTTCATTCTTCAACCGCTCAAATCCCCAAGACCCCTTTTTCTCACAATCTCAAAAACCCTTAGTCGAATTTCCGGAACCCAAGCTAAACCATCCCAAAAGAAAACATCCACGGATGGCCCCAAAATATCCACCCGCAGAAACCCTAGAAGATCCAAATATGGTACCTCTAGGAAGTCAATTCTCAAAAAAACATTAAGCCAAGAACAGGTGATGTTCACGGCTCCGGTCTCCGATGACCCGGTTGTCGGGATTATCGGTGGAGGAATCTCAGGTCTGGTTTGTGCCCTCTACTTGGAGAAAAGAGGGATTCGGTCCACTGTGTTCGACACGGTTGGTCAGTTTTTTCGGTTTGATTGTTTGAATGGGAATTCATTAGTTTTATTTTGAGTTATTCTAGCTGTAAATTGTCTGATATTGATATTTTGTAGGAAATTTATTTCGGTTTTCTGGGTTGTAATCGTTTTGGGCGGTGGTTGAATTGAAAATTACTTAACGGTTCAAAATGCACTCATAACTGTGATAGTAATCTTGTGTATCACTATCGAAGTAGTGATAGAAAAAAGGGCGTATGAAGTTTCAGACGATTCAGAATGCATGTCACATTATCATGAGAGGATTATACTATTTCATAGAAAGATATAAAAATACAGAATTAGTGGATAAGAAATCCACCAAAAGAGTGCAAAAATCATACACACAAAAAAAGAAGCTATGAGCTACAATCAACTTTCCAGTTGTGTTGGAGAGCTAATATGGAAGTGTCACGAAAATCATCGGTAACCACAGCCAATAAAGATGAAAAAATTCACTCTATCCCAAAGCAATTATTTATCCTCTTCCTTTTCTTCGAAGATTCTACGATTCCTCTAAATCCATACCACCCAAAAAATAGCCAAATATTGCACATTTCCATGAAATTAATGCTTTTTTATCATTTCCAAAACCATCAAAACGCATCCCAAAAATAGGAAATACTTCATATTTATTTGTATTTTCGTATTTTAATCGCATTTGAATAAAGGTCACCAAATTAGACACCAAACTGGAGTAAAAAATATCTCTCTTGCTTGATATATAGTTATTAGTTGTGTTCTGTTGCTTTTATGCAACATTGGTTTTTAATCTTCTAGATTAGTTGGTGCTTTCTATCAAGTAGAGGTACATGAATGTCCTGGTTCAACTTACTTGTCCCTAAGACCGATTAATCCCTGCATCTTTCACATTTTTATTTCCACGCAGTGATGTATGATTTCATTGGATATTACCGCATGTAAGTAGGTCTCTGTTGATGTGGGACCATATATAAGAGTGAGCCATGCCACAAAAAGTTGTGCTACGAATAGAGTCCTGAATGTGCTATATAATTTTCCTATAGTATTGTATTTTTAGTTGCTCTCCCATATATAGTGTACTCTTCCTGCAAACCATATGTTCTCAACCACTAGCTTTTTGATGCTCTTGGTCTTTGGTCTCGGTATTGCCTTTAAACTTCTCAGTCAAAAAAAGAAAAAGACAGCACAAAAGAGGAAAATAGAGGCAATGAGGCCTATCTTGCTAAAATAGTTTCATGAAACATTGTTCCAGCATAGTCACCACTTTGGGTTTGAAGTATTTCTCTTTTTAAATGAGGTAGCCTGAATAAAATTTTGTAGAAAAGTCTACTAGATGTAGGAGGATTAGGAGCTTAAGGGATTTTTATTAATTGATTAGGGAAACAAATTTGTGGGAGGTTTGTTTTCCAAATTCGAGACAAGAAGCTGGGAACCATTCTATCAAGCTTTCCGGGTTGCACTGGGGAAAAATTTTCATTGACAGAATCAGTAAACCAATTGTTATCCATCTTTTTCCCAATCTTACCCTCAAACACAGTTCTCAGTTTTTGTCTTCCAGGAAAATACCTTCTCATTGGTTTTGACCTCTTACACAACTTACCTCGTCTTTGTTGGATTCCTAAAGGTCTTTAGTACTCAGGTTTCAAATTTATACATTTCTGAAGCTTTTACCTCATTTAAGGTTCAAATCATTGAACTTCCCATGTTGATAGCTATACTGAATTCCAAATGTTCTCATCCTCTGGAAAAATCCTGATTTTTTTGTTAGTCTGCCTTTTAAGAAAAATGAGGACGTCGATCTAAAAAAGGCTAGTCATAGTGGGATGACACCTGAACATTATGCCCCTACTGTCCAATCACAGTTTGAAGGGCTCATTGAACTCATAACTCCCTATGGGCTTCTGGAGCATATTATGTTGACAAAAGAAGTGAACAAATCAGGAAAAATGAGATTGATCATCAATTATCAATCTCTCAATCGTTTTCTTTGCTGATGATAAGTTTTCCTTACCCCACAGTGCTTCATTGTTCCAAAATCTGTCTCATGCGAAACTCTTCTCTAAATTGATCTCAAAGTTGGGTTTTGGTACTTGGGCATGCAGTTGGGCATTTTCCCTTCTGAAAGGCTTAAGACTGTCTTTTGTATTCCACAACACCATTTTCAATGGACCGTACTTCAATTTGGTCTCAAAACTGGCCCTTCTTTGTTCCAGAAGGCAATGATGAAAATTTTTGATCCTATTCTCACCTATGCTCTTGTCTATATTATTATTCTATCTTGATATTTCTGCCCATGAACGTCTGTTGTTCCAATTTCATGACCTTGTTCCAAAATATAGGATTATGCTCTCACAAAAGAAAATGATCATTGGTTAATCCTCTGTAGATTTTCTTGGCATGGCCATTTTTTTTGGTCGTTATTCTGTTCAATCCCTTTTGGCCTTCCTGCTTGCTACTTTCCCCAATGTTTTGACATCTGTCAAAAAGATCTGGGAATTTCGGGGCATTGTAAATTATATAATTGATTTGATTTCAAACTTAGCCTTGTATACCACTCCTTTGTTTGCCATGATAAAAAAGAATTCTCCTCCTTGGTCTGACTCAATTCATGCTGTGGTTCAGCTCAAACAATTGTCTTAGACCGTTCTTGCTCTTCAAATCCGTTCTACTGAAAAGCGTGTTATCCAAATTGATGCTAGTGATCTATGTAGCATGAACACTCTCGAGAAGATGACGTATCCGTGTCGGACACCGACACTCTTCGGACACATGTCAGATACTCTTTTATCTGTGTCTGTAATTAAATGATAAAATTTTAATTTCGGACACGTGTCCGACACTTCTTTAGAATGTATCTATTACTAAGCAATAAACATGTGTTGAAATATAATTAACCAAACTTAATAATTTGAGAACATATAATTACAAGCACTAGATATTTTAAAGTTGTACTCCAAATATAATAATAAAAATAAAAGATGTATACAAGTTTTAAAAAAGAGGAATTGAAAAAATGAGAGCAATTATTTAAATTATATATTAGGTACACATTGTCTACAAAAAAATTTGATGATTATTGACTATTATGGAGATGCTTTAGTCTAAAAGTTCACACAGTATGACTAGACATAAGATTTACTTATTATAAAATACTGAATCTTTTATGAATTGTATATCATTTTCACTATATTTGTAATAAATTATGTAATGTTATATATAAAATATATTTTTTGTAGCGTGTCCCAAACTTGTACGCGTGCTACTTTTTTTAAAAATGTTGTGTCGGCATATCCATGTCGCGTCATGTCCATGTTTTTTGGTCTCTTTTTTGGATGTAAGAGTGGTGCTTTTAAGTCTTTCTGAGCTACACTACCATTGAATGTTTAAGAAGATTCTTGTTGCGAAAAAGGAATTGGAAACTTTCAGTTTCGTCTCATTTTTCACCTTTTGTTTTTGAAATGGATATCTTCTTTCCCCCAAGCTCATCTGATTCTCCTGCTTGTGTTGACTGACATGAAAGTCCAAATAATTATGATGTCTTCTAGTGATGTCAGCACGATGTGAACAGTGATGTCAGCATGGTGCAAGCAGTGGTGTAAGTGATGATGTAAGCAATAATTTAAGCATAATGTAAGCAGTGTTGTAAGCAATGCTGTAAACAGTAATGTAAGCTTAACTTTAGGATGAATTGAATAAATTTTGGAGTCCAGCCTCCCCTAACAGAGGCCTTGGGATCCCTTGAGAGGCAAAACCAGGATGTGTCCTAACCTCTCATTTCTTTGTATGAAACATCGTTCCTTTGTTGTATATATCTAGTGTTCTCTATTATCTTGTTTTTATAGTATTTCCTTCCTTGTTCCTTTGTTGTATGTTTATTGGTATCAGGGCCATCTTTTTTGGATAACACGGGGATCCGAAGAGTGCAAATGCTGGGTAGCAATATGCAATTTCTCATAGTTAGTGACCCAAAACTTAGGAAGAAGCTTAATAAGGTTGTCAAGAGAGTTGTCAAGATATGTATGTTAAACTTGGGGTTGCCATGGAAACAACAGCAAGAAGCAAGACTCAGTGGTTTGAATTGGAAGGGATGGAATGGTCAAAAGCATGATGTTGAACTGGATATACCATTTGATAATGTAGGGTGGCCTACAAAGTTGTACTTGTTGGGCACCAGAAAGTTGAAATTGAACTTTCAAAGCACTAAGTGAGGATCATCAGGAGACATGTTGATATTGGGAAATATGGTAACTAGAGCAGTACTCACATTCAAAGTGGTTTGCACAGTGCTAATACATGCATGTTGATATTTCAAGAAGTGAGAATCAAGAAGAGCTATACGAGAAATAACAGGGACCTCTTTTCTACCATGAAAAGTGAGTGTGAGCCAAACACCACCTTGGTAGGGATGAGTGGAGATGAGCTGGAAGAGAGAGTCATAAAATGCTCAAGGGCAGATGAGGGAATAGAATATTGATCAAAATGAGAGGCTTGAATGTATTCTTGTACTTCAGTTGGTCTAGAAGTATCGATCAATTTACGAATAGAGGTTTTAAGAGAGTTGGAAGGTTTAGTAAAGGCTAAATATGGATTAACAACCTCTTCATGGAGATAATAAACTTCATAGAGATACTCTACTTTAGAATAATCGGAAGGAGAGGAAGAGGAAGTGGAAGAAGGGAAACATGTATTAGAGCAAGAGAACAAAGTATTTAAAGCCATCAAAAGGGGGAAGGATTTTATTTAATCATATTTACAATAGGCAGGTTGGCAGAATGCCTCTTTTTTGAACAAGGAGGAGCTGAAAAGTGGATAATTTCATACGAAATAGCACATCTGAGGCAACTGGAATTTGCCTAAGATAGGCTATAAAGTCTCAAGGAAACTTTTGTTCTAATTCAAAACCAAACAAGATTAAATGGTCAGTACTAAAAGGTCAATCACTATCTTAGGGTTCGGATCAATGTCTTCTAATTCTGATGTGGAAGATCCACAAGGTGGCAAACACAGAGCACATGGGGAAGAGAATGAATGTTGGAGATATAACCTAGTTTTATTTATTTTACCTTTGTTTTACCTTTTTATCCTTTCATTGTTTGATTATAAATACGGGGGCTTTACACTTAGTTTGTATCCCAATTATTTTACCGATACATCAAGTTGGTATCAGAGCCTAACCCTAACCTTAATCCTTTAGCCATACCCAAAACCAAGCAGCCACCAAAACCAGTCACTGCCCTCCGGCAAAACCACCTGCACAACCATCCAGCTACCGGCGAACAACAGAAACCCACCGACTATCAGCCCATACCACGCCAACCGACAGCCTACAATCACCGACTGCCGATTACCCATCCCTATCAATACCGATACAAAACCCATCTCCAATCAAAGCCGACTGCCACCAATCAAAACCGAACAGCATCCACACCAAAACCCAGCTCCAATCAAAGCCGACTGCCACCAAGAACATCAATCTTCGACTACCCAAGCCGACTCTCCACCAAGACACCTCTCCACAGACGGAATATCAATCACCGACTACCGACTACCGACATACTTTAGTCGGAATATACCAGCCCTTATCACTGACTACTTTGGCCATGAATATACCAGCCCATATCACCTCTTCACAGCCCATATAAATAATTTTGCCCTTGGTCGACAGTAAACCAACCCACCGACAACCAGCCCAATATTCGAACCAATATTCGTCATAGCTTCGTCTTTTTTAGTGCGCCAAAGTATTTAGTACTGTAGAACCTTTTAAGAGGAGATGAGTTCTCTTCTCCGTTGATCTGCTCTTGATGCAGTAAATCACTTATTCATATTTCTTGGATTTCTAGGCATCGTGACTTGATTATTTGGGAGCTTTCTGGATCTTTTTTATCTGTCGTTATTGTTCGACTTGAGGTATATCGTTCTCCCTTATTTTATCCCTCTATTTATTTTAGAGTTATTTTTCTGTCACGGGCGCCCTAGTATTATTGTTGATATGACTACTTTTGAGGGAATTGAGACCCCTACTGTTGACACATCTACCGTTGAGACATCTATTGGTACTTCCTCTTTTATGTTTGATCAGTATATAGTACCTACTGGCACAACTGCATTACCAGCACTACCGGGCATGATTTCTCAGAAAGTTACGACACAGTTGTTGAATGGCCGTAACTTCGCTGAGTGGTCTCGCTCATTATAGCTTTTCTTAGGCCGAGTAGGGAAGTTTGGTTGGCTGACGGGATCTAACCCAAAGCCAGCTGATGACGACCCTGGATATTCTGCGTGGTTCTCTGAGAACTGCGCCATTCTTGGATGGTTATTTGGCTCGATGGAGCCATCTGTTTGTAGGATCCATCAGTTTCATAGCTCTGTTCCGAAGCTATGGAGCGCATTATCAGAGATGTATTCCCAGTCTGGACGGGGAGTTCGTGTTTATGAGCTTTCTCAGGAGCTTTCATATGCTCGGCAGGGAGATATGACTGTTCAGGATTATTATGGTTTCTTGACCCAGCGATGGCTTGAGTATGAGACCTTACGTCCTCTGGCTGCTATTCCGAGGATAGAGCCCGAGGGAGCAGCATTCTTACATGCTCGAGAGCAGGAGGATAGGATTCACAAGTTCCTTATGGGACTTCGTGATGAGTTTGAGGGACCTCGTTCTCAGATCTTGTCGATGTTGAGGCTTCCGTCTCTTTATGAGGTGTATGCGATGATTGAGCAGCATGAGCGTCGTGTTCGTATTACATCACTTCCAGTTGCGGCCTTGACTTCTCCGGCCGATCAGATGGCCCTTGCAGCTACTACTGGGTCTCGTTCAGGATCCTCAGCCAGAGGTGGACAGCGCTCAGACCAGCGCCGTCAGGGCGCCCCAGATCAGCGCAGACAGGGAGATTCTCGTCAGTGTGATTATTGTGGCCGACCATGACATCTCAGGGCTGCTTGTTGGAAGCTTCATCCGGAGCTTAAGCCACCTCCTCGCGGCCGTATTGCTGCTATTGCTGAGATACCACCACCTACTGTTGCTGCCCCTATTACTGCTCTTGCTCCTACTGTTCCTCCTTGGCAGAGTGATATGGATGCTATCACTTCCCGATTAGATATCCTTATGTCCGCCCTGACTTCTCAGGGTCCGACTTCTGCTACTGCCACCACTACAGGTATACCCCGTGCCTTTCATGCTCGCACCAGTCCGTCTCCTCTTTGGATGCTGGACTCGGGTGCGAATGGTCATATGACAGGTGAGGCCCATCACTTCACCACTTTTGATGAGCAGTTACATACACAGGTTCAGCTAGCTGATGGGACACATGCCCCTATTGTTAGTAGGGGTACAGTTCGCCTCCTAGATGGCTTTACATTACATTCAGTTTTTCATGCGCCAAAGTTGGCCATGAATCTATTATCTGTACATCAGTTAGCCAGAGATTTTCATTGTGCGGTTGTGTTCTTATCTGATTCGTGTTATTTGCAGGACCTGAGTACCAGGAGGATTATTATCAGGGGACATGAGAGAGATGGATTGTATTATCTAGGCGATTCACCTCCAGTTTCACCAGTTCCTCCACTTACACCACCTCCACCTACATTACCTGCACCTGCTTTGTCTTTATCTATTCCTAGCTTGCATGCTAGTATTTTACCTAGTACTTGTCGTTATGATTTTTCGTCACAAACTGTTAAGTTGTGGCATGACCGTTTTGGACATACAAATTTAAAATATCTATGTATGTTGTTTCCTGCTTTGAACAATGCTTGTGTTGATGGTAAATTTGACTGTGTTATATGTTCTCTATCGAAACATGTTAGGACCAGTTATATTCCTCGCATGCATCAGTCACCCAAGCCATTTGACCTAATACATTCTGACATTTGGGGTCCCTCCCCTGTTACTGCTTTGTCAGGTGCTCGATATTATGTGACATTTAGAGATGACCATACCCGTTGTACTTGGGTCTACCTTTTGCATAGGAAGTCTGATGTACTCCTGATAATCACTCAGTTTTTCCAGATGATTAAGACACAATTCGATGTCATTGTTCGTGCTCTTCGATCGGATAATGCCAAAGAATATGTGTCTGATGCCTTAGTATCTCACCTTTCTTCTCAGGGTATCCTCCAGCAACTCACTTGTCCATATACTCCTGAATAAAATGGAGTTGCTGAAAGGAAAAATAGGAGTCTGATAGGGATGGTACGTTGTATGCTTAGAGGTATGGGGGTACCAAAATCTTATTGGCATTTTGCAGTTTTGACTTCCACCTTTCTGTGCAATCGTACACCGAGTCGTGTTCTTCAGCATAGGACTCCCTTACAGGTCTTATTCCCTGAGCGGACACTTTTTCCGGTACCCCCTCGTGTTTTTGGTTGCACATGTTTTGTTCAGGATCGGTCTCCTACTCTTCATAAGCTTGATGATAAAGCAATTCGTTGTGTCTTTGTGGGTTATTGTCATCAGTCTAAGGGGTATCGGTGTTATGATCCTGTCAAGCGACGTATGTATCACAGTCTAGATGTGACTTTTCTTGAGCATATTCCTTATTTTTCTTCTAATCTTGTGTCTCCTGCTCCAGTTGATGATACTCCCTTTGATTTTCCATTACCACAGGAGCTAGAGCCATTTGTCACAATCACTACAGAGTCATCAGTCTCTCATTCTCCAGAGCCAGTCATTCCTGTCCGTACAGAGTCACCTGTCTCTCTTCCTTTGCAGGTTTATGTTCGTCGCCCTCGCTCTCATCCCCCTGCTGATGTCCCCTCTACCTCAGGCGATGCAGGTAATCCATCTCAGTTCGTTGAGCATATTGATGCACCTGTTGTTAGTACTGATCAGATTGCAGGTACTGATCCAGTTAGTTTATCTGATGAGACATTGTCCGTGGAGGATGATGATTTAGGGCGTCGTTATCTGCGGCGTGATCGCCGTCCAGTTGATCGTTATGGTTGGACCGCTAGGATTCTATATCCGATCTCTGCTTATGTTTCTTATGGTGATCTATCTCCTACATTTCGAGCTTACAGCATGGCCTTATCAGATACGTTAGTTCCTCGTTCTGTTTCAGAGGCTATGCGGGAGCCCCAGTGGATTCTTGCCATGCAGACGGAGATGGACGCTCTTCAGCGTAATCATACATGGGATCTTGTCTCTTTACCTTCAGGGGTGCGGCCTGTTGGCTATCGTTGGGTTTACACCCTGAAGTTTCTTGCGGATGGTACTATTGATCGTCACAAGGCTAGGCTTGTGGCGAAGGGCTTTACTCAGGTACCAGGGCGTGATTTTGGTGCCACATTTGCCCCCGTGGCAAAATTGACTACTGTTCGGTTGATTATTTCTCTGGCTGCGGAGTACTCTTGGCCTCTTCATCAGTTAGATGTGAAGAATGCTTTTCTTCATGGTGATCTGGATGAGATTATTTATATGGATGCACCACCGGGCTTTCGTGGTGAGGGGGAGTATGCTGGAAAGGTATGTCGACTGCGTAAGTCTCTTTACGGACTGAAACAGTCACCACGAGCCTGGTTCTCTCGCTTTAGTGATGTAGTCGTACATTTGGGGTTCACCAGATGTCATTCTGATCATACCTGCTTTATTCGACGGAATACTTCTGGACAGTGTGTCATCCTTTTGGTATATGTTGATGATATTATTATTACTGGAGATGATATTTCTGGGACTGCGCAGGTCAAGGTAGACCTTGGGAAGACCTTCGATGTGAAGGACCTTGGATTTTTGCGATACTTTTTTGGGATTGAGGTTGCCCGTAGCAGCAGGGGTGTTGTTCTTTCTCAGAGAAAGTATGTTCTAGACCTTCTCTCGGATACTGGGATGCTGGGGTGCAAACCGGCATCATCACCCATGATTCCAAACCTGAAGCTTACTGCTGAAGGTGAGGAGTTGAGAGATCCGACTGTCTATCAGAGATTGGTAGGTAGACTTATCTACCTAGCCAACACTAGGCCAGACATTTCATTCGCTGTTAGCCGAGTTAGTCAGTTCATGCACAGACCATGTCAGCCTCATCTTGGTGCAGTTTATCATATTCTTCGGTACCTCAAGTCTTGTCCTGGACTTGGGTTGTTCTATGCATCAGGATCTCAGACTGATTCTCTAGCCTGTTATTCAGATTCAGATTATGGGGGAGCATGTGATGGTCGATCTACTACAGGCTTCTGTGCTTTTCGTGGGACTCATCTTATCTCTTGGAAGAGCAAGAAGCAGGCAGTTGTCTCCCGCTCGTCAGCAGAGACAGAGTATCGGGCACTAGCACTTGGCACGTGTGAGATTATCTGGCTACGATCGATTCTTGGCGAGTTGGGATTTCCAGTGACTTCCCCATCCACATTATATTGTGATAATCGATCTGCTATTCAGCTCGCTTCTGACTCTGTACTACACGAGAGGACGAAGCATATAGAGATTGATGTTCACTTTCTTCGGGAGAAGGTTAGATGTGGTATTGTCACTCCATTGTTTGTGAGGACTAGTGATCAGTTTGCAGATGTGTTCACCAAACCTGTCACTCTATCCATTCTCCGGGACTCTGTTGTCAAGCTTGGCTTGGTTGATATCTTTGCGCCTAGCTTGAGGGGGAGTGTTGGAGATATAACCTAGTTTTATTTATTTTACCTTTGTTTTACCTTTTTATCCTTTTATTGTTTGATTATAAATACGGGGGCTCTACACTTAGTTTGTATCCCAATTATTTTACCGATATATCAAGTATGAACAAAGTCCATTATCAATGGAGTAGTAAATACTACTACTCAGTAAAGAAACAAGAAACCACTACAACCAACGAAAGCCGATTAAACAAAGAAATAAATTATAAGTTTTAAAATTGGGGTCAAAGTATAATTTCCCACAACGATTTTTTCTGTTTTTGAGATTGCTATAAAATTCCCAGACTGCAAACCTAGATTTTGGCTAACTACTTCAAAATTAAAATCTATAATAAAATTTATTTATCTATTTATCAATATTTTTCACCATGAACATATATATATATATATATATATATATTCATTAACACTACTTATGATAAACTTAACACCATGTGATTGAATAAAATATAAAACCCATAAACTAAGTAATAAATCTATACCTTTAATGGATTCAAGCCTCTTTTGTTTCTTTCTTTTTCCTCCTCCTTCCTTTTCTATCTCTCTCTCTCTAGCGGAGATTCTCCCTTTTTTTTTCAAGGTATAAAATATTGAATATATATATCTATATATAAGTGGACATCTAGGGCAACAAGAAAATTTGCCTTAATCACACTTTTATCCCCTTTAGTTATTATTTTATAATTACACTTGGTACTTAATATAGTAATTTTGTATGGTTTATTACATTCTCTTTTTCTTTTAAAAATTTCATCCTCGAAATTTACTTTTCATATGAGAACAAATGACGTTATTCAACTCCTATCTTTTTTTTTAATATCCCTTAAGTCCCTCTAATTTTCTAGAGTTATAATTTTAACCATAAGACATTAGCGTACAACTGATTTTAAATTTCTAAATAACTTGTTCTTTTTTTATTTATTAAAGAGGTCTAAACACATACCTTTATTAGGTATTACAACTCTCCCTCTTTCAAGAAGTTTAGTCCTCCAAACTTGGTGCGTCCCTAGGTTGGAACTACTTTTCTTTCATCTCTTGTTTGCTCTCCCAAGTAGCTTCCCTAATCGAGTGGTTCCTCCAAAGAACTTTAATGAATGAAATGACCCTATTCTTTAATACTTGTTTTTCTCGATCCAAGATCTACACGGGTAGCTCCACATAAAACAAATCCATTTGCACTTGTATTGACTCAACTTCAATTACATATAATGGATCTGGTATGTACTTCCTAAGCATTGATACATGAAACACATTGTGGATAGTGGCTAACTCCGGTGGTAAAGCTAACCTAACCAATATGTTAGTGTGCCAACTCTCCCTAGAATCTCAAAGGGTCCAGTATATCTGGGGATTAACTTCCCATTTTTACCAAATCTTATAAGAGTCTCAAGTATTTATTCACACAGAAAGAGCTGAACATGAGGTAACAAAGGTGGCTAGTGCTAATCAAAGACTATGATGTGAATTTGCACTATCATCCAGGAAAAGCAAATGTGGTGGCAGACGCACTACGTAGAAAATCTACAGGGAGCATGATGTCTTTTCTTACGTAGCAAAAACAACTTGTGAGGGATCTTGAAGAGGCAAAGGTTGAGGTGGAGATATCCGGGACTAATGCTTTTAGAGCAAGCTTGCAAGTTTAGCCTACCTTGCTAGATCGAATAAAGGAGGCACAATTGAATGACCTGAATTTGGTGAAGATTCTAGAAGAAGTGGAGTGAGGTGATAAGACTGGTTTTCGGGTGGTAGATGGAGTGATGAGATTTGGAGATCGAGTAGGCGTACCTAATAATGACCTAGAGATCAAGAAACAAGTGATGGAGGAGGCCCCATTACTTTCATTTCACAGTTCATTTGGGAAGTACAAAGATGTATCAAGACCTGAAGGGATATTTTGGTGGAATAATATGAAGGGGGAAGTGGTGGACTATGTGTCTAGGTGTTTGACATGTCAAAAGGTGAAAGCAGAACACTAAAGGCTAGGAGAGTTATTGCAATCGCTTCTTATCTCTAAGTGGAAGTGAGAGCACATTACCATGGATTTTGTGTGTGGTTTATCCAAGACCTCGAATGGACTTTATTCTATTTGGATTGTGGTGGACAGATAGACAAAGTCTGCACACTTCTTGCTTGTGAGGACTATTTATCCATTGGAGAAATTTGTTAAACTTTATGTAAAGGAGATTGTGAAATTACATAGGGCCCATTGTCAATTGTTTCAAATAGAGATCCTTGATTTGTTTCAAGGTTTTGGTGTAGTCTACAAAAGGTGATGGACACAGAGTTGAATTTAGTACAACTTACCACCCACAGACAGATAGACAGTTGGAGAGAGTTATTCAGATATTGGAGGGCATGCTTTGCACTTGCGTGTTTGACTAAAATGGTTCATGTGAAGAGCACCTACCGTTGGTTGAGTTTGCTTATGATAACATCTTTCAGGCTTGCATTGGCATGACACCTTATGAGGATTTATATGGGCGAAAATGTAGGTCTCCAATTGGTTGGACTGAAGTTGGGGAAAGAAAGATATATGGACCAAAGATAGTACGAGAGACTACTGGTAAAGTACAGTTGATTCAGGAAAGACTTCGGGTTGCGTAGAGTAGACAGAAAAGTTATGTGGACAACCGGAGGAGAGACTTAGAATTTTAGGAGGGCGATCATGTATTCCTAAATGTGTCAACTTGGAGGAGGATTATGAGATTTGGTAAAAAAAGGAAGTTGAGTCCAAGTTATATTGGACCGTTCGAGATTTTAGAAAGAGTTGGTGTAGTGGCTTATAAGCTAGCTTTACCACCAGAGTTGGCCGATATTCACAATGTGTTTCATGTATCGATGCTTCTTTTTAATAAATAAATAAAAAAAAAGAGCAAGTTATTTATAAATTCAAAATCGGTTGTACGCTAATACCTTATGGTTAAAATTGTAACTCTAGAAAATTAGAAGGACTTGAGGGATATTAAGATTAAAAAAAAAGATGGGAGTTGAATAATATTATTTGCTCTCATATGGCAAGCAAATTTCGAGGATGAAATTTTTAAAGGAAGGGAGAATATAATAAACCATACAAAATTATTTAGTGGATTGGGTACTAAGTGTAATTATAAAATAATAATAATAACTAAAGAGGATGAAAGTGTGATAAGACAAGTTCCCTTGTTGTCCTAGATGTCAACTTGTATATATATATATTCAATATTTTATAACTTGAAAATAAAAAAGGGGGAATTATGTCACTAGAGAGAGAGAAGGAAGGAGGAGAAAAAAGAAAGAAAGAAATGTGCTTAAATCCATTAAAGGTATGAATTTATTACTTAGTTTATGAGTTTTGTATTTTATTCAATCACATGGTGTTTAGGTTTATCATAAGTAGTGATGATGAATCATGGTTCAAGGTCCTGGTATCAACCATCAACTTAGAAGGCTCTAAGATACATTGGTCGCGGCGTGGTGTCGGGCGATAGGACTTAAAAGAAAATGTTGAACATGACGAGAAATTTAGGTCATATCATGGCGTTGTAGAACCGTCTCGGCAAATTCAGTGACGATATTATTTAGATACAACTCGGTTGAGTTGTGCGAGACTCGGAATTTATACATATCGTGTAACGATATCGTCTCCGAAGGTACCGAGACGTATACGACTCAGCCAACTCGTATCGATATCACCCGATACTTTGAACCATGTGATGAACATACATATATATATATATATATATATATATATATATATTAGGGGTAACTTGTGCTTAAAGGCAGGGTGTGCAATTAAAAAAAAAGAGTGGTTTCTTTGACAGTGTAGTGACGGATAGTGTAGTGACAGGTGACTCAAGTGAGGTGAGGGAGGATGAGATGGATTTAAGGGGAAAAATGTGTTGGGGATAAAATTTTATATTTTATTCAATCACATGATGTTAGATTTATCATAAGTAGTGATGATGGATATATATATATATATATATATATATATATGTTCATGGTGAAGAATATTGATAAATTAGGGGTAACTCGTGCTTAAAAACACAGTGAAGTTAAAAAAAGTGGCTTTTCTGATAGTGGAGTGATGGGTGAGGTGAGGGAGGATGAGATGGATTTAAGGGAAAAAATGTGTTGGGGATAAAATTTCAAATAGTTAGCTGATTTATTATATAGATAGATAAATGAGTTTCATTATAGATTTTAATTTTGAAGTAGTTAGCCAAAATCTAGGTTTGTAAAAGTTTGATAAAAAAAAAAAAAAGGAAGGAAGTTTCGGGTTTTAGAATTCCCATAGGAAGAAGATAGGGAAAAGTGAAAAACTATAGAATTGCCCCATTAGTTACAAGAGATGACATTGTCACCCCTTATATTTCAATTTTGATCATTTTTTTACTTGGTAATTTGCAAAGATGAGCCCAATAGTTTTAAACAAGATTTATCATTTCAAACTAGTCCTCGAGCTTTGAAAATTTTCTAAAATTTTACCCAAAATTATTTTGGTTATATTTCCGAAAATTATGGTTTAGCCATAATAATTCAAATCAAGGCTATATCTAGGACTGTCAAAATTCGACACGACACGATTTATCGACACGAATTAAGTGGGTTTGAGTGAGATCTTAACGGGTTGACACGCCAAACACGTTTAATAAACGGGTTGTGTTCGGGTGAGATCGGTTAAACTGTTTATTGCATGTTTATCCGTTTAAATAAATTAATATAATAATAAATTAATAATTATTTTGAAAAAAAAATAACAAGAAAAAAGAAGAAAAGAAATCAATACAAAAAAAAAAGTAAAGTAGTAGTTCAAAGACAAAGAAGGGGAGATGGAGAGTATTTCAAAGGCAAAAGCAAACCAATGCCTTTTATTTTTGTCCAACATTGAAAAATGAGAGTAGAGGCGGAGGGTTGAGTTGCTTATAAAAATGCAATAACCTCTTACATTTTTTTTTAAGCCTTCAAGTCTTATTTTTAATGAGATTTGACTAAATTTTTTTCTTTTTTGAGGTAAATACACTTCGAAGTGAAAAAAAAAGTTGAGTAATAAAATTTATTGATGTAAATATTTTAAAATTAAATGGGTTAAACGAGCCGTGTCGTGTCGTGTTACCCTTTTATTAAACGGGTCGTGTTCGTATTGAGATTTTTCACCAGTTTATTAAACGTGTCGTGTACGGGTTTACATATTTTTCACTCGTCATCCGTTTAACCCAACACGTAATTGTTTAACCCGACATGTTTGACACCCCTAGTTATATCATCAAAAAATTGTCTCTAGAGCTTTAATATTGATCTAGAGATTTTATAACAGTTCCTAAAATAGAAAAATCCGTTTTCAAGGAAATTGCACTTTGACCCCAAAAGTTTCAAAAATTATGATTTGACACTAGAAGTTTTGAAACTTTTTTGAAATTGCACAGGTTATTTCCATGCTCGTAAAGGATATATAAAATATATATCAATGAGTAGGAAGTATAAATATTAAATATAGAATTGAGAAATTACGAAGTTAGGAATAAGAATTGATCGTTACATGCTATTTTGGTCTAGGTGGTTATTGTATTGAGATTGGAAGAAAGGGTTTTGAATTGAAGTTTGAGAATCAAAGTGAGTAGTTTACTACTTTTTTTGGGAGGATTTTCTATATTAAACTTGTGGGTGCGTGTGTGTGTGGATATTTCATATATATATGATATATATGTTGATGTTTGAGATTGCAATTAAATATTTTGGAATTATGAATTGGTATACATGTGAATTTCGAAAACTTATGGGATGATTTTATATCATTGCTTGAATGTGATTTGGTGATGAATGAAAAATTGTGTGTGTATTGGGACTAAAACAACAGTTTTGGTATGTGTTAAAATCACGTTTTACGAGACGGCGATTGGGTTACTAGGTCTAAATGTTAACGAGATTGTAAGTATGCTAGTGTGATCAGTACAGAGATGTGCACATAGGGGCCAACCGCCAGTCATTAGGCTAATGATGACAACAGACGGGGCTAGTTACCAGACTAGTAGTAACAATCATGATATGAAAAATGTATTTAGAACTGAATGTGCGTGTGAGTGTTTTAGGTTATAAATATTTTTTTTTATTTATAAAATCATTTGTGAACATGAAATCATTTTTGTTTAAATGATTATGTGAGAAAGACTGAGATACAATAATGATATATCCAAGTTTATTTTAGTTTTTGGTATATAAACTGTGAGACTTATTTTTACACCTCATTAGAAGTGATTGCTATTCATGGCTCGTCGTGCTCATACAAACATTAAACATTTTTTTAGTGAGGATCTGAGTGAGGAATAAGTCCACAGATAGACAAAAAATTAGAAGACTTGAAGATTTATTTTATTGTAGGTATTTAGGAATAAATGTCTTTTACAGTTTTGAAATAAGTATTTAATTATTTTGGGAACAATGTTGTTTATGATTAGAGTTGTAAATCTTATAGTTTGATTTTGGTTTAATAATAATGTTGCTGATGTTTAATTTATTTTTCTGGTATTCATTAAGTCAGTGGATTGGATCACATTGTATTTGTCTTCCGTTGTAATTTGTATTTATTATGCATATGCTTAGTCGGTTAAGGCCATGGTGGCTGGTCTGTTGCCCACCCTACGTGATCCGAGGTGGGGGCGTGACAGTACTAGTCTTCACTTCTCTATTAACAGTGGGCTCTATTCATTCTCTTTTATATATGCTCTATGGTTACCACCTTGTGGATCTTTCACATCCGAAATAGAAGACGTTGATATAAAACCTAAGATTTGTGGTTGACCTTTTAATACTGACCAATTCGTTTAATCTAGTTTCAATGAAAAGAGAGGGTTCCTTGAGACTTTATAGCCTATGCTGGACAAGTTTTGGTTGTCTTTGATGTGCTGTTTTGTCCAAAGGGTGGAATATTTCTCATTTCTATACTCACTCAATATTTAGAGTGTAAAGAATATCTAAAAATTACGAAAATGCCCATCACTCTAATTTCCATATATTCTAAGACTTCCGTTCAAGCTAGTGCATGGATATTACACATGCACTATTTGTGTAGGGCATTTTGAAACACCTTACACCTCTTTAGTCAAGATATCAACCAACTGTTCACCCGTCTTCACAAAATAAGTGCAAATAAGACCAAACCTTAGCTTCTCTTTAATTAGATGTCTGTTATCTTCAATATGCTTTGTTCGATCATGCTAAATTGGATTATGTGCTATATTGGTTGCCTTTGATGTTGCAATAAAGTCTCATTAGACCACATAAATCAACACCAAGCTCTGTTAACATAATAGGTAGCCACAAAAGCTCCTTATTCCATGCAGCTTAAAACTCGGCCTCGACACTGGATTTTGTAACAACTGGCAGTTTCTTACTTCATCAAGTCACTAAGTTGACTCTAACAATGCTACAATACCGAGAGGTGGATTGTATATTGATAACTAATCTACATGTTGATATGACTTTGATCTTAAATGATTATGTCGAGCAAAGTTAGATGTTAGAGAATTCCTATGAAGTCTGAATATGGATACAAATATGGGATATAAATATAATACGACATGGATACAAAGATATGACAAAATAAGAAAAACTAAGATACGGGTACGATCAAGATACGTCTGTGATATCATACTTTTTTAAAATTTCATTATTATGTTAAATATAATAATTATTCTTTATGAAGTAACTAGTGAATCAGATGTCTATTAGGAATATATATTAGTAATTAACCATTCAATCTCTTTCATACCTTATACACATGCATAGTTTCCAACTTGTTTGCATATCCTAAAAAAGACATCATACCATGCATAAACAATTTAACCATCCTATTGCAAGTCTAGAAGCATAAAGTAGTCCCCTTGTGTTACTAGGACATTCCATAGTAATACAATCTACTGTTCGGGCTCGTTTGGTTGCCGTATTAAAAATGGATGGATTAGATAAAATAATCCAGTCTAATACAATACAAAAGGATAAAAGACAAGACTAAATAGGGTATTAAAATAATACGTAATTTTATCTAGTGTTTGCTAATACACAACATAAACGTTGGATAATAATTATTTAATTCAATCAGTTGTTTGGTTAAGGAATTATTTTATCGTATCAATGTTAAATTAACAAAAATACTCTCAATCAGTGTTTGTTATATTGAAGACAGTTTGATTTTATTAGTTGGGGGGCTATAATGGTAAATCTGTAAAATAATACGTTTGAGTTGGATTATAATACCATATCTTTTGGTGGTATTAAAATACCTCCATAATACAGGTTTAACGTATAAAAAATATACGATAAGTATATGATTTATATATGTTTGTGAAATTAATATGGTGTCAAATTTGCTTACCAAATAAATTATTAGACCTGATTAAATAAAAAATAATATAATCCAATATTTAATCCTCCATAATACGTCTACCAAACGAGGTACAGTTCATGTATGGTTAGGACAACGATTCTCCCTCTTTGTTGGCTCTCTACATCTTGTTTTGCTTTTCTACCCGTTATTAGGGCTTATGTAATTCCTCTTTTGCAATTAGGGTTTGTAAAACATACTTGGAATTAGGGTTTCTTTGCATTTTGCAAGTAGGGATTTCTTTTGTTTTTTATGGATATCATATTTAATTTAGGAACTAATGAAAAATTAATTTTTGAATGTTTTAGTGAAAATTTTATTGTGTAGCTTGGTGTTGGACTTGTTGGTGTTTCTTTGCAAATCTCCACTCTAACAGTGGTGCATAGTCGTGCAAGTTGAGCTACCCTTTTATTTCTGGTGAATTGTTGCCCGGAGGTGTTGGGTGTTCTAAGCTAAATTATATGACTTGATGTTGAATTATTTCCATGACTTGGTGTAGGGTGTTGAATTATTGTCTATATGTTGCAGGTTGGTATTTTCTTGAATTGACTTTGGTATTATTAAAATCATAATTATAGGAGGATGAGTTTGGGTACGGAAAGTATGGGCTCAACACCCTTAACTAGTGGAAGTGAAAGTGGCATTCCCACTAATCAAGATGATAATGCTCTTCTTTGGGGTTATCTTACTAAAGTAGAAAAAATTGTGAAAGGAGTTGGAAATATCAATTTCGTTGCTATTTTTGTCAAAATGAGTACAGGGGGTCATATTTTAGTGTCAAGGCACATTTATTGAAAATTTATGGTCATGGGATTAGTGTGTGTCTATAAGTGACTCTCCAACATCTTGCCGAGATGCAAAAGGTAGTTGAAGAAAGCTGAGAACATGATTAAAATGACTATGTCCAAGAAAGCTCCTTTGCCACCTTCCTCTTTCCAACCCCTTGCAACTAGGGGTGGGAGGATATTCTGGAACACTTATAATGAAAGGTTTGAAGCCAAGAAAAAAGAAGGCAACTGGAACTACTGCCTTGGCGAAAGCATTTAACTTGGGTGTATAGGAAGAATTGCACTCCCACATTGCACAAATGTTTTATTCAGGTAACTTGCCTTTTCAATTAGTTAGGAACTGATATGGCATGAGTTCTTACACATTTGCTGCCACCAATTGGATTAGTGGTGATGTACCACCTGGTTATAATTCATTGAGGACCACACTTCAAAAGGAAAGACACCTGTAGGGAGGTTGTTGGAGCCAACTAAGCAGTCATGGAAGGTTATTTGTCGTGAGGCTCTTTGTTTTCAAGACTTCTTTCCTCTTTTAGGCCTCCTCTCTTCTTCCTTTCTCTTAAAAGTCAGCCCTCTTATCTCTCTATTCTTTTTCACCTTTTTTATCGGCTTGTTCTCCATTTTACCTCCATTAATCGTCCACGCTGTGCTATTAGAGTGCCTTGGCAATTACTTGATCTTAGGTGGCTTTTTATTGGAGTGCCAACAAATAGCACTTCTCTCACTAGTGGAAGTTCTTAGCTAGTGGGTCTTCCACCATCCCCAAGATTTGTGCTAGGCAGCCTAGTCTAAGAAACTTATCCATAATATATATTCTTCCCACTCATCGGAAGCCTCTATCAGTCACCCGCAAGATTCATTCCAGGATGTCTAGGATTTAGATGATGCCTATGATCTATCTAGTCCGTGATTCATCTGTTCTATGAGTTATGTCCTACTTCCATGTGAATAAAGATCTTTAATCAATACTTTTTGCCTCGAAAGAAAGAAAAGCAATCTCTTTATGAATCATGACCGACATAATCATTCAGGCAAGACTCTTTTCCACCGAAAGGCAAGAGTGAAAATCATTTCACTAAAGTAAATCAGCAAAAGCAAAAGCAACCAACTAATGTTCCAACAAAGTCAAGAGTTCACCTGCATAAAAGTAATTTATTCCACTAAATCCTACCGAAAGTTTTAGTAATCAATGACAAGCCATTAAACAAAGTTTTGGAGTGGATAAAATATCCAATTCCCAACAAGTAAGATCTAATAAAATGACTAAGTAAAGCAGTAATCTTTTCAAAATTTCATTTAAAAAGTGGATTTTGATAAATCCAAATAAGTCCAAATGATAGGTACAAAACTGCATTTACAACACCCTTTGGTCATTACGAATATAATGTAATGCCCTTTGGATTTAAAAAACACACCAAGTGAATTTTAGAATATTATGAATGTAATATTCAACCCATTTAGTTGAGTATATATATATATATCCTCTTCAATTGGTTTATAGTAGTAGAATACTATTGGTATTGATAATTTATACCAATAATATTGTACTACTATAGAGAATACCAATAATAATATAAACTTGATTTTTACTTGTAAGAATACAAAATACAATTAACTTAAAAATATATAACTCGGGGATATTCTTCATTTGCATTATATGAAGAAATGTTTACAATGGGGGAATAGAGGGGTGTTTTAGTGATGGCTATTGTGGCCTCCGTTTTTCTTCTCTTTGTTACAAATGACTGAAGTCCTTATATAGGCGTAAGAATTTTTCTAGAGAATCTGTTAAATGATTTTTCTTTTGATTGAGTTGTTGCTTTTTCTGATTTAGTTTAGTGAAATGGTTTTCACCCTTGCTTTTCGGTGGGATTTACTAGAGTAAACTGCTTTTACTCAGGTGAACTCTGATTTTGTTAAAAAGTTGATTGGTAAAAAAGTTTTTGCTGATTTACTTTAGTGAAATAGTTTTCATTCTTATCTTTCGGTGAAAAAGAGACTTGATTGAATGATTCTGTCAGTTATGATTCAAAAAGAGACGTCTTTTTTTTCTTTCGAGACAGAAAGTATTGATTGAAGCTCTTTATTCACATGGATGTAGGACCTGAATCATAGACTAGATGAATTACGGACTAGATAGATCACCTGAATCATAGACCAGATGAATTACGGACTAGATAGATCATAGGCATCATCTAGGTCCTGGACATCCTGGAATGGATCTTGGGGGTGAATGGGTGATTGATACAGGCTTTTGATGAGTGGGAATAAGCATCATCATCTTGACCGGCTGGTTGGAGAATCTGTTTGACTAGCTCAATTAACTGAGATTTCCTTTTCTGAAACTTATTGGAAGTCTTGGAAGAAACTGTGAATTGTTTTACTGCTGGTGGCTGTGCTGGATGGACTGAAGTGAAAATTCTGAGAACTGGAGCTGCTCGTTTGACCAAGAGTGGAACGAGAAGTTTGTCAGTGGCTATACTTGTAATTGGAGTGGGAACTCTAATTGGAAATTCCGTTTTAACTTGGTCAATTGATGCGTTGGTGTTCAAACTTAGCCCATCATTTGACTTAGAATTGGCGGATAACAGTGTTAGTAGAAATAGAGTACTGCCATTTGAGGATCCATAGAACCTTGTATTTACTCATAAATAGGAGCAATACTGGGAATTGTGAATCATGCCGACTAACTTTAAAAGTAGAGGAGAAATAGGTAACTTGATCTTGGAGATCAGAAGGAAGAATTTGAGCATGGGGTCATGTTGCCACCACTGCAAAAACTATGAACAAATTTGACTCTTGAAATTTTTTGTGAACTTGATGAACCGCGAGTGAGTGTATGACTCATCCTGGTAGAGAAGCAATTTGAACCATGACTCAATGTAGTCATAATAACTAAATTGGATGGCTAGCCAGGAAAATTTTGAAGAACAGAAGGGTGAGATCACCATTCTTTTACTGAGATAAACTTGAGAATGTAAAGAGAATGATAAACTATTTTACTAGCATCTTTTCTATCATTAATAGGTTTGATGAAGATTGACTTTGTGTAAAACAGGATGTCTTGGTAGATCTGGAAAGTTTTTATTGGATCTAGTGGAATGAAATTCCATCCTAGTTTAAGGTAGGCGTTGGCCAAATCAGTTGGGTTGGTTAAATGGGCATGATTTGGTTCAACGATGAATAGGTTTTGTGCTATGGGCTTGGGAATGTACTCAGTTGGTTTGTTACTTTGGGTTGACTGGGTTGGTCTGACTGAATAAATTGGAGTAATTGGAATATACCCAAAATGCCAACAAAGGAGATCTACAAAACAAGTTGACTACCAACAGTCTTCAAGACAAAACTTCAAGTAAAAACTATTGAACAGGTTTATGTCTTAACCAAAGGATATGAAACTTGTCAACTTCTTAGTAAAGAATCAGTTAAAAACATAAATCAAAAGGATATAACTTTCTTCCTTTGAAGTTTAATGGCTTATATATATATATATATATATATATATA